>VWZG01011231.1:42071-193467 GCA_013396735.1 Grallaria varia | reverse complement strand
CCCACTTTTTATAACGCAAGGCCATATTGATTTAAAACTAAAACATTACATTTAATATTTTTTCTTATTTTGGATATATTTGTTTGTTTTCTGGACATTAGAATATAAGGACATTTTTACTGTAATTACAAAAGATAATTTTTAAAATGTATTATGTCCTACTGCACTTTGCCTTGACAAACAATTACTAGTTATCGCACCGAACAGAATACAAAAAGCAATCTTTATCACAAGGTTAAAATTAGTCTTTGAACAAAAGATGCTTTCAAAGCAAATCCAAATTCTCATCAGCTTTATATCAGTTTCTCTGCAAAAGACAGGGAAGTGACGGATGAAGAGAAGAGAAAGAAAAAAAAACCAACTGAAGGACATCTGAAAAATTTCTTGCTACTGTTTGGTATGAGCACACATTTTATCAGCATTCCGATAAAGGTGTAAGCAGTAGGGCACGATTAAATTCTCCTGTCAAACTGCATTGTGGTCAAATACTAAACCTGTCAAAGAAGAGAGAAATAGACTTACAGTTCTTGAAAGAAAGTTGTATCTGTATGCAGACATTCACTTTTTGATCTGTTTTTGCAGTTTAGGGCTATTGGCTGGGTTTGATAATCTTAAGGGTCTTTTCCAACCTAAATGATTCTACATTTCTTAGATCTCAGTGTTTCGATATAGTAAACTACCTAATCAATGAATGGTTGCTTTAGCTGATTGATGAAAAAAATGTTCAGTAATTGTCTCAAAACATTAATTAATTTTCAGTAAGAAGTCATAAGAACAGAAAATCATGTTGCAAACATTGCAGTGCTAGTGATTTGAGGAGAAAAGAATGGAATAAAATAGCAGTACATGAGTAAATAAAATACCTGCACAGATTGTAGCTTTTTATATGTATCCTAAACTAGAAGTTCCATGCCATGGCTTCAAAGTGTACATTCACAAAGGTGGAAAATTAATGCATAATAATTGAAATATACTACTTCAGTCTATATAATGCTTACCCTTGGGACTATAGCATATTTAGATTAGAACATCTTAGCTTGCCTTAAGAGATTAATTCCTTTACAGACATCTAAAAATATTAGTCCATTTTCAGCTGTCAGGGAATATAATCATCAAATCAGTAATCAAAACTTGTTGTGAAACTTACTTAACTGATCACATAAAGGAGCAGCAATTCTTAAGACTTCTTTCTAGATGACTACTAAATGAAAAGGCACTTTTAAAAGCATGAATCTAAGAAAATCTAGAAAGAACCAACATAGGTAAGACCCTGTAAAAATTAAAAATTAAGTAAGACCCTGAAAAGAGAAGGAAGAATTACATTACATGTTTGCAGCAGCAAATTTGAAAGAGTCACTAAAGGACTCATGCTTCTGTAGGAGTATACACATTCTCTTGTACTTGAAGAAAAGAGCAAATTAACAAAGGTTTTTCAAACATCATTGTTAGAGACAACTCAATGTTATTTTCTCTAACACNGAGGTTCCTAACAGGATGACCTAAAAGGCAAGACACCCAATACCACAGAAAGACCTTGTCCAGAAGAAAAATGGGAGAGACCTGCAGGTACTCTCATAATTCTAACAAAATCCCTGACAGAAAGAGCAAACAATGAGAAAATGGGATACTGAAAGCCCATAATATCCAGAATTCTGCACTCAGTGTATAAACAGAGAAATTACACAAACAAAAACTCTAACACAGCAATACTAATGGCTGCTAATTAAGCATGTCACTTCACACTTGAAAAAAGCAAAGAGGTAACTATTTATTTAAGAGACAATACTACATGGATTAACAAAGCTCCTGTCAACAACTCTGGACACCTGTACCAAACTCACTTATTGCCTAATTAAATATTAACATGTCCTGATGGAATCTGTGGTATAATTTTAATTACTGTTTTCTCATAGGGAAGCCATATAATCAATGTATTTCTAGCTGTTCCTACAAGCTGTTTTATAAAAACTCTGTTAGTCAATTGTGGAACCATCACTAAAATATTTTCCTTCAGATTTCTGTAAGTAAATCAAGACTATTATATTCTCCTAGGAGGAGGGGAGACTAGATGCCTTCTTTCAAGTGGAAAAAATGTGATTTCTTCAATAATTAAGAACAAAAATCTTTTAACTACAATCCTATTTAAAGAGTTGTTAAAATTCTTGCACAAAGAATCAACTTTAGGGAGTTACTCTTCATCAAAGTTGCATTTAAATTGATGTATAATCCAAAATATTTTTATTACTGGAGTAAGTAATTAGGATAAGAATCACACTACTTCCTTGAAGCATGTATTTAAACTTTCTGCTGAGGATGAATTGCAAATATTGAGGTATGTCTTGTACCTACTTGTGTATTTTCTTTTTCCATTAGGATTAAGAATGCTTAAATACTATAAGCATTGATTAACATTTGTGCATATTTAGGGGTGAGAAATGCAAGGAAACAATACCAATTAGTTGGGATGCTATTTAAAGAGCTAGTACTATAACTTTCAAAATATCAATTCTCCAGGTAACACTAAACAATTTTGAGTCATAGATAAAGGTGTACAGGGAAGGTGGAAGCATAATGGGGAATATTTTGCTTTACAGTCCAATGATAACCTAGCCATAACACTTCTACTCTGAAAACCTGAGCTCTTAAACATTAACTGTGTTTTTGAACACACTCCCTTTTATCTTTCGCTATGTAGAAGTCCTACAGAAGTCCAAGGATCTTTTGTAAGAGCAAGGACTGCAATGCTGAGCCACTTACCATTCTCAGAGCCTGATTATACAGAGATCTGGATAATACAATCATGGGGAAAAACAAACCCTGAAAATACCAGCCCCTATGACTTTTAACTCAGCATTTGAACATCTTGTAAGAGATTCAAACCGATTTCAATTCAGCAATAAATTTTAGACAGGACCTTTAAAATAGATTTTCATTTTTGCTAGAGGGTTCATCTACTTTAAAATCCATGATAAAACCCTAGTATTTTCCTCTTTGTATTGGCTACCAGAATGGGGACACATTAGAGCATTGCATATGAACTGTTAGATTTTATGTTCATAGACATAAAAGTAGTTGAACTACTTTTCAGAATAGGTTTAAATTAAATAAAGAAAAACAAATCGTTAACATTTTTTTTTGCCAATTACTTTCCTATGAATCAACTCTCAAGGAATCTCAAATTTTGCACTGCAAATTAAACTATCATCCTGAATTAGTTACCATTTTTGTAATGACCGACACATTTTTTCTGGCCCTCTGAATTATGGAACAAACTCTCCTGGCATATCTTGATTGATAAGGATGCAGTACAGCTCTGGAAAGAAAGCTCATACTGAACTTGGGGCATCACGTATACACCCCAGGGAGGGTGTTTGAAAAAGCAAACCCTGGGTGGACCGAGCTCAGGAAGGGTAGACTCAGCATACCTGGATCTGCCATTACAGATCTGAGCACCTCTGAGAGCACTGTGTGATCATCCATCAGTCATCACAAGGAGCACCACACATGGGCTCCATAATCTAAAGAGAGATGGCTTCTTCCTCTTGAGAGCTTCACAGCAGAGATTTCCAGCCTGCTGGGCTGATTCTGCTTTTCCAGACTGAGCTCTTAATAAATAAACATTCAGTGTTTGCAGATGCTGTACCTTCTCTAACAGACAGAAATCCATGTAAAGAAATGCTGAAGTGCACACAGAATTTTTATGCGGAAGGATGAGCTCTGATTCCCATCTGCTTGTGGCAGACACAGAGGCTCCACCTCAAGTCTGGTTTTCCTCCAAATTCACCGGAAGTTTTCACAGCAGCAAGTTAATCATTGCCTACTAACTTTTTTTAAATAGCCATGAAAAATGACACATTCTATTGGCTTTTAAAAATCTGCCCTGTGGGACATAAAGCACAAATTTAATAAAGTGAAAAGAGCAAAGCTCATTACAATATACTTGTAAGAACTGAAAGTAGCCATGATACATGGAAATTCCTAACAAGACAATTCTCCTGTTTAACGTTGAGGAAAAAAATTATTCTAAGCTGATCATGTCCCTTTTCATTAAACGTATAACAGGTCCCAAACCTCAGCCCTCTCTGGAGTCATTGCTCAGGTCTGTCAGTTAAGTAAATATGCTCATCAGAGGATCTAGCAGGCACACACAGACAAGGTAGATATGAAGTCCATTCCCCTTGAAATCAATAGGAAGGTGGTTGTTAGACACTATAATTGAGTTAGGGTCTCATTTGGGAATCTGCGGCAAATGTTCCTGCTATTACTGCCACAGGGGTATAAGAAAGCATACGACAGCTGTGGCTGGATCTCTGGCACCATTAATGGCAGAGCCAGCTGAGACAGGCCAAAAAAGGCTTATGCATGCTCAAAACCAGAATACGAAGAGTAAATCTGTCCTGCATCCTAGAGAGGGCAGCTTGACCTGCAGACTCCCTGTTTATTCTAATAGAATACTGATTTACAACTGGAGCAAGGATTCAAAACCCTTCTGATGCTAAACGTAAAAAGTCAGGCACAAAGTTGTATAAGGAGAAATATGGGGTTTAGCCCCACAAGAAATTTTTGAAGAGGGATAATTATAGTAGCAATAAATAGGACATAGGGATTGTCTTACCATCCTTTTCTCTATCACAGAACTGTGGAGTTTATAACACAGCTCACTGTAAAACATCACTAAGGAATAGGATATACCCATTACTGCCACATGCCCAATCACATGAGCAGTCTCATTTCAAGGGCAATGAAGACAAGTTTGCACCAGGGCAGTGGAAAGCTCCACAGCACCAAGATCCAGTGTTCCATCATACATCCACGAATTTCTGACACTCTCTTCTCAGCCCAGAGTTGTATCCCTGTGCATAGAGATTAACCTATGCAGCACAGTCAATGCTCACTTAATGTGCAAAGCAATCAAGTATATAGGCAGGTATGCACTGCATGTTTCTGGTTTTGGAGGCAGTAGGGATCTGGATTTTTACATCTCTACTTACTCTAGACAACCTTCCCCTAGTTAACACTGGTTTGTGCAGCCAGTCCAGAGCAGGACAGACTTTGTTGCTGCATATCTAAGAACAGCAAAGATAAAACTATTACGTGCACACACTAGTACAGCAGGAACTTTAATACTCATGGTAATTAAACAGTATTTTGTAAACACCAATGCAAAACACTGAAGTGTAGTATCCCAAGAGTACAGACAAATGTTTTGACAAATTCTTAAACTGCAATCACAGAAACTAGAGTTATTGTAGGAGGGAAACCAATTGGGCATTATATAAGCTCTTTATGCTGCAAAGCTATTCCTGACTTACCTTTATATTTTTGAATTTTATATGAACATATATGCAACATATATGCATATTTGCAAAATAAATTGCATATTTTTTAATTTCTATAATCCATACTTCAGTGAAACATTTTTTATTTTGGTACTCTTTAACCCACAGGCTCCTTATGGGAAAAAAATTGTTTAAAATCTGACTCATCCCATTAGTCTATGATATTTAGTGTCATCAGTGACAATTCTTAACTGGGTCCATTCTTGCAATTAATTTCCTTTACACAGTTCCCATCAACTCCAATAAACATTCCAGTATGCCTTCATTGCCAGATCTAAGCCTTATTAAAGTAATACCATTTTCACTTTTTCTTTTTTTCTGTGAATAGGAGGATGCTGAGAATGGCTAACTTCCTAAACATTGTACATGTACACCCATCAATAACCTAGCTCTTTTTGAAAGAACTTTATATACAAACATGAGTGCTGCTTCTACTGCAGTCATTCTGTTATGCAGTAACGTAACACAATCTATTTGTGTAAATACCTTAAGTATTAAGTAAGTTTTACTTACACATACTGGTTTCTAAACTATGAATTCTCCTAATTTTAATTATGCATAAATATTGCCTACTGATAGAGGAAACAGAGCTTCCCCCATCTAGATTGTGAACCCTCAGATCTCAAAAGAATGTTTCTTTTTTAAGTGAAGATAAGTTACTGCATTAAAAATAAATGAGGTATTTTTTGTCAGTTGATTGGGCACTGAGTACACATAATAAATCACCAAGAGCATTGTACGCTAGTCTACGTGCTAACCTTGAGCTGCAGTTTATCTACTGCCTGCAATTCAGAAGACAATAAGGTATTTTACCCAATCAGCAGATCCGCTGAAGGAACTCAGAAGACTGAAACGGCTTTGAAATACACAGGCTTTTAGATACCAAATTACCTCTGGAACCCTCTACCCAGAAGTAACTTGAACAAAACCCATTTGAAATACAGCTTCAATATTCAAAAAAATCAATAATTTAAACCACAGGTTGAACATTTTTACTGCTTCCACTGCAGACTGTCGTTTTTTGAAATGAAAATGCTAACGGCACCAAAGGGGAAAGCTCCAGCCAGAAGAGATACATGTGTGCAGGCATGGATTGGCTAGAAATGCTGGTTTACTTTCCCTCCCCCAGTTAACATTTACATAAGAGCTCTCAAAATAAACAATTCTCATTTCCACCGCTTGGAAGAAATAATGCTTTTTTTTTGTTGCACTTGATGTTTCTGTCCATGAGAGCTTAACTATATCAAGACACTTCACTGTAAACATGCATGCTGAATGCATAGACTACATCCACAATTATGCTATTAAGTCATATTATTTTGAAACGAGCACTAATGTTGTGGTTTTGAACACTGGCTAACACACTATGAACTCTTCATTTATAGACAGAAAAGCAGGAGTATAGGTGATGTTATGTTCTAACATCTACATTAGAAAGAGGAAGCACTCCAGTACATCTTGTAAAAACCAAACGAGTATGGATCATCCACCAGCCATGATATAAGCCCATGTAGGCAGAGAAATGGCTGGCTAACAAAAGGCTTTTTAAAAGACAAGGAAAACACATAAGGAAGAGACCTGGTGGGAATGTGAACCCTTGAACATAATTGAAGCAATCTACACATGGAGGATGCGAAGACACAGAAGAAAGTCTCTCCTCTGCATGAATACAACAGTCAGGCACATTCTTAGCAGAGCTTGAAATCCGACACTCTCTTTCTGTAAAAACTGTTACTTTGGTAATTCAAACCTCATTAAATCCTTGCACTCTCTGGAACCAATTTTTAAAATTGTATTAAAGGAGAAATACAAGAAACACAAAAAACCCACCCAAAAAGATATGAAATAAATGGGCTTATGTATCTACAGGTAAGACACTCCCAACACACAGTAAGAACAATTTTTGTTATGGTAGCAAAGCGTCACTTTTAGCACTGACGAGAGGGGCATAAGAAAGAAGTTATAAGATTCATGGTTCTTGGTTTATTGTTTTAATACTTTACTCTCAAGTATATTCTTACTTTCTCTTTCATATATTTTCAGAGTCTTCTCCAACCATAGTGTTCAAATGGAAAAGAAAATGTAAATTATATTATGAGAGTAAAGTGGTTTAAGTAAAGAAAACTATGTGTTTGGATACATACAGTATTACTGTAAAGTGAAGATTGATTAAGTTTGCATTTCCAGGTTAAATTTTCTTTTTCTAGAAAAAAGAAATTATAATACACTCGTCTGAATTTTCTGGCTGATAGGTTTGTTCAATTTTAACCCAAGATAAATGCAGATTTTTAGCCCAAAAGAAGAAATTACAAAAATATAACCATTAAAAAAATGTGACACTCAATGCATATTCCAAAACTTTGGACATACACTCCAATGTTCTGTTCTCCTCAAAAGCACAAAATAAGTCAGGATACCAAACCAAAAAGCCACTAAATGTAAACAGACAAATGAATCTGAGTTTAAATATACCTAGAATGTAGGAAAATAAGATTTTGTTTATGTGTTTGAGATCTGCCTTATCTCCACTAAACCACCTATTCCAGGTACTCCTGTAAATTTAAAATATACCTCCTACACAAGAACAGCAATCAGCTGACCTTCCAAGAACACTCTTTTTAGCAGCAACATAAACTTAGACAGAATAATTAAAAACCCAGTAGCAACTAGAAATCCAATATTCACCCTCTCCTCAATTCTTGCAAAGTTAGGGAGGAAAAACAAGCTCTTCAAGTTTGTGCTAGAGTTAAGGGATTTAGGCTGTTCACAAATCACCCCGGGGCAAGAGCTCCAAGCATATGCAACAACACTGTCAGGTGAACTGCCAACATCTTCCACTCTATCCCAGCATGCTGAAAAGAGTTAGTACAAGCTGGGCACATTTTTAATTCCCTAATGAGACACTTTAGAGCACATGAAGTTTGCCACCACTGACAGTATTTGGACAGATTATAAGACCCAGTCCCATACACCATGGACTGGTAGTAGGTTGATCTTGAAATATAAAGCATGGATACTCATTGCAAAGCTTGTATTCAGAAAATACAAGGGGAGTGGGCTTCTGGCTCTTATCTGCTGTTGCAGCTACACGATGGAATGAACTACATCCCTGAGTCGGAAGGACTGATAATTCTCTTGCTGTAGCCTCTGGATGTTTCCTCTAACGATCCCAGCACTACTCCTATCTTGTCTGCATTGACTTTTGCTCAGCATGCTCTCAACCATGCCCCAGTCTCCCATAAACACAGAACAATGCAATCAACAGCTCCAGCTAAATCCGCTGAGAGTTATAAAGCTGAGTTGCGACATATTGAAAACACTTCAATCAATGTCACTTTACTAAACCTTCTCTATGGCTTGATATACACATTAAATAAAAGGGTGCAAACAGGAACCCTCCTGAACTGCGCAGGGAGAGAACCATCACAAGCAATAAACCTGAACATAACACTGACAACGCACTGACAGCATGCTCCTCTGACTCCTTTGTTTAAGCATGAGGCTTGAAAACAGAAAATGAAGATGCTTGGGGACAGAATGCATTAGGGAAGTTTGGGAAACATTCTCATTTTTGATAGATTTCACAATAAAGCACAGATATATGATAAGATACAGCTACAACTGTATATGAAAAAATCAGCATGGTTAAAAAAAAAAAGATTTCTAAACCAAGTTGGTTATTGATGTATCTAACAGCAGCATTATTGCCATACAATTTTTATTACAGATTCTTATGTTGCAACAGGGCTTTACATAAATACATTTAGTATACCATATGAATTACCAGAAACATGCTTTTTTATGTTTGTATGATTTATTAAAACATAAATCATAATAGCATGTGCCAGAAATTCCTTTTGAAGGACATAATAAGGTAACAATTATCCTCTGAACTCCTTTCTTTGTCTTCAGAGAATAAAATGCATTAGAACACATCCATTTGCTGCCCCATGACAGAAAATGAAAGCAAGTGTGATGGTTGCACCGTATGCTTTCAGTTCCTGCAGTTGGCTGGTGAAGTGAGCTTTGTTCCTGAATGTGCTGTCAGAGACAAAAAGAATACTTTCTCCAATACTGTTAAGGAATAACCCTTAAAAACAGTACCGAAGATTTAATTGAAGAGGTTTGTTCTTGCATATGTGCAAATGGATGTGGAAAAAACATAGATGTAAATGTCAAATGCTAATTTAAAATATATTTTATTTGAAAGAAAATTTATACATAGGGCCTCTGTATTGTTTTCACTTGAATCAACGCATTGCAACTTTTTCATTTTATGTAACAATTCACAGGACCTGATGCAGGGGAATTGTTGTATTTTCTTCTGTGCAAATATACACAGAGGAGCAACATTACAAGTATTATTATAATCCCCCTCAGAGAAGGTTTAAGGCCTTCTAGATCAGCCTGTAAATGTTTGGAGTCCTGTGTCTGATGAATGGCACATTGAGACTGCTCAGTGTACCACGATTTTGCTCAATTATTTTTGAAGGAAAAATTATGAACAAAAATTCATAATATAGAGGTTGCACATAAAGGCATTATTAACTGTGCAGGCGCAGGAAGGTAGAAGCCTTATTAATTCAAAGAAAGTACAATATACTCTCTCAAATTTCGATTTTTTTTTTTTTAAATCTATTCCTATGGGAGAAGAAACATATTTGTGGTTTAAATTAAAAAAAAAAAAAAAAATCAACAGTTTTCAGCACCAACCCAGATCTGAAATTCACTTCATTTTCCTTTTTGTTCCAGGAATACACTGTGCCTGAATCACACACTGCAAATGCTTGGAAGTAAAAAGATGGGGACCTCTAAAAGAAATACAATTTCCAAGAATCAAAGTGAATATTAAGTTTCACTTTTCTCAATAAATAAACACACATACACACAAACTTTCTTTGCTTTAGCTCATGGTATAAAAAAAGAGCTGTTTTTTTCCTTAGATTTTGAAGATACTTAACTCAAAATTAAATCACGACATCACATGAAAGCACAATCCTATGTTGTCCTATTCCGATTCTTCAGGAAACTCACATTTGTAATTAACTTTAAGAAAGTTCACATATAATATTCCTGACCATTTTCATTGGCTTTGGGTCAGAATCCGGAATCTAGATACTTCCATTAATCATATTATAGTTATGCATAGTGCATACACATTTTATTCAGAGCACTATTATGACCTGCTTATAATCTGTCACATCTAGGGATGGATACAATGCTGACTAAATTGGATTCGGAATACCACATATGCTAGTTACGATGGCCAGCGAGCATCCTTACTAACAGCTATACTTTTTCAACAGCAACATGTATGTCCTGGGAAGTGATATCATTTTGTGACTCCACCAAACAATACCATACTTACTGCCATGGTCAAATCACACAGATTGGTGAAGTTCTTTACATGAGAATTTTCGTACTCTGTGTTTATCTAAAGTTCAAACTGACTAAAATACAAGAGCGCGTCACTGCTTTTCTAGTATTACATGCCTAATCCTTATTTTATTTACAGCTTCCAGCGGCTTTCAGCTAAATTCCTTGTTGCGCTTGCTGCCTCGTAGCTGAAGAAGGCTAACAAACCCCTCCGTGTTCACATGACAGCCTTTGTGCAAACGCATCCTTATTCTGTCATCTACTGGCAGCGTGCTTCCCAGTCATGTTCTCTGCCAATCCTTACCAGTTTGCCAATTAAACAAGCTGCTTCCCAGACATCAGACAAAAATTCCATAAGACTGCTGTGCGAGCATACCCTAATTAACCATCAGCTTAATTAGACAATTTACTGTGTAATTAGCAGGCAATTAGTCAACACCTCTCAGATCTTATTGACTGCTGTGACAGCCTTCCTTAGTCTACACGTTCCCATACACTTCCACGACCATGATCCCAGCCCCATCCTGTACAACTGCAACCCTTGCAAGGGAAGGGAAATCATATTACATAACAAGGGAAGAAAGAGAAAAATCAATATATAGCCTGTTCATTTATTGAACTGTGTTCTAGCCAAGACTTTCTTTTTTTCTGAGAAGGTCAACTGCTAACAAAGAAACATCCATCTATAACATTAGCTGACATCTTTTTAATATGTAATATGGCTTAGAAATTTTGGGATTTTTAAACTCTTATATTGCACTGAATTATCACAGAGGCAAGCAGAAATTAAGGGAAAAAGTAATTTTTAAATTTACTAACATATTGTAGGTTTAAATATATGGCAGAGAACAGTGAAAAGGTGCTGGTAGCTGCTTTCCAAACCTATCGGTATCACTGTAATTAACTGCTTCATAGTCCAAAATGCACCAGAAAAGCCAAAATAGATTACTTTAAAGTATAAAAAGTCAATACTCAATAATAATTTCATAGCATTAGCATAATTCAGTAGAAATAATTATTTTTGAAGTATTATCAAGTACTCCATACAAATCTAAATTTGTATGCCCTTAAGATACATGATGTGAGAAGACACAATTAAAGACTATCATAATATGGATATTAAGGGAATATTAAAAATGTGTGTTTCTATTTCCTTTTTCTATAGACCAAAAATTGGATCAACTAGTAGTGATGTGAGCTTTTTGGATAATTCTTAAGAGTAATAATCCCAAAGTTCATGAGGTGGATATACTTGTCTCCTTCTGGAATTAACTCTAGAAGACTTATTCACAAAAATCCTACACTTCCTCACTGAAGGACAGAATCCCATAAAACCACACTCTTTATTACAGTAAAAAAATTTAGATAATTATGTATCTCAGGTAATGATAATAAAGGTTATTTAGAATGCACTCAGATACATATTTGGATTACAAATAGGTATTTTAACATAAGAACCTATCAGGTTTTTTAAACATATGGGACTTCATTCTGCTTTTGCAACAATGTCAATCAGGAGGAAATGCAATTCTATCACCAAGAGATTCAAAGATCAGCTCTTTATTTCTTAACTTCTTGTGTGGGGAAATCAAACGTTACAAACAGCCTTACCAGTTTCATGGACCAAGAGGGAACTCAAGACCTGAGATAACTTGAGCACTTAAGAGAAGCATATTGCCTTTACATGAAAGCTACACTCCTATAACCAAGAATTCATTGAAAAGTGATTAAGCCAAAACCCTGTAAACCTGTGTGGAAACATATGCCAGTTCAGAGCTAGCTACACCTTTTCAGCTAATGCCTGCAAACATCTTAACACAAGCTATACGCCACCACATACACGCCTGACATCCGTCGTCTAAGAGTGCCTGCGCAGAGTCAGTTTGGGACCACATTTCCGCAAATGTGTTGCAACCAGGAATCTTGGGGCAGTAGCTGCTGCATGAGATGCTTCAGCTCTCTTCAGCTTGTCTTGATGTAGAGGAGAAAAGCAGTCATCCAACAGCAGGGCTGCCATTTAACGTGCACAGCTGAAGCAAGAAACAACCAGCCAGTGCCCAGGAGAGGAGGCATGGTCTGGACTGCTGCTGGACGCAGGTCTTCCCCAATACATCTGCAGCCTTATAAGGTTAGTGGGCAGAGCTGGGGTCCCAAAGTATCTTCTAGACTTCTACAGAAGCCAACATTTGACCACAGCAGTGAATGCAGACCTCAGCAAAGATGCTGAACTGTAAATCAGAGCAGCTGAAGCATGAAGACCACTTTTCCTTTACTCCATTTCAGTATCTCAGTAGGCCTACTAAAGTCTGGATTGTGTTCTGGATTTTTTTATAATTAAAACATGGAAATGAGGGAAAAAACCAAACTCTGACACATGCACTTAACCAACTGGGGAGAGATGAAAAGTCAATGACTTGACAGGAGGGAAACTTCTAAATTCTATAATGGGTAAAATAAAGACTTCATTTTTTCTTGAATGTCTGTCATTAGCTATTAAAGTACATCATGACAATTCAAAAAAACCCCAAGAATGTTTATATCACTTATGTTAAGAAAACTAAAAAATGTTAAATATGGTCTTGCACTGTGATTATCTTAGATAGGTGTGTTTTAAATATGACTATTAGGAAAAATATACTACAATTTTTTCTAATAAAGTATAAAATACAAAAGTGCCACTTAAGAAAGTTATATGCAGTTGATTGGCACAATCCTAAAAGGTTTGCAACAAATCTGAATTGAGAATGGAACAAGTGTGAGAATTGTAAATTTCAGAATTCTACTTGGCAATTTCTAGTTTACATTCAAACTGCCACCTTAGCTGAATTCCTTTTCGACATAAAATTATGTGAGGCATTGCCAGGATTACTACCAAACTTCTAAGGACATACAAAACAACTACAGAAAGGTATAGCTGAAAGATATTTTACACAAGTAGGCTACATATTTGCTTTTTAGAATCCTGTTTACGGAGAATGTTATATTCAAAAATGAGTACTTCAGATATAGCCAAGAGAAGCTGCAGACTCTCAGCAGTTTTGGAAAATCATGCATGCATATTCTCCTTGTCTATGATAAATATTTGCAGGTATTTTCACAAGAATAAGGTAAATAAAGCAATGTTAGCAAAGAGCAAAGCAGCTTCTTCAACATAAAAAGAAATACTGTTCTGATTTTTAACCAGTGTAAAATTTGCACCTACTTTGTCTGACTGATTGGATCAGTTGCACTATGAATAGAAATTACATCCTCTCTTAAATACTGGTCACTACCAGAACAGCACATGTTATGCTGAGCAGGAATGAACACTACTTCTAGCAGCTACTTTTTATAGAAAGGCCAATGTAGCAAAACCCTCAGTGTTGCAATCTTTACACTCTTCCAAATTACAGTGAAACTGCTTCTCGGTTATGCCAATCTAAGTGCACTATGAGTTTCATTAAAATATGCAACTGTTTTCTGACTAAAAAATACCATAAAGACTGATTTACAAGTGTTTTATACAGAAGCTGCCTAAAATATTCAAGCTCAAGGTTAATGATCAAATTGACACTTTGTATATGTATATGTACTCTTGCCACACTGTTTTAAATCACTGACTTCCGCAGAAAAAGACAGGAAAAAGAAACTATCTCTAAATATTCTGTAATATTCCCCAGATGAACAACAATGAATCCTTAGACAGCTATATAATAGAGAATCCTGTAGCCTACTAAGAACAAGTTTTGCAGATATAACCAGTTTTACCTTTGAGAGCCAACTTCATGGGCAGCTTTGAGGAAGATCAGTCATTGCCAGCTTAAAGACCCTATGGAACTTGTGCCACAAGCTCAAGGCAAAAGGCATAAAAGTTACAGTCAAGCTCGCTCTGATCCACAAGGGTGAATGGCAGGAAAAGAGATAACATGTAAAGAAAATTGCTGATCCTCTGTTTGTAAAAATCTGTCCTTTAGCACAGATGAGGTTTACTGACTCCATGTTCAACACCTCTGCACAACAGAGCCCTCTCTCTCTTCCACTGATGAATGGTCACATTGCGGTCCATGCCTTGAGATAACAGATTTCTCCGTGAGAGCCTCTGTACAAAAGAGAGACTCTCACCACAGAAGTGTAGCATTTCTGTGATGTTTAATGCTACAGGAAGAGTGAGACTAAACATTCACCCCGAGGTTTAATTTTTATCATGAAACTCTAAGAAGTTTTTAATTTCTAAAGTAGTAAATACAATCACAAAGAGAGAGCAACTTCTTACAGATTGTTCTTAAACTCTTGCTTTAAAAATTAAGCTCATTATCCTCAGCATTCAAAGTATTCATTGGCCAAAATAACCAGCCTTAATGATGGTAAAAACAGACTTTTAAATGGTCCAAAGTGCCTCACTTGCAAATTTGCTGGTGACAAGGCACATTCGTGCAACAATATAAGGCATACATCTACTTGGTGCAGACTGTGTCAGGAAGGGACTTGGCTTATCAATAATGACTTGGTTAAAGCTCTCAGGGCGGGGATCTTCGGCCTCTCTTTCGCTGTGTTCAACCTGAGCTACATCTTTACACCCTGGGAGTCCTCCAGGGTGATGATGTGCCAAATCCCTACATAACCAGGTGTACAGACTGAAGAAAAAGAATGGTTAAATGCAGTCCTTTCCAGTTCCTCAGATAGTAATTTTGAAGCTAGTGAAGTTATTTGCATTTAAAGAAGTCTCCAGCCTTCTTTATACTGAGTCAGGGATAGCATAAAACTAAGGAGAGATGAGATCTGATCCTTAAGTTGAACACGTCAGAGAAATACTTTTTCTTGGGAAAAAAAGGAAGAAAATCTGGTTTTCTTCTACTTAATCAGATTCCCAGAATTATTTGTTCCTTTTCTGTAGCCAAATAACACATTTTCTGAATACAAATACTCAATTGAAATACAGTGGCATAACTACAGCATTTTAAAAATTAATAATTACATTCTATAGCATTTCCCTAACATGGTCTTTCACCTTCCTTGTTAAACTTTGCTGATTTTACACACTGATATAAAAATGTAAAAATTCTGAAACAATAAAGCTGGCATTTCTCATTAAAACTCTTTCAGAGGCATGGGACAAAATGAGGGACATAAAGAACTCCTTAAATTCTAAAAACAATAATAATAATGTTCACATTTTTAAAACCAAAAAATAACTTAAGAATTCTGTGTGCTAAGGAATCCTGTAAAATGACCATTTTTCTCTTCAAAAATGTAGTTAACAAAAGTTGTCTGATGCTATTTAGTAGAAAGGCAAACAGTCCTTTTTATATTTGACATTAACAATCTGATCATTTGTCTCCCCAAAGAAAGCCCATACAGCTTTCATACAGACCACACAATAAAGAATAGTAATATTTCTGTTTACTGAGATATCAACTGGCATTTCGTTGCAAGTCAATGGTCTGTCTTTGCTACAGCATACTAGACCTCAATCTGGCATCTACAAATGTCAAGAGTATAAAAAAAATTATAGGATGGAAATCAAAAGCATATTCTAAATTCCTAAAAACCAAACAAAGTTCACCTAGACATTTTTGCTGCAGAAATCAGTACAATATTCAGCTGTCAATCTTGAAAAACAATGAGGGAGCGATGCTGTCAGTAGGACAGGATAATAACATTTCAAGCAGATGTTCAGGCGGGGCTCTAATTCTCACTGAACTCCCTTGGTAAGCATTTAATTTCTTTATCATATGCAAGCTAGGCAAATTGTACTTCATCAAAACTGTATTGTGAAATATTAATATTTCATATTATAGCAAAACTCCATAGAATAACCTTTGTCATATTAAGAACATCAGAATTTCAAATGTCATGGTTCTGCATTTTAATGCATCTTAAATAGCTTTTTGGCTTGGCACCATAAATTATAACTAGTTTAATCTAAATTACTATGCTGTAATATCATACAAAAATATACATTTTGTAATACAGATTCACTTCTGTGAAATACTAATGTTATGGGAAACAATGCCTCATTGTACCACGATTTTTTTACCACCTTCAATTATGAAGTGAGGTGTAGACAGTGCAAATGCACAGTGAGAGAACTAGCTGGAGCCTGAATATGTATATTGCAATAACAGCACACAGAAATGTGATATATCCTGGACAAATTAATTAATTCTCTACCAGCAATGTTTTTTATTTAGAAATAGTCCTGAAAATATATTGTAAAACCTACATCTGGGAACTGCATAAACATATATTATGGCTAGAAAGTTTTCTCTGCTATGGTTTAGTTCAAATTTAATCTAGTTTTAATTGTAGCTGTGTTTTTAAAATCAGCCACGCAACTTGCTCCATATATAATGGGAAAAAAAATTAAAGATTAAAAATGAGAGTTAGTCTGCGTGTTGATTTCTGCTGGTTCTCATAATAAAGGCAACTGTTTCCGCATTATTGAAAGCGACAGCATCACAAATCAATGCATGTCAAAACAAAATAAAGACAGATGAATCTGATTAATTAGAACTAAATTTTAGAAGTGAAGGAAGCATCTAAAAATCAAAGCAAACATTTCTGCTAACCCAGTTGTTTTTTCCTCTTTCTAAACAGCCCATACCATGCAGTGAGGGAACAACAAAGCCTGAATTCAGCTGATAAAACCCTAATTTCTGCTATAAACTCCTCACTGTGGTATTGAATATGGTACAGGGATGTGCACACTTCATATAATCTCTGACTTATTTTGATACTATGTTTATACAAACTTCCTGGTTACAGGTTTTAATGTAAATTTTGTGTACTAAACCATACTCACTAATAAAGTCTAAGTAAATAAACCATCTCAGTATAACATTTCTACTAAAAACCTCCCACTCACAGTTATTTGTTTAATTAAAGTGGTATCTCTCATTCTGCACATAGTTTTCTCTAAAAGAGGTAATAATTGGTATTTACTTTTTGTGGACTGTATGATATGCAGCTCTCCCATTTCCCTTCAACAGACTGCAAACAGAGTTTACAAATACTATGTTGCTGACAAAGTTATCTGAATAAGACAGAAATACTACGTGAACCAACAGAGCAATGAGCTGTTGATCCTGCAGTCAAAAAGAGAAGACATGAATATAATAAAGGTGTGCGAAGGGACACTTTTATTCTGCTACCATTTGTCTTTCCTACGGATAGTATGTTTTAAAAGCAGTTACTCTCATTTCTGGAAGAAATCAAATCTATTTGATACTGAAGCAGCTACGGAAAGATGTTTAATTTAGTAAATAAAATTCTACAAGTCGCTATTTCCTTAGATACCTGCACATACAGGTACAGTATCCTATAATTATTGTTTGTATTTTGCTATAATACCCAGTACCTTCTAAAATATTTAGAGTGCAGTATACTTAGAGCTATAAATACTCTCAAGGAATTTCAGCTATTTCTCATGTTAGGTTTTGGGGGTTTTTTTAATGTTTCAACAATTGTACCATAGTATGCACCAACAAACTTGCTGAATCACTCATGGTTGAAATCCTCACCCTACAAACAGAAAAATACTACACATATTGACATGAAGACAATTATGCAGCAAAGTATGTGAGTGATTCAAAAGGGAGCAAGCACAGCATGACACAGTGCACTCTTGTGCTAACTCCCTCTGTGGCAGCAAGTGAAGTTTTCAAGGTGAAGCCATGACAGAAAGAGGACTGGAAAAACTAGGGGAATAAATTATGGTCCAGAGGCTAGAACTCCAGCACTGCCACCCAACACTTCTTGTAAACAAGGCAGTAAGGCCTCTCATAGGTGGCAGGGATCCCTAGACTAGTGTTTTAGAGGAGCTTTGTGCTACATGGTGAAAGAGGGAAAAGAAGAAGCAGCTCATAAGAAATAAATTTTGTCTTATGAGAATCCCAGCTCTCTAGCCTGAGTCCTTTTATTTCTGTCCTTGGGTCTCCTTCTTCCAAGATTTATCATTCTTTTCTCTCTGACCTTACCCTACTCCACAGTAGTTAATGTATGGAAATTTGTGGTTGGGCTGTATATGCTTTTCACCAGCTATATGTCATTCAAATTTAGACTAAACCAGTCACTTTTGCTGAAGAGTCAAAGGATGCCCATGGTAAATAGGGAAGTCACTTGTTTTTCCTATCAGTGTCCGAACACAGTAGCAAAATCAGTCATTGGCTCAGAAAAAGGGAGAATTTCTCATGCTGCTAAGCTCCCCATTGCCACACAAACAGTTTAACACTTGGCATGAAACTACTGCAAATACGAAGGAAGCCCAGAAATTAAGCCTTACCAGGACAGATAAAATGAGGAGACAAGAGGCATGAACATGGAATCCTGCTTGCATCACATTAAGGCTGAAGTGAAAGAACTTCAGCTGCCAAAAACTGTGTCCAGCAAGCTCCCAGAAGCTCCTCCACTCTTGGGAACTGTACTGTCTGGGGAGAACCTCCTCCTCCTTCCACCAACTCTGCAGGCTTAGACCAGGAAATCTTTGCTCCTGGTCTGACTATGCCGTTTACTATGATTAGCTGGGCAGGCAAGCAGTCTGAAATCTCTACTTCCACTGGTACCACAACCAAGAGAGCATTCTGCTCCCTGCTGAACATTGCACAAGATCTACGTCTACATAATCAGAAGCTAGTTAAAAAAACCCCAAACCTTAGAACATAATGCCAACCTATAATATTTCAAACTCTGTACCAACAACTAGCATTAGCCAAGAGGAGCAGTCTTTCTGTAAGTTCACAGAAGAACTTCTGTACTTCACTGAGCTTTTCTTCCCATTTGAAAGAGTTATTTTTGTAGCATTAATTGCCACGTTACTCTGATAAATAAAAGAAATTCTATTTCTGCAGCACCTCTCAGCCACGCATCTCAAATCATGGCACAAATACTAAGGCCTAATCCCTGTGGGCAGTTCACTACTAGGAAGAATACAATAGTGGAGAAACTAAGAAGTATTTGGATGGGACACAGTCCTACTACACACACAGCCACACATGATTCAAGAGTTTAGGCAGAGAGAAAGACTACTGCCTCCTACTGAATACTGGACAGAAGCTCAGCTAGAAACAATAATCACTGAACTAGAGTTCATCCAAAGCACTTTTCTGAACTTATTAACTTATAAAAACTAGTAATATTGGCAATATTTTACACATTATTGCAACAAATATTGAAAAACCCTGAAATATCTCTATCCAAGTCACAACTCCAGAGCATAGCTTACAATGGAACACTTTGCAGTTGCCATTTGAGACATGACTGAGAGTCTGCTGTTTAGTGGAGCACCAGTATCACTTCCTACAACATGCCTGTCTTTCCTCCTAAACTCCCATCCAAGCTGAAACTCAGACTGTGTCCGTTTAGCTCTTGAGATGCACAGTAATCAACATACAGTCTGGCAGGACTTCAAGCATACCAGCAGTAATACTGATACATAAATAAATCTCAGTACTTGCTATGGGTTGCCTGTAGCCTAGGCACTGAATAATTATAGCTGACGAAAGTTATACATATAAGTCAGTTGTAAACATACTTGGATGACATTTATGTTGTCCTAAAAAGTGTTTTAATAAGAAGCCTTGTGAAGCAGATTGGAATCTCAACCGCAATCCAGAGGAACACTTACTTCCTTAGGGGTACTTCAGGTGACAGCACAAGCCAGTCTGACATATTTTACAGTATGCTGTAGCAATACAGTGCTTCGTTCTTAGATCTTCCACATATTAGAGGGCCACCCACTATAGTTATTCACCCGTGGTACATAGCCATGCAAAGGTGGCAGATGAACAAATCCAGCTTTTTCTCTTCTGCTGATGTCTCCATCCATCACTACACTTGTACATCCCATCTCTGAACCAGTAATAAAAGACCCCTGTTTCTAAATTAATCTCAAAAGTTTTCTTCAGCCCACACTACTGTTTGTCACTAATTGACAATATATTGCAATTAATCACATTGTTATTCAGGTCTATGTCCGAGAATTTGCCTTTGCTCTTCTTCCTCTCTCCACAAGTCAAACTATATCTACATCCCAGTCCAAAACCTGTTTCTTTTCTCTGCAACCTGTTTATCAAAGCTGTTGTTTCCTTTCACTGCCTAAACTTCTTGCTCAGTCTCATTTTGCCATTTTGAATACAGCAACAAGAAGCACATCCTGAATGCAATTCTCAGGTCAAACAAGCAATTACACACTTAAATCTACACAAACTGTTTTATTTCAGGTGCCACACTGAGCCATAGCCTTCAACATGTAATTCTAGCTCCTTCCTCTTCCACTGTGTCATTGAAGGTTGATGTCACTGTGCCACAAACCTTCAGCACAACTACTCTTCTCTCCAGAGTCTTCTTTTATGTTCTCTTCATCTTTCTCTTCCACTATCCACCCAGTCTCCATCTTGCAGACACATTATCACACTGCAACTGCAACTCAATTTCAACGGCTTATTTTGGTAGCCCCTGGCACAGAACCCACCTTTCATGAGTTGTGTGACAAACCTGTTACTCATTCCCTTCGCATTCTGATTCTTCACAGAAAACACTTTCACGGCAATATTTTAAAAATAGGATTCTTATGCTTAATAGTTGGCTAATATTAAAAGGTGGAGGAATAAAAAGGAAGGATAAAACAATGAACAAAACCCAGAAATTATGGCATTGCACTGTTGAAACCTCCCTCACTAGTAGAACTAAACAATGTATCATACCCTTCCCTGCTATCTTTATGCAAGCTAGATCCAATACTGTCATTCCCAAAAGACTCAGAATTTTCAAATATACAAAGAAGAGATTACACATGAAACATACCCTAAAACATTTCCTTACCTTATCCAGAGAGAATGTTTTAGTGACAGCAAAGCCCCATCCAGCTTCAAATGCTCTTCGAATCATTGAAGAACTAGTAGCAGGGGTTGCACTGGCGAGGCCAAAAGGATTTGGAAACTTCAGTCCAGCCATTTCTACACTGATATCTACTAAATCGACAGGAGTATAGAAGAGTGGCAGTTCTGGAACCATAGAAACTGCAACACCATATAAGGACTGTAAAAAAACCACAAACAAAAATCACAGAATGTTTTGCTGATTAATTTTCATATAATTTATTACTAACTCTGAAAAGATAATGATTAATATATAATAATCCAAAGCTTAAGTATTTTATTATGTGTTCAGACCTGCAAATCAGTAAAACATGCAAACACTTGCATATATAACATTTCCTGCCCAAATAGTATTCATGCTGAAATACTGTGCTGGAAATAACTGAACAACAGTAGCAACAACAATAATAATAAATAAGCTGCTGTTTTACATCCTGTACTGATAGCCTGATTCAGTCCAAAGGTTTGTTCAGCCACTCTGAACAGCCAGTTCTGTTTCCTACAGCAGCCAGCAGCAGTGAGACTGAAAAAAAACCCAGGGTATGCAGACAGATTCTTTCTAGTTTTCTTCCCGGGTGCCAATCTAAAGTGTACAAAATTGTGAAAAATGAGGGGAGGCATCATGTGGAGGATCAATCAGCCCTAGTTGAATCTGTTTTCAACCTCCGCACCTTTTCCCCCCACTTTCAAAGTTTTATATAGCCTTCACATCAGCATACCTATCAATATATGCAAAATTATTACTGGGTTTATACTTTATTGCATTAGTATGAATACTTCAAGATTGACAAAGGTTAGACTCTGATTTGGGATCAAAGAACATCATACATATTATGGCTGTGCCACCACAGTCATTTTTGTTTTCATTTTAAAGACAGTCTTTTCTCTGAAGAGTCAGAGAAAAGCTTTCCATGTATACATTGTATCTAATACTTCAAAAAATTGCAGAGAGAAAATCTTTTTCTATGTGTGGATACTGGACAGCATCCTAATCAGGCTGTGGTGGTGGAAATTTAAGTCTTTGCTCACTCAGATGGTTGACTCAATAAAATCACAAAGAAACAAAGCAGGCATTTCCAGCACAGAGAAGCCCTACACTGTCTGTGTTCCTAATAAGTCACAGTGAACATCACAGCAGTTTCTACTATCCTTAAAAACATTTCTTCAGCAGGACAAAAAGAACCGCTACTTGAGGTGTGGAGATTTTCTGTAAGAGTAAAACCTCATCCACTTACAAAAAACCTTTTGGGGTTTTGCATTTTTCTTTTTTTAAAGGAACTTCATTACCCATTTTTACCTGTGAAAATTAATAAGCACTGATGGGATGAGGAGTTTTTTGCTTGGTTAGTGCCTTTTGCTTCCTAGGCTGGTTCAAAACCTGAGAGTTCACATGCCTGTTTGGATTTGGGATTGCCTAGATTCCCATCTCACTATTCTGACCCCAGATCTTTGATCCTCAAACGGAGTACACTGGAAGGCCAAATTTTCTGATGGCTTAAAAGCTCTGAAAGTAGTGGAAATGTCCCAGCCTGAAAGATGAGAACCTGAATGGGTCCCTAATGGTGAACATTTTGAGAAAAGCCAATTTTTAAAGATCCCTAGCACTTGGGACCAAAGTTGGTTCAGTCTCATGACCTCTTTCAGCTAGCAGTCAATGCAGTTACACTTCACAAAAAAGCCAAACATCCCCCATTTCTTCCGTCCTAAGTGCTCACTGCTTCCTCTGTCTCACACTCTACAGGGCTATTTTTTAACACCAGGAGAATCTGAGTTCTTAGGATACCAAACAGCCTGGCATTCTACATCTGGGAAATAAAGGTATAAAAATGAACAATCAAACATTATTACTTTGAGTTTGATTTAATTTTTAAACTTTTTTTTTTTTTTTTAGTTTTTCTTAACTAATATTCCAACTGCAAAATGTTGTATGCAATGTCAAAACAGAACCCCCTGGATCAGACAGCTGAAATGAAAGCATTTTTAAAATGCTAGCACACTTTTTTGTCTCTTACATAGTTCAATGTATGAGGAAAACTCCTGAAATCAATACTGATATACCAGACTCATACAAAAATCTCTGATTTTTTTTGATACTGTAAGAATGAAAGCAAAGAAAGACTTAAGTGTTTGGTAAGCTCCACTCTATGCACACATGTGAGCAATAAACCTAATTTTCCAGTTTGAATTCATTTGCTAACCAGAATCATTCAAATGTTCTCTGTGAATACATTTCAGCCTGTGGATTGCTTATAAACTATTCATAGCTTGTACAACTGTGAATATTGATTGCTATAGACAAATAGGGAGACAGTGCTGAATATGCAGCTTAAGTTCCATTGTACTGGGTTTTTTCCCAAGCAGGACAATTAAATCTCTAAAAGCTGTTCTCACTTAAAATGAGTGTTTCTTGAAAGTGGGTCTTCTGCAGTAAAATAGAACATAAATTCTATACAAGAAAAAAAAAAAGTCCACCAGAGCAATGAAAGACTGTCCATCCATGTGGTTGAACCTATGCAAAAACATGCCTTGCCTCCTACATTCCAACATTCAAACTAGTCTTAAGCCACTTCCCAAACTATATGTAGAGGCCCATTTTTCCTGCTTTACTTCACTTTGAAAGAGCAAAACTACCAACAATTCCACCCAGATGCACTCAGGTCCCACAAAATGTGCCTAATGGTTTGTTAATGATGAGGTGACTGAGGTGGAGATGGCAGGGGGAAGATTACAAGAGGTTTCAATGGAATAAACCAAATATTTAAGAACACACAGGGGCAGGATACAGCTGAAGGTTCAGCAGCCAGTGATAATACATCTTTGCAGATTTATCTCTCTCCTTCCTATCAATTCATTTTTTACTCTATTTATTTTTTGCTGGTTTTTTCATCCAGCACAATGTTTATAAAAGAAATAAATTTACTAAGCCTTGATGCATTGTTTTCTACAAAGCAAAACTTCTGGCAAACTAAAATGTTATATAGCTTCCTGAAAGTAAAACCATCTTTATAATGAAGGATTTCTCTGACACTGCACAAACAAATAGGAAAAGAAAGCCTGCAGGCAAGGGTTTATTTATAATAACTCTTCCCTTGATTTTTAGAAATAGAGGACAAAAAGTGAGGCCCATTCTTCCTCTAATTTGATGCCAACTAGCTGAGTTAACAACATTGCAGGTACTTGTTTTAATCATGGCAATTTTTTTGATACTGGAACAGGGTGGTGAAAAATTCCCTGGACGTTGCAGAGAGGCCCTTCCTTACCCTATCCAGGATTCACCTAGAGGCAAAAGCACATGGTCTGCAGTGCAGGGCTGAGACCTGATACAATTTTTGACATTAATTTTCTTTTGATGGAGAAAATTCCCAACCAGAGTGATATGGTCTAACTCCATTTCCTGGCCTCTAACAAAGACAGGCTGTGAAAGCAAGTAGTTGTATTACTGTCATTTTTCACAGAGAGCTTTCTCCATCAATCCCACTGCCCGGAAGAGTTTTCCTGAATACTTCCATCTCACTCCTGCTTTCCCTGTTTTGAAGTGTGATCTTAAAACATGTCTTTACTCCCTTGCTTCTTTGAGTCCCTCTCCAATTATCTGTTTCAACTTTGTGGTAAATATGTTGATGTTATTTCAGACAATCTCTGAATGGTTGTGGTTGGAAGGGATGCTTGAGGACCATCTAGTCCAATATCCTTGCTCAAAGCAGGGTCAACCAGAGCAGGTTGCTCAGGGCTCTGTCCTGTTTGACAGAGATTTTCTAAGCTCCTTCCTAGCTTTCTGTTTCTGTAACAGGCATATTGCTCATTCAGAGGCAAGCAACCAAAATATCAGGTTTCCTGCTCTTGCCTTTAGTACCACTATTTTGAAAATGCTACTTTGTTGCTTGTCTGCATGCCAGTGTCTCCTATGCTGCTCTAGCTAAACAAACGGACTTTCATTTTTTTCCTGTGGTTATCCTGAAAAGAAACAGACAACATAATTAATGGGTTCAAATACAAACTTCCTGGGAACCACCCAGCTCTGGCATTGATTATGAAATAACATACATTCATGCATGCTCAAGGAATATATAAGAATTGTCAACTTCCATAAAGAATCAACAACTATACTCTTCAAAGTCCATGTTTTCTGATAGCATATGTAAAGAAAAAATAGCAAATATACAACGTTTCCAAATAACACTGTGATGTGCTCAAAATTCGTATTGAACAGTGTCTTAGTGAAGAGCAATTAATATCCATTCAGATCCAGACCTCTATTCTTTAAGTGTATCACATATACTTCAGTCTAGGAAAAGTATAAAAAAGTCCACACCAGGGAGATTACAGTAAAGAAAAAATACGTTTAAATAAAAGAGAACTTATTGTGGACCAGAGCAGAAAAGTCACTTTTAGAGAGAGATTTTAGCGAAAAGAAGATGGCAGCTTGAAAATTAGAAGTTAGTCCTGCAATAATTGTGAATTACCCTGAATTTAACTATTATACTATTAAATCCCATTCACTGGTCGAAAATAAATGAATGGTAACTGAGGCATAGAAGAGAACAGCAGCCTATACTGCTTCTGCACAAGATCATGAAGTCACTGTCGGACAAAAGTGAAGGCCATTGCAATCCCCAAACTAAATAAATCACTAAGATTATCCAATGGAAATTTTTACGTCATCCATGGAATAACAAAAGAAGGTTGAATTATACAAAAATTTTGTGAATAGTAGATCATTTCATGAATTGGGCTGATTCTGTTGGGATCTCTAATGACTTAGAAGGAATGGTTCTAGGAAGACTGACTACATTTTCTAACAGGTTCTACTACAACTATCCTTAGTTAGGCTTTGACTGGTCATGTTTATAGAAACTAACCTGACACAGCTGTAGGCAACAATTTCTGAGATGAATCTATGCCTCATATAGTGGGAGGAATATGTTAAGAGACAGGAGATATTTAGGCAAGTAATGATGGAAAGTTTCCAGCATAAGAGCAGCCAAGAAGCTTCTGTAAATAACTCCTAGTTTTCAACATAAGGCATTTCTGCTGGAGAGTCCTTGAGTCTGGATCTCATGCTTCACTTGACCATGTGCCAGAGCTTGCAATGACTGGAGTTTCAGGGCACATATCAGGCCCATCTGTTCACTTAGCCTTTTGCCTGGAGTAGGTTGGGATACAAGCTGCGTGCTGTTCAAACAGTGCATTCTGCAAGTAGTTAGGATAGTGGTTTTGAGTTCCAGTCTTTGACATGGTCTTGGATTGGTTGAGAAACCCTATGGAATAGCTTTATTTTGATAAAGACTAACTGCATTATTTATAGATTCTGGTGCTGAGATAGCTGGTGATTTTGAAAATGGCTACCTATTCCTGTAACTGAGATATAGATGCTATCAATGCATTTATTCAAAATTTAATGTGTACTCTATTCAGACACTGAGATCACAGGACAGTTGCCTGCCTTAGAATCTCAAGCTTGAGAGAAAATAAGGTAATGTATAAGGATAAATTTTCATTTGCTTTCAGAAGTTTCCAGAATACAGTGCTGTGAACTAAACACGTGCACACACATGCACACATAGGCACACACATGTGGCACATATCTACCTACCCCTATAAACATCAGGGTCATACAATCTTTCTCTTATCCTTTTCTGAGCAACTCCTTTAAAAAACAAACTCTCGTCCAGTCACTAAAATTTCTACCAGGTCCAAATACTGGTGAAGTAAATTGCCAAATTTCAGCAGTCTGCACCACAGCAACCACATTTTACAAGGGCTGCACATCCAAATAAATGCCCTTGGGCAACCCATTCATCTAACAGCTGGAAAGGTGACACTTGACATTTGGAAACTTTCCTGTGAAGATTGCTGTAAGGCTTTCCCATTAGCTTCCTGGTGAGACTGTAAGGTTGAATAAGCTGCCTTGAAACCTGCAAAGGGTAACGGAAATGCTCTAACATCACAAGTCCGCTTGATTTAAAATTCTAATTCTCAAGCCATGACTATTCAGATTTTTTCCGAAGTATTAAATACATTCCATAGGGGGAGAAAAAACAAAGCTTTGAGGAGGAAGCAAAATAATAATGGAGGAATTTAAGTGATGCCTGTATTTGTAGAGGTTGAATAAGGAGACAAAAACGAGGAGATATCCTCTCTCCCCCTGTCATGGTTACCCAAATTTATTGTGCACTGAGAAATTAAGCAAGCAGGTGAGGGATTAAAGATGTTTCACACTCAGCATTTTCATAGGGTCTAAGAAGGCAGGACACAAAGAGTGCTTTAGAACACTTTTTTAGTGAGAAAAAATATGCAAAGATACTAACAACAAGCTTTCAGTTGAAGTATTTTTAGAAAGTGAAATCAGACCCTAACAGCATGAAATTGCACAAACATGCAATCAGAGAGGCTTTGAGCAGATGGATGGGGGAGAAAGACATCGAGCTGTTACAGTCCCAACTTCAGTTGTTCAAATCTCTTTATGTGGGAGAATGAATCACATACCATGTTTCTAAAAAGTTCCCTGCACTATGAACACACTTTTTGTCAACTGGTTCTCCACATACAGGGTGTGTCTCTGTCTCAGAAGGTTCCTCTGCAGCTGCTCTAGACTTTGTGCTCTTTCCTTAACTTGAAATATTAGGGCAGAGGTCCTCAGTCAGCAACATGCAAGGGGATCCAAAGCAAAATGTAGTTACCAGGTTTTTCAAGTCTGCACCTCCTAAACTCATATTTCTCAGGTAAATTCTCCTTTCCATTATTTTCCTCTGTGCATTCAGTGTTTGGTTTTTGTCAAGCTTTTGTATCCATTTTATCAATCTCATCAGAGCAAACTTTGGTTCTCGCATAGATAACCTCAGAGCTTTGTAAACTGCTAGTAAACTAAAAAGGTCTTGCCCAGGTAATAACATTGGTAGTAATTAGTTTTTGCTTTATGCTCTATTAGAAGATCTTAGTCTCAATACTTACGGGCTCACTTCTTTTTCCCAGTTACCCAATTAGGACTTCTACTTGCAGTGTCTATTGTGCAAGGAGGCTTGCTACCCTTGAGTGCAATTCAGAACTGGGGCCAAGAAAATGTTGCTTGAACAAGATAACATAAGATATTAAAAAGAAAGCTGGGTTCATCTACCCAAACTCAAGTATGTGATCTAAGTTGAATAAATCTATAATGTTCTAATCACCAGATAATCTGAGTATTAGTTTCCCAAAACTTGTACACTTAATCAAAACCACAATGAAATTATTTTTAAAAGTATCTAGAAGCAGATAGAAATGGGAAAGAGAAAAATACTCCTGAAAAAATCACCTGTATGTATCTGTGCATGTACCAGGAAGCTTGTTTTCCATCATTTACTGATTCCACTGTAGTATTAGCAAGACCACCAATGTCACCTCCTGCAAAAACCCAGGCTTCACTTGTTTGCATAGTTTCTGGATCTACTTCAGGAAGACCCCATCTGTTAAATTTGATAGGTGCCATAGCTTCTCTGACTGCAATTAAAGTGAATGACAAATATGTTAATAGAAGAAAGAAAAAAACTGTTGCTAAAATCTGTCAAATATACACTCATAATAATTAGAAAATGTGATTTCGAAAAACGTATCTTTCAATACAGTCAAAACCATCCCAACTTAATATTTAAACTCAGAACTTCCTAGAAGAAAGGTTCACTTCAAAACTTGTTATGTATATTAAGAATAAAACCATAAAACACAATCAAAATTAAATGTTTACCTGAATATAATATATTTTGTATCTTTTGCCCTGCAATTTCTGATTTTTTTCAGAGCATGCATTAAGAGATCCTAACATTTTTCATGCTGTTAGTAAACAACATCTATGGACATTCTGCACATGAAATATTATTGTCCTTCAAAATAATGTAGACGTGAAAACAACAAAAAAATTTATCCTGCATGGCATTATGTAGATGTCATTGAATACACATAAATGCTCAGAAAAATATTCTTGCTGTATATTAACATTTTCATAGAATCATAAAATTGATTGGGTTGGAAAAGACCTCAGAGATCATCAAGTCCAACCCTTAGTCCAACTCCAGTCTGTTTACTAGATCATGGCACTCAGTGCCACGTCCAATCTCAGTTTAAAATTTTTATAATCACAAAGGACTTCAAAGTAGCTTCATTAAGAGAATCACGTTTCCAATAAATACTTTTAGCAAATGTTGATGGCATGTATCAAAATAGGGGGGGTTATATAGCTTTGTCTACAGGCACTGAAGATTCTGCAACAAAATGCAGCTTAAAATTGCAATGGCCCTCAGGGACGTACCACTGGCAGATGCATATTGCCAAGGTCAATTAAGCTGATGTAGTTGCACAGTCATATATGTAAAAGAGAAACCTGCCAGTTTAAGACAAAAATATTTCTCCAATGCAAAGAGCAAAGTCACAGTATTGTCCCAGCTCTCGCCTCAGTATACAGGACGCTTCAAACACACTTAGCTTGCACATCATAGTGATGGGATTTTCTTCCAAGGCTCTGTATCTCCCTTCAGCTTCAAGTCAAATATCAGAAAAGTATTCCAAAGTGGGGGCTGTGTATAATCAGGGGCAAAATAATTAAACAGGAAGCAAGGCACAAACACTGTCACCTTCTTGTCCCACCTACAATCTCCTCCTCACCCTTGGCATTTACAAACATATATCTGCAGGACTTACATCCAAAGTAATCTTTTGCAACTTGTTCAGAAGCCAGAGTCATAGAAGACAGTTTTAAGCTGGAAGACTGTAGTAAGTTTCCTACCATAAGTATTTAATCTATTTGCAAGATGTATTGCTAGTGCAATCTCTCCTACCAAAAACTGAAGAAATTGTTTCCTGTAAAAATGTATAAATTACTGAAAGTTCAAATGAAACACAACCTTCAGACTGAGACATTTTTCAGTCTCTAAAATGAGGTTTTAGGTTTCTTTAGGTTGGGGCTTTTTTTTTTTTTTCTTTTAAGTAAAGAGTTGGCTGATAGCAGTTTTACTTAAAATGCTTAAGTAATATTTATAAATCAATACATTAACGTTTACTTTGTGTCTCAGACTGTCTGTTCTTCAAGACAGTTTTTGATCCTCTTACATTTGTCATATATAGGATAACATATTGCATGCAGTGGTACCATCTCAGCATGTGGTCTAGGCAGTTCTCACAAGCTAAATACATACAGGCTTGTAAAGACATGTTTGGAAAAAGAACACAGAGGGAAACTTGGTACTGGAGAATTTGGTATTGGGGATTTAATAGACTAATTCTGTTTTTCTGAGACAGGACTGAACCACAGAAAAGGCGTTAGAGGACAACACGCTGTTGAAGAGGTAGCTTTTCAGAAGAAATGATGTAAAACTGGAAGTTCTGACTACCCATTTCATCTTGCGGAAAAATAGGGTATTACCTCTGTTATCCTGGATCTATTACATTTCTCAAATCTATCTTTGAATTGCTTTGTGCTAAAAAAGCAGTCTGGACATAATTATACCAAAAGCTTTTTGAGTGCAAAGAATGCCCAACATATTTTCACCCGAAACATTTCTCCAGGGCCTGGGGATTTGTCTGCCTGACCAGTATTTTTAAAACTGGGAGAGAACATCTCCCTGGTGGCAAGGCTGACATGGTATCCAGCAGCTATTTCTTTCTGTCCAAGACTTAGGTTATGTAAAAATAAGGGCATGGTTTAAAAGCATTTTATATAAGAGTTCCTAATATCCTCATAATTTGGATCTGGTACCTAGTGCAGCTGTGAGGCTGAAGTGACCACCTCCTGGACCACCTGCAGAAAGAAGGGGAGAACTGGTCTTCACAGAGGCAGCTCCCTTCTTTGCCCCTGCAAGGCGTGAGAGAGAGTCTAAGAGCCAAATCTGAGCTTGAACTACCAGTTCTTGGAAATGGTAATTGACACAGAACAATAACCACCTAAAGATACCTAATATTTTTCGTGGTGTATGATTTGGGACAGGGGTAAAGAGTGTTTTTTAAAACCCGGAACACTCACAGCCTTCAAAGTTTAAAACGAACATACCTCTTCTCTTGAAAATTCAAACTACAATCTCTTGTTTGTGTTCCCTCTCCTCCACAGCTTGGTAAGATATTATATATAATTTGAAAAGATCCTTCTGGATGAAAGACAACACACAATTTAATTACTCTAGTGCTATCAAGTGATGCTAACACAAATAACACCAAAGAAGAGCATACTGCTGAATATACATTCCAAATTTGTTATATTCACAGAGCAAACAAACACAAGTGGAAACGCAGCAGCAAATTATCGCATTTGCAAAAACAATATTAAAATATAAGTGAATACAGAAAAAATATTTTAATTAACAAACCAAATCAAATGGAAAAGATTCCTCAAATAAAGCTTTAAAAGTGAGTCTGCGTGTGTTTGACTGCCATGACTAATTATGCATCCATGTGATGTGTGTTCAATTTCGGCTTATTTAAATAGCAGAAATGCTCATTAGCTGCAGTATATCTGTGAAGCTTCAATAAACAGTTTAATGGTTTTTATGTTTAACCAATTTCATAAGTTCCTGTAATTTTAGCTTTAGTAGCTCATTAATGTTATTTTTGATATCCATCTTACAGAATTTCTTTAAGATGAATAGTAGTATTACTTCAGAAAAATACAAATATACGGTAACTTTCTTAATCTAAAATGCTTAACTACAGCTGTCACATGCAGCAACAGACTAATTAACTGCTGACACTGCCCAGTCTAAATTTCCAGCAAATACAGGAAGGCACAATCATTCTCTACCCCACTAGTGTACTGAATTAGGATTAAAACGTGGTTTGACTGGATAAAGCTGGGTCCAGTTACACTGGGAGAGGATCCTGCTGCAAGCTGGTACTGACTGTTTACTGCCTGTCACCAGCAAGTGAATGTGTACTGACGTCTATCAATCGAAACAGCAGCATTTGTGCTCTAAGTTAGCAGGGCTTTAGAAATCATCACGAAGCCACTTCTGGATATTGGGAATTGGTAATCATTTAAGAGTGAGGAACTGCTGCACTCAAACTCATTCAGTAAACCTACTTGTGGAGAAAAATCCTATTCCAAATGACTCAGCAGGAAAACTCGTATCTATTTCAATAGCAATCTTTTGAATCTATATAAATTGCAGTTTTGTATAACACGTTTTTTACAAATCTGGAGACTAAAAGCCTATTCTGTTGGCGTGAGGCAGATGCTGTGCTACCAGGGAGATGCCAGGTCACCCCCATGGGCACTCCCAGCTGGGGTATTCACAGCCTTTCTTCCTCCCACCTACTCTTTCATTACATAGTCGAGGCTTCAGTACTCGGAGGTTGAAGTTACCTGGTTGTCTGAGCAGGCTGTAGGAAGAAACCCAACACTCATTCCCAGTTCTGGAAGCCCTGGCTTCTGTGCCATTTGAAGGTCTATATTTTTTCAAGGAAAAACTAAAATCTTTTTCACTTACGAGCTCAGAGCTCTGAAAACTTTTACCCGTTTTCCCTAGCAAATGCTTCTCAGACTGCAGAAACAAATATTATGAATGGGTTAAATAATAAAATTGTAAACAACTTAGGAAAAGTTATCCTTGCTGTACATTGAACTATTCTAGGGGACCAGTAAGCCTTCCGGGGTTTGTTGCTGCAGTTTCCAAGCAAGATGACAGTTGCAATAAAAGTAAAAGCAAAATATCTGAAAGTTGTGACTGATTCCCAGAACTGCAAAACAGAATTTAGCCCTTAAGTCACGATGCAATAGTTAGCTACTACCAAATCTTTTATAAAATATATTTTGTTTCACAAATAACTTAATATTTCTGGGGTTTCTTAGGGAGCCAGTATTTGGAGTTTGCTTGTATATTTTTTCATTTCTCTTTTTTGCCTCTCCAGGAAAATAAAATAGACATTATCATGCTACAATTCAGTGTTCTGATATATGGGAATACTTCCTCTTTACTGCTGCCTGCTAAACAGAGCATTGAACTAAGCCTACGTTGCCAGTTCCATATCCTGCCTTAGTCTCTCTTCTGCACTGAATTTTGTAGTGCATTTTGAACCAGTGTATTATTTTCCATAATTTCTCCAGGGTTCTCATCAGAAATTCAAGAAAATAAATCAGAAGAAGGATGTTTGTTCCAATGCAAAATCTTGCAGTCCAAAAATATTGGTTTTATTGCTTAACAGAATAAAATATATAAGAAAAGGGTTTTTCAAAGTTCAGACTTTAAAACCAACTGGATTGGTGTTAAGCAGGACATTGAGACTGTGCACAGTGCTAGGGAGCACACAGAATCACATTTGTGTGTGTTGAGTAGTTGCAATTTGGAATGGGGACAGAAGGCATTTCAGTAATTCACTAATATGTCACAAGTCTCCAAAATAATAGACTAAGTAAAAAGCAGAAACATGAGGAAAAGTACAAAATTCTTCTCACAGCTCTTTGTTTATGTGGGTCAGTTACGATAGCTCAAAGGTTTTGGTAAGCTATGCAGTCAAAAAAAAAAGCAGCTTGTCTGTGCTTGCAGATTTTCATTTTCTTTTTAAGAAAAAATAAAACATTTTTCTTACTCCATCTGCAATAGTTTGATTTGAACAATTTTTTGGAATTGTTTTTATTCAGTGAAGTAGTAATTTTCTTAAAACAGTCTAGAAGGCTACTCTCCTGTTTTGTCTATTAGCAAATTCAGAAGCATAAAACGAACTTAGATGTCTATTTTTTAAAAACTAATGATGCCTTTATATGATTCCCAATGAGAGGATGAATACCCACTAGAACTGTTGCTTAAAACTACAATCAGCACTTCATTTTATCAAACCAAAAAAGACTAAATACTTCCTGTGAGTGCATGGAATCTCAGTTGCAAATTTTAATAGTTACCATGCAAGAATAACAAACATCTTGTTGAGGATAATAGACTAGAAAAAACTTTCTAACTTACGAGCTATTTCTGCTCAGAACATCACTCTGAATCAACAGGCCTAATGGCTCCTTATAAAACAATGAGCATCAAGGCTACCCCAAACACTTTGATGAACTGGGGTTGAGTCTGATTTTAATCCCTCTGGTTTTTTCTTTATTTTCTTTACTCTTGTATCAGTAGAATAAGCATTTAACAATATTAATAGGACATAACCTGCTAGCTCAGGCCACACCATTACTGCATTTGCAGTTCCCTGACATGCCTTAGGAATTACGTCAATTGATAGAGCTCTTTGTATGAGCAGCAATTAACATGTTTATTCAACCTGCACCTGAGTCACCCAGTCCCAGAATAATCGAGACTGGAAGGGCCCTCTGGACGTTGCCTAGCCCATTCCCATCTTCAAAAATGAGATCAAGTCCCGAGTCAGATCAGTTTGGTCATGGCATTATCCAGTTTTGAGTACCTCTAGCATTCTCATCTTCATCTTTGGAGTGAGAATACCTGAATATTCCCATCTTCTGACTGTAAAAATGTGCTTCTCTAAAAAAAAACCAACAAAAAAACCCAAACCAAACCCAAATCAAAAACCAAAAAAAAACCCACCAAAATAAAAACCACCAAAGCCTACCCACAACAGAATGCTAAGAAGGTCAGATGCTTTTGGTCTTGTTAGTTTTTTGGTTTTCTGTTTTTTTTAATTTCTTTTTGTTACGTATACTGAGGTATCCTGGAGTTTTGGTTGTAATCTAGCTGAATGGTGAAAAGCAAATTTGACTTTCAATAAGACTAAACCAGCTTTAAACAAAAAATAAAGATTTAGGCACCTGAAATGGTATGCTCAAAAAAAAAACACTTTATGCCCTCAGGTCTTAGTTTCTTCTCACTTTCACGACATCCAAAACAAATTCCTTGCATTTTTCCTTTTAATTTCATTGCTATTCTAACAACAGTTTTCACCCAAAATACAGCATAAAACTGAGGTGTTTTGCTCACCCCAAATGTAAATTACTCTCTTTTTTCATAATCAGCTCACTGCATGACTTTGTTTTCCTTCCGTTTTATGTTCCAATTAAAAAAACTCACAACAAGTAATTTTGACAGTGAATGCATACTAGGAAATATAAGATTGGCACAGTATTATGGCTAAGCAACACAGTAAGTTCAACCTTTTAGCTAAAGTAATTTTTAATGTGGAAGAAAACAGAATTAGTCCATTACAGAGTCCGTGAATCACAACAAAATAACGGATTGCACAGGCTAATACTGATTTACCACATGAGGTTCTAGAAGACCTTCCAAAAAACCTAAACTCAGAGTTTTAAAAACAACACCAACAAAATTTTACAAAATTCACAATCAACTCCACTATGAGAGTAGTTAATGGATTTCTACAGAAAAAAAATAAATCTTCTCCCTGCTTCCTGGAGGTTAGACTGAGCTCTAAAACATGACCCACACAGATGCCAGTCTTTACATAGCAAAACAGCTCCAAGCGGAACGGGAGTCTGTTCTCTCAGAGACACAGACTGCACGTCCTGTCCCTTCAGAGCAGGGGGCAGCTGCAGGGCAGGAGGCAGCCCTAAGTAATTAGCACCATACGTAACTGGGGGCAGTTCCAGTCCACATAAAAGCCTAAGCGCCAAGAAACTAACCCAAAGCAACAGTAACGCACATGAGATAGCACTGCTCTTGGAATTCACTTCACATGTTCCTCAAAGAACAGGGTTTATTTATCCTTCTTTTTACTGAAGGAGACAGTTTTGACTCTTCTCACAGCTGCATGATGGTTTACCATTGTCTACAATCGGGCTGGTGAACAGGAAGCACCAACTACACCATTCAGACTCAGACCCTGCTTAGAGTATTTTAAATTTACCATTTTCCTTGATTGAAAAGATTCACAAAATCACATTATGCGAAGAAGTTTTGAATACCAAATTTTCTGGTCATGTGCAATCTGAGGCACTTGCCAAGCCCTCTGTCAGAGCATTTATATCCACAGGACCCTGATAATATGTCATGGGTCAATTGGCTGGCATGACTGTGCCCTGAAGAGGTAGGTACATGGATCACTAAGGCCTTCAGAACCTGCTAACCTAGATGAGTGTCCCCAGGCTGAAGATCCACTCATCTTATCAATGTGTCTTCTGCTGAGTCAAAGTTTTTAACTTTTGAGGCACATTTGTTGTCTGTGCCTGAACTCTTTAAGTCTAATCTAGTGTTAGAAGAGAATTGTCTGAGCTCTGCTCAGTTCCCATGTTCTTTGCTCTACTCAGTTCCCATGTTCTTCGCTCTACTCATGCTCTTCATCATTCTGATAAATTCAGACAATTCATTCAATCTCTGAAATGTCGTTAATGTGCTGATTTCCGTATCTTTAATATAGAATTTTATAATTTCTAATTTTTAAGACTAAAGCCTGTAAAGTGCAACTAAGAAATATTGTATATGAGAGAAATCACAGTTCTCTTGTATATGCACAAGTAATGAGTAATACCCAGACCAGATGAACCAGAATAATGAATGTCTTAATTCTTGCTTAATTTGATAGGTTTAAAAAAAAAGTTTCTGAGATCAGAGCAGTTCAGCCTAACGTTGTAATATGATGACTTTCTCTAAAGTTAATTAGTAAGACCAGGAGAAATTCCCAAGAGTGTTCTTTGAGATCCGACTTGCGTTGACAAAAAAAAAAAAGATACTGAGCAACTGCACCTCTATTCTGAGTTCCAGCTCTATACAATGATATACAGAAAATTGCTTTGTTACCAGACCCACAAGTTTTTTTCTAAGACACCTACTGAAAGGACAAAGAAATTCCTGCAAAGACCAGCAGTCACAAGCTATGTTACCTTCAGAAGACCCATTTCACAAACTGTCAAAGCACAGGAAATGGCTGCAGCTAAAACAACTATCAGCATTTGCAGAATGCATTAGTCAGGGTTACCTTTATTGTCACTTAAAACAGAGCCAAAGGCACTGATCACCACATCAGCTTTCAGACGAACAACCTGATCCTCATCTTCTTTCCAATTTCCATCACTGTCTTGTTCTGTTCGAACAAATTCCATAGCAACGATTTGTTCCCCTTTAAGAACAACTTTCCGAGGGGAGAGGAAAGGCAGAAATTCACACTTCTCTTCTTTTGCAAGTTCCATCTGTAGAGTAAAAGCAATAATATATATAACTGTAACTATGGTGTGTTTTTATGAAAAACAAACAAACCAGAAAACATTTTTTGACTCAAGATGTAACTGTGCATTCTTCTGTAGTAGAAATCAGCTCCCTCCAGTATGCAGTCATCTTACTATCAGCTTCAGAACCTCTGATGCTATTAAATCAGGCATAGGCACTAGGTAAATAGACAAATATTTCTCAAAAATACTTTCTTATTTTTTCCGTTACTTTGAAGATATTGAACTCCTTTGAGGGCAAAAGAGTTACTTATGTAACTATCTGTGTCTTTTAAGAAGAGTCCTAGTATTATTTTGGACATGCCCCAATTTGTGTTTACTATGATTTTAAGATTTTATTAAATACTGACTACCATGTGCAAACAACAGTTTTCTGAGTGACAATCCAGACAAGATCTTCTGAATCTCTGCCATGGTAAAACTGCTTAAGTCAATCAGCACTTTGTTTAGCAAAGTCCTCAGAATTTGATCGTCTATGTTTACACAACAACTTTTTTTGAAAATGTAATATGCAACATGACATGATTCTAGCATGGCCATTACTAGATGAAGCTACTTTTATTTTTACTGTTTTCAAGGCCATTGCATGACTGGATGAGTACAAACATTGACAACTTTTAGGAATTTATCCAGGCTGCTATCAAAAATTTTGGTTCAGAGTGACAATCAATTTAGTAAGAATCTGAATTGCACATGAGCCTGTGCATTGGCTTCAGTAATCTCACTCTGTCTAGAACTCTTAACTGAAGTGCAACGGAAGTAAATTATGCACCAAGACACCTTTTATCACTTTCTTTGCAACTATATTCCTCTTCTGTAAGATCTAAGGTGCCTACCTTCTTGAAATAGATGACAAAACTACCATAAATATCACAATAAAGATGAATTAGATGTCCTAAAATCCTCAGGTATGTAAAAGGGTAATATACCAAATAAATGAAGATGGAAAAAGATCACAAAAATAAAAATCATCTAAGCTGATAAAAACTCCTGGAGTACAGACACATTGAGGAAGCAGAGTCAGTTTCAAAATGTGCAGATGACCTGGTAAATGCCAAAGTGCAAAGCCAAACTAAAAATCAAGTTGAATGCTGGAATCTGTGATGAATGACATTGCTTCATTGCCATTGGCAGTGATTCACAGACAATATCACTGTAAGTAATTTTTTTACAAGATCTTAAAGGCTCACAGGGCAATGTCAGAATCACTGATTTTCGTTAAACAGCCCAGAAGGTTTCATTTCAGGATCTAATCATGTCCTGAAGAGTCACCTACAATACTCAAATGGCTGTTTGATTCCAAGTCTAAAAATTTTACCGTATTTTCTAATTTACAAGAAATTCTAGACCCTGCTTGTAAATACATCCCTGACTTTACAGAAAATAGATACAAGTGCAGAAAATTATTTATATAGAGTACAAAAAGTCAGCATTGGATTTTCAATAAGCATTCATACATTTTAAAAGCACTTTCATAAACAAAACCTTTAGTACAAGTCTTTTAAGTATTCATAGCACATTTTCAGGATCCATAGAAATAACAACCAATATGCCTTCTCATAAATGCGGTTATTCAATTTTACCTCTTCTGGGACAGCCCGGATATTAGTGAATCCCTTCCTGAAGACCACAAATACACGACGAGCTCCGCAGCGTAAAGCAGATGTTGCACAGTCAAAAGCAGTGTCTCCTGCCCCGAGTACTATCACAGTTCCATGTATGGATGGCAATGGAGAGTGACAGGCACACATCCCTGAAAGATAAAAGGAAAACCCCATTTTCAAGTAGAGAAACCATTTCTGCATGACAGCTCAAAAGGTACTTGTACTCAAAGCAGTGTAAAATTGCATCTTACAGTTTCCAAGCATGGAGTGACACTATCAAATTATTCTGCTCCACTGAAAGACGGTTTTATTCCCCCTTTTAAGATCTGCTCATATACATAATTTCATATTCAGTACTTTAAGCAGCTACACCTTTCTATCGAGAAAGACATCAAATGACAACATATTTGTAGGATTGCAGGTCCTGTCAAGTTGAAACTAGCATTGTGAAATCTCTTTATTCAAAAAGTTTCTGTCTCATCAGATTCATTATCCTCTCAGTATAAAAAAAAAAAAAAAAGAAAAAGAAAAAGATGACCAATTGTTCTGTGTAATAGTACATCGACATTAGTCCTCTCAATTTTCTATAAAGCACTGACTGTTCTGGCTAGGACATGGTTCTCAGAGGCTATTCACTACAGCAGCTGAACATGAAGAGAAAGAATATTGTTATTACAGTAATTCCTGGATCTTCCATTGAGAGAAAACATTTAATCTACAGTGGCTTTCTACAAATGATTTGTAAAACGTTACATGGAGAGAATAACAACATTTTGTGTTTCTCATCTAGAGCTTGTATTCAATTCAACTCAACAAGAAACACTGAAGTAAAACTGAACTGTGTCTGTTCCTTGGATGAGACTGCACTTTATCACGTGTTTAAATACAACTAACTGTTGATTAGGCAAATGATAACAACTTGAACAATAATGACATAAATAATAGAAAACTATATTCTCAATGAACCTGCGACAGTTCCAGTCAGGGGGCACTAAGCCAGTCATTTAACCACTGCACTTTAACTTGAATATCCTGCTATAGCAACAGCAGATTTTTATATGCAATTGCGGAACATGAGCATTATTCAAGTAAACAATGCTTTTACTTTAGACGCATAAATGGAGTGAGAAACAACATTCTAATACAAACATTCTCTCTCCATTTGTAAAAGCTTAATGTATGACATGCTATGATTTTTCCCCCCAATGTATATAACATTGCATTTACTATATACTTCATAGGATTTTTAGTCTAAAATTCTCTCTAAACTTTTCTCGTTTATTTTGATGAACTTAATCCTTCATCAAAATTGTACACTGAGCAGTGGAAAAAGCACAAGTGCAGCAGGGGAATAGCAGTTCAGAGTGCCATTACAGTACGAGTCTAGAAGGGATCAGTCACACTTTGCTCTTAGTAACATACTGCTTCCAAGGTGAATTCACATCTATGTAGCATTTGTAAGGGGAACCCCTTTTGGAGGAAAGTATATTAACAGGTGGTATTCAGAACTTAACAAGCAAGTAGAATATGTATTTTACTGTGACTAAATCTATTATGTCTATTATTTAGAGAACTGTCACAGTGAAAAAAGAGGATAAAGTAGGATCTAGGATATGTATATTTTATTTTAAAATTCCCTGCCTTAGAGAGCAAGAGGAGGCTACAGCTACAGACAGACACAAGGAAATTAAGTAAAAGAGACCATGTTAATTAACAGGCAAGACCAAAGAGCTATCTATTACTGTCAGTCAGAAAAGGTTAGTTTTTCCAAGTTCATCCTTTTTCTCATTGTAGACAATACATATATAAAAAAATCATTATATATGCTAGCAAATCAGGAGTGCTACTTTGCAACATTTTAAAAGATGTAGATTACAGTATATAGATCCTCATGCAGGCAGTACACTGGTGCTACATGTCCTCACAGAATTCTAGAAAGTATTTTTAATCATTGTTTTGTGGGTTTTATTTTTTCTTTGCTCATCTACTAATGTTTTGCAGTATGTATTCTCAATTTGTTTTATTTTTAAACATCTCTTTCTTAAATTAAAAAAAAAAACCAAACAAATCCACCCCTTTCTCCCAAGCCATTCAAGACCACTTTGAGCTAAGAAAAGAGACAAAAATAAGCATTCGATTGAAAGAGCAGAGAGATGGGATGTCCTAAATATTTTGCATAAAATGGGGTAATAAACTTTACTTTTATAGGCAGAATAATTTGCCACAGAAGATACATTCCTCAACAGTGTTAAGAAAAGTCTACTAAATAAGCAGGCAATCCTACATGATGCTAAAAGAAACTTCTGAATGCTCAAAGGAAAATCAGTTTGTAGAACAAAAAAGTTGTATTAAATATGTAGTTCTATGAAGTGTAACAAGTGCAAATGCCGGATTCTGCATGAGGTACAGGGCAACCCTGGCTCTGTATATGGACTGGGGAACAAGAAGTTGGAGAGCAGTGCTGCAGAAGGGTCCTGGGAGTCCTGGTCATGGCAAGTTGAATGTGAATCAGCAATGCCCTGGCAGCCAAGAGGACCAACTGTGTCCCGGGGGGCAAAGCACCGCCAGCTGGGCAAAGGAGGGGACTGTCCCGCTCTGCTCTGCATTGGGGTGGCATTACCTGGAACACTGTCTGCAGTTTGGGGCACCACAATATAAAAAAGACATTACACTGTTAGAGAGTATTTAAAGGAGGGTCAAGAGGATGGTGAAGGGTCTGGAGAGAAAGCCTTTGAAGGTGAAGCTGAGGTCACTTTGTTCAGTCTGGAGAAGAGGAGACTGAGGGGAGACCTCATTGCAGTCTACAACTTCCTCATGAGGGGAAGCAGAAGGGCAGGTACCAATCTCTTCACTCTCAGGACTTGTGACAGGACTCAAGAAAATGGCATGAAGCTGAGACAGGGGAGGTTGAGGTTGGATATCAGGAAAAGGTTTTTCACCCAAAGGGTAGCTGGGCAATGGAAGTGCCAGGGAAGTCTCCTCAAGGAAGTGGCCACAGGACCAAGCCTGAGTTCAAGCAGCATTTGGACAAAGCTCTCACGCTCATGGTGTGATTCTTAGGATGTCCTATGCGGGGCCAGGAGTTGGATTCCATGATCCTAATGGGTCTCTTTCAACTCAGCATATTCTATCATTCTGTGATATGTAAAATATCACATTCTGTTTTAAGCACATGCCCAGAAAAACTACATTGATTTGCTTTCTATCAGCACATTGGGAAATCCAGACCATGAAGGAATGTGGGAGAGAAATTGCACATCTGGGGCTTATGACTTCACATTCAGGAACACTGAAAGCAGCTATACTCCTTGGGGACCAAATGCAGCCATCTCTGTACTCAAAGAAAGATGAAAAAGCATAAAGAAAGACTGCATTTGGTGCTTATGAATTGTTTTATTAACTTCTGTCATACTCCTGTTGTCCTGTAAGTTCTTTGGGTAAGGAACTAGTGCAGCACATGACCTGGAATCAAGTAAAACCATTTATCAACAATATACAAAGCAGCTGCTTATATGTGTTGGAAACACCTTCTCTGTTACTAGATTTTTTTCAAGACCATCTTATATATGCTATTATATCAAGATAATTTATACAAATGAGAAGCTTAAGCTACCTTTGACTGTAATTCAAAATAACAACTATAACTTGTTAGGGGTAATGATTTGCCATGTATTTAGATTTTTATATATGATTATTTGGTTTATAATCTCCAGGACTGTCTTTCCTGACCATACTCCAGAGGTTGTCACTCCCCAGGGGAAAACTCTGTCCCAGATTTATGAATTGGAAGGTGCTTCATAATTGGATGTGTTGTTACGTAACCAGGCAGTTTTATATATCAATAACTACTAATGACTTAGTGAATGTGATTACAACAAGAACATGTCACATACCTGGTTTACTTGCCATTGCTACCAAAGGTAAGAAGTCTTTAGATGTGTAGAATCCTTGATCCTTTCTCAGTCCTTGGAAGATACTGCCTCTGTTTGGTTCTGGCAAACCTAAAACAGGCATTTTTGGGCACATCAGAATTATGCAGGAAATTTTAAAAATCAACATATATTTTGCACTGCACATACATTCTCAAAACCATCCTCAATACAAGCACTTTTGCAAATCCTCAGATGTTTCCAAAAGGACATCACAAATGACTGTAGTTTCACATTTGTAGCCTATATCTTGTATAATTGGTAATTGTTTAATAGTACTGGCACTTGAAAATCAGATTGCTGCATAACGTGTACTCATATAACTCATAAGAGAGCAAATGCAGAAAAAAGGATTAGAGAGAACAGGGTGCAAAAGCAGGGAAGCTACTGGTGAAGACTCTTGCAAGCTTCTCTTCTATTGCTTTACCTGTCCATGCATGTAACTCCTACTGCTGTGAATTGGTTTTGTTTCCTTTGTTTTGAAGCACTTTTTAGTACAGCTGGTCAGCAGATAATACAAATGAGGCAATAGTGAGCAGCCTAAGTGACATGGGGAGGACGAAAAATGGCAGTGCTGTAGATCTGTCTTATCTATGAGTCTTTATACGCCATCATTTTTTGCCATTCTTGTTCGTTTTCTCAAACCCTTGAAGTCTGTATTGGCTGACATTTATTTCTAGTTATTAATAGCACACATTTAGACAGAAGCCTTAGGATACAGACAGGGATTCACTTCACAATAATTAATAGCAACAAATACCTTTCAGTTAAAAGAAAATAGCAAAAACCATCTTCCAATTACCAAATAACATCTTCTCATTGCTGTGTGCACTTTTGGGCACCACAAAAAGCTAGTTAGCTGACACAGAGTTAAACCATTTTCTTCATGCAAATGTGATAGTCTACCAGGGTGTATTCAACAGTGTCTCAACTTTCAAATTTACATTCAAAACCCCTTAACACTACCAAAAGTATGCTAATTAATAATTACGAACTGAAATGGAGTAAATGTCAACAATTTTTCTAGGAAAACACACTAGAACGGTGAAGTCCTCAGAGCAAGCAGGTAGAATTGGAGCATGCAAGCAACCTGTGTTCCCTGTGTGTTCCCTCCATTCTCAGGCATGGATGGCAGCAGACTAATATACTTCTTTTTTAGACATACTGGTCTGGAAAACCCTAATAACACGATGTTAGTGATGCCTAAAGTTTCTGTAAAAAAGGATCAGAACAACATTAGTAGAGATAGATAGTGAAGTACTTTTATTTGGAAGCTTTCAGGTGCGTACCCGAAGTACGCGCATGTGTGGTTCAGTGATATTACAGTTTCATAACTTCTAGTAATTAGCATATATGATATCTAAAACCAACCCGTGGTACCCATTTGCCCTGGTGCCCACCCTCAGAAAGCTCAGAACTGCCCTTTGGAGCCTCTCCAAGGGCACCAAAGCCTTCTCTTCTGTTTTGTCTTCAAGCCATCTTGCAGGTGCGTCTTCAAAACATTATGTCCTTGGCAAACTCAGAAATGTGTGAGAAAGCGTCCAGTGATTTCTAAACACCACCTAAAAATGTGAGCAACCCAGAAAAACCTACATAGTTCTAAAAGTTTAAAAAAATCTACAAAATACACTAAAATCCTTTGGCAACATTAGTGTCAAGAATAAAGCAAGACTGTGCGTTGAAGAGTGCTGTTCCAAGTAGGGAAGCTATGGGGTCCTTTTATGTTACTTAAGCAGCAAAATATTGTCTCATTACAGCACAGATCAGAATTCAGTCATGAGAAAACTTAGTGGTTTTTGATGAGTGACCCATATGAAGGAAGTTTCTTAAACCTCTAGATCCCTGAATGAAGTTACTAGAACGTAAGAAGAAAAAAATTATATTTTTAGATTTAACATTTTCAGTGAAGTGAAGCAAACCAAAACATATCCTCAGTGAATTCAAAAGGCTTACAGGCCAAAAAGCAAATAAATCCTGAATTTTTTGCATTCATAAATCTCATGTTATTGAGCACTGTCCTGATCTCTGCTCATAAAAATAAATCATGACCCAGGTGCGGAACACTTGACTTTCAAGCCAACACTGATCTACAGTTGGATATTGAGAAAAACAAGGTTAGAAAATACTAACACGTACTGAAATTCAAGACATTTGAATGCTGTACTTTCTGGGCAGACTGAAATTTCAGCTAATGAAGAATGAATAATGGATAACTTCAGAGGCTGCCAGAAATACTTAGTACTACTGAAAGTACAATATGTAAAATGCATTAAAGAAATTATTTTTAAAATGGCGTAGATTGTCCTTTACATATCTATTGCAAGCCATCCATGGGAAGAAGAGTATCTCAGAAAAATCTCTCAGTGACTGCCTGCAGGCAGAGGACAGAGTAATGCAACTATTCGTATTGAGGCATCCATAAACTGGCTCAGAAGCCTCAGTTTACTCTTGGGAGAAACACTCTTGCCATTAGTAAGATGTGCACCCTGCATTAAAGATAATTTCCTTTCTATCTAACAGCTCCATTCAAACACAAGGAGCAAACCTAACAAATACTTTTTTCCACTTATTTTTGTTGCTTTTATCATCTCCTAACGAAAACTGCTTCGTCTCTAACAGCATCAGTAATTTAGCTCCCATAGGCTGAAGAAAGAGTATAATTAAGGAACTGTTGCAATGTTCATGGTTCAGGTTCATCATGAAATCAAAGAAGTTGGATTAAGAATGCATTGGATTCAATAATTTTCAGCCTGGCTGATACGACCAAACAAAAGTTGAAGAGGCAGTCAACATACATGGCATTGTCTGCTGTTTATTTTACTATTTTCATTTTGCTGAAAACTCCACAAAAACCAGTTTTGCAATATTTACATTTGAAGGAAATACAGAAGGTTTTTTTCTTTTATGGTTATAAACACCTAGCACAGATTCATGCACTTTGCTAAGTATCTGCTGGACGTTGTACTGGATTCTAATGCATCTCTTTTTTTCTGTTTAGTATTTGCCATTTTAATGGTTACATTTAATTTTGTTAAAATGGAGAGATTGAGTACTTCTCAAAGCCACTTGGCTAGCTAAGAAAGAGGCAGAGAAAGAGATCAAGAACAGATAAGATCCCCTTTAGCGCCACCATTTCATAATAAACATCCACCCCACAGAAGCACTCTTTACAGAGAGATCAAATATTGATAAATAGCCAACAGCCTCTTGGGAGAGAATATTTAACCAAAAAAAACCCAAAACAAACCAGAATGCAGTTTTGAGCAAATGGTTTTAGAGAAGAAATAAAATGTAAAAAAACCTAGTCATGTATGAAAGACACAACTTAGGTCAAAATAATGAACCAACAGAAATATCCTTTGAAGCTAAATCAGAGACATCTTTTAGCAAAAGGAAATTCACAGAGCAGTACAAAATAGCCAAGAGCCACCCAAGAAAAAGTGCTTAGAAAAATATGAGGTCTTTTTCCTAGGTTTTAGGCTGAAGCCAAGGTAGTAAGTTTTCTGCTCTCCAAATACAGTTGCAAGCCACCAAAAAAACTTTTAAAAAAAAAAATTATTACTTGGTATTTCTTGTTCTGAAACAATCTTTCACTATTCCATGTATCCTGTCTTTAAATAACCTGCATCAAAATCTAGTGATAACAATTATTTCCTTCCCCTGCACTGAAAAATAACTCCTCTGATGGGCAACCAAGAGGAGGCAACCTAGAAAGGCAGCTCCCCTGGTGGTGTTTGGATGGATTCTGCACGTTTTTATACAAGCAGAGAGCTATGCCCAGCCCCTCATCTGCAGCCAAGATCCTGGACTTTCCGAAGCCTCAGTCTCCCTTTACTTGCTTATGCCAGGGAAGAAGTCTCTGAAGCAACTGATACCCAAACCACGCAATGAAGCCTCATGGGCTGTGGAAAGCTGCATTTACTAAGAATAGAGGAAGTAGAAACATTGTGAAAATAACAGCCTGCATGACAGATCTAGTTCAGCTTTGCAAAAGGTAATCTAGACAGTCCCAATCCGGGTCAGTACGGTGTAGAAAGCAATTCATCTCAATTCCTAACCCTCTGGTTTGCTATGCTTTGCCTTTCATCTCCAGATGCTCCAGCCACCTCTCAGTAAGCATTCGTTACTGTCCTAATATGAAACCCTCTTTCCTTCTTTCCTTTATTTGATCCCCACAACCCCTTCCCAGTGTATAATATCTAAACATCAATGACTCTCCCATGTCTGACATACCATGTACTTTCCAAAGTCATTAAGCACTATAATAGACTTCGAAAAACACAAACTTTAACCTCCCATTCTCATATCCTTTATATATAGATATATACATGCATGTATATATATTAGAAAAAAAAAATCATCTGCCTCCTCTTGTACTCTTTATTCTCACAATGCTGATACATGTCAATTTTCTTAACTCATGGTGTCAAGTCCATGGTCTCCATTTAAAGAGAATTTAGACACATTTCCCTAGTCCAGTTGAGATATGAAATACTAAATGATTAAAATAAATTTTTCAGATCTACAAGGAAATATACAAGAATGATGCATAGACAACGTAAGGGACTGGCATGCAGTGCAGTGTACCTAGTCCACTTGGTTGCTGCACCAAATAAATCAAGGCATGTCAACACATCAACCAGTTAAGTCTGCTACTACTGTAACTATGAGCCCAGTCTGCAAAGGCAAACTAAAGCAGGAGGACAGGCACAGCATATCTCTCCAATTTTGATCAAATTCCGCACCCCCACCCCCCCATCCCGAAACAGCAATGCATTGTGAACCTGAACTTATCGTTTGGATTACTTAAATCTGACATGTTTGGGCAGATTTTCAGTTTCAAATGAACTTCTCAACTGGTCTTAATAACTGACAGATGAAATAAGCCCTTGCTCTTGATAAGGGTCAAATGTAGTTTTCACTGGCAGCTGACTGAAAACATATCTGCAGGAAAAAAAATGGAGCTGAAGTTGAAGTGTAAATATAAGCAGCCTACAGGGAAAAAAAACAAACATTGTGATTCATCTGTTTTCCTCATATCAAACACTGAAATGTTTGGTTTGCTTCATTTTAAATTGTGATAATACTAAATTTTGGAGAAAGTTAAGTTGGATCATAGAAACAAATTAAGAGCTAGGAACTCTCAAGCAATATTCTCTCTCTTTCCATTCTTAGCTGCTGCTTTCCTGGCAAAAGAGTTTTCAAGATCAGAACTGGCTGAACTGTTTTTACCAACTCCTTACTTTAAGGTAAAGATGTAAATTCAAGCTGGTGAATGCAATCTGTGTTTGAAAATACCAAGAACTACCTTTTAAAATCCAAGACACTTTCTTTTGACATTTTTATATTGAATCTTTCAAATTTGTTTTGAAATGACACTACATTTATAAATTTATCCAAATTCAGTCCAAAAGAAACAAAAAAATGGGATTGACTGGCTATGCACATTCTTTTGTCTACCTTTTAAAACCAGCAAATCAAAACTAACATCAAACCCAATTCACCAATTTATGGCTTTTTTTTTTTTTTTTTTTTTTAATGTTATCTTGCCATACAGATCTGGAGCTAGAAAATTAGACAGTAGGGACATCTTTCCTACTTTTGCCATATCCATGTTCATGTTCCAGAGCTAAACCAGATTTTGAAAAATCACATTTACAAGGAAAACTCTTCTTCAGTCCTCCCCAGCCTCCATTACAGGAAATTCTAGGACTGGGTGGAAAGCCTTCGATTGTCATAATCTACTGAGAATGAGAAAATTCTGTGAATCTCATATGAAACTGGGCAGATGAAAAATATGACAGATTATCTGCATATCTGCTCTGGTGGCAATGCAGATTTCTGGTCTCCTGAAATAATACCCGGGTGGCTGGGCCCAGACAGCTGAGCCCCAGCCTGCCGATTAGCATTAGAAATTCGAACACAGTCCAGCAACGAGGCAGCACAGGTTCCGCACCAGCAGTTCCACATCTTTGGCCAGCCTGAGGAATAGCCTGTAACCCTACATGTGCCCTGGGCAAAGGAGTCATGAAAGGATGACGGCCAGAGACTGATAGGAATTTTAGAGGGGAACTGATACTGTCTGATAAGTTATTTTTGTAAACAGAGTTTATTATACTTTTTAAATTTTCTTAAAAAGATGTACTAAATTACATACAGAGCTATGCTAATTGCTTTCTGAAGGTAAATTCTAAATCCACCATTTGCCTTCTGAAAGGGTCTTTTTGAATTTACAGAAAAGTGTCCATTTTGTCCCATCCCCCTTACTTTTTATACACTGAGTGTTCTGACTTGCTTCTTGTGCTCTCATACAAAAATATTTCGGATGTAACACATCTGATGGCATTTCACACTTGCCCAGAGACTTGCAGCTACAGGTACCATATGGCTAGACTGCGACTACAAAGGTACATGGCAGAGAAGAAAGAGCACACTATAAAATCCAAGCACATAAGCATCCTTTAATAATTCTGAATGCTCTGTTCTTCAACAAGTCTAGTTTTGGTCTGGGGAAATGAAGATCAAAATTTATGCATTCAAAGCACTTTTATTTAATGTCACACGATCCATGAATTTTATAAATTCGACTATGAGTTTTAATTATATTAAAGTATTTTCTTGAAAGATAACACTAAAATGGTACACTCTCATAACTGTCAAATTTACAGTTTTCCCTAGACATGATAGAACCTATTTGTAGGCAGTGGCATATGCACTACCTATTTGTTGCTAAGAAGTCACATTCATTCATATCAATATTGCTAACATTGCTGTCCTTGGATCAATATTACACACCAATTCAGATATGAACTATACTGAAATGAATATATGAAATGCATAATCCAGCTAAGATACTTAAGCTGTGCCACACAGCTGATTATACTAAATGCACCCTTACAATTCACACCATGACATTCACCATACACGGAACAGACAACCATTGGTATCTACAGAATTACTCTCTCTACATTTTTAAAGGTTTGATTCTGAAAGACTAGATGTCCAGTAAAGTTACAAATACCAAGTACTCTGCAACTGCTCAGCTTTTTTCAAGGTCAGTCCATTAGTGATTAACACTTTAGTAAATACTTTTGAGACTTGTATTTTTAAAGAATCACTCTTGTTTTGCAGATTTTTTTTTTTATGGTGACAGCTTTGTTACTTCCTGTTGTGAGGTTCAATAGAGTATGTTTTCTAGGTGGTAGATTTTTATTTTTTTTTGTTTGCTTTGTATGTTGATGGAGATAAGTGTTTTAATTACTTTTTTAATGTCTATGCTTTCGTATTTTCTCCCTCTCTCCCTTTATTTCCTGCTGTTGAGATTACTGCCTCATCTCACAGCAGGTGGCTCCTTCAAATTTGTTTTCTCTGTAAGACTGGTAGATTTATTTTGTAATATAACTTCTCCTTTTCACTGTTTTTTATTAATGATTTCTTTACTTTGGAATAGGTACGCTTGCAAGGTTTGTAGAAATAATTCCCTAATGATGTCTAAAGGCCTCATTCATGGAAAAATAAAGTGAAAAAAAGTAACTTGGGTTAGCTTTTTTTTACCCTCAAGTTTGAATGAACACTGTGTACAGCATACGTGAGAGAACACCCTTCACATCTATCAACAAAAAACACTCATAATTGTGTAGTGTGCTCCAAACTGAACAGCTATATCCACACCATGTCTTTTAAAAACATCAGAATAAGTAGCTGAACCTATGCAGTCTATAGGGCTAACACCTTACTTTTTTGTTAAATGAGACAGAGATGAGTATCTGAACTCTTGCAAATGGTATTGAAGTAATGGGAATGAAGGAGTTGGATCAGTCAGAACTAAATTTGTTCTTACAATTCTATTTCTCTTTGAGGGCTAATTGTCCAAGCCCAGTTTAGACGTAGCCAAAATTTCACAAAAACTAGACATCAGCAAGTGCAGATGGGAATCATGGGCAGAGTGTAGAATCAAATGCTGTGCATGATGGAAACTAGGATTATGACCACCAATCAGTGTTGTACATCTGAGTGCGGATTAGAAAACACTGCAGCCTGGTGGTCTGTCTTCACAACATTTAGGGATCCCTGATCAGAGTAGATGGACATCTAATGTTGACCAAACTGTTTAAGGGTGAACCATAACTCATTAGCCCCACCAACTACAAGTCCACTCCTAATTTGATTCTATTGCAATCAGTCCAGCTTTTCTCAAGGCTTTAGCCTACACTCCACAGCCTACCTCTAGTCTTAATTGCTGTTCTTAATTTTATTACGGTCCACATATGGCATTTCTGCTTTGAATATATGGGGTAACACTCAGGTGTGACCAAGGTAATGTATTTAAATGAAAAACGTCAGTGTTTCAAGATGAAGATTTTAAACTCAACAATTTTGAGCACATATACTCTAAAAGCACTCTTTTAAAACGCATACCTCAGAACTGATGCATACAGTATCACTACGTATTTTTAAAACATAATTATTTAAAAGACACACTAGAAGAAGTGATACTAGGTTGGGCAAACATACAGATCCTTAAATTAAGAAACAGATGGTAACTCTAGCCTTTCTTCTCAGGATGGAAACTGATACTTAACATTCCCCATATTTGAAGTAATCACGTTTAGAATGCTAGGAAGTTAGCTGGTAGCCCTGGTGAACAAACTTGCTGAAATGTAACCCTCATCACAGAGAAGGACGGATGCAAAAAGCTGCTTACCTTCCCTCTGTTTCTGTTCTGCCTGGTGTTGTTTATTGCAGGACTTACAGTGCTGAAATAGTTTGCTATGAATCTTGATTTGCAGAACATGAAAGTTCTGTAAATTGTAATACAAAGTAACTGAAGAAACATCTGCTGTAAAAAACAAAGTGGAATATTGCTGCAAACCTCTCTTATGTCATCTTGGTAACATTTATTACACTGGCAACAAATTTGAAAAGGTCACTGGTGAAAATGTGTTTAGTAGTCTCAGTTCAATCCATCTCTACCACAAGAATGTAACATTCCAACCAGGAAAAGTGCTTGCTCCAGTCTTGATTACAATACACCTGAAATGGATTTTCAATCCTGACTGGAATTTGGTCACTTCCCACCACTGGCTTAAGCTTTCATTATTCAGCAGCAGTCTCAAACCAGCATAGCAGAAAGGCTGAAGGTTAAGATTTTACATGCTAATGTTGTCTGTTCCTTTACCTCTTTCTTCTACAGGTTTGTTCCTAGCACTAACCTGCCAAAGGAAAGACACAGGGTGGCTTTGTTTCCTCCAGACACCAACAAGACACTATTTGCCAATGTGATATGCTGCATCACATGAGAGGGGAAGAAACTGATTCCAATGCTTACTCCTGTTCAGTAAACAGTGCTGAAGTGAAGTGGTCACAAGAGCAAGATCATCTCCTCAGGGACTGTCTATCAGTAATTTGAAGGACACAAAAAAATCCTCTCAGAAACCATATGTCACAGTAAAGTGATTTTTACACAGTATAGAAAATCCAAATATACAGAAGTGAAAGCAAAAGAAACTGGATTGCGAGAGTGGTGACAACAGACTCCTGAAAAGAAAGCAGAAAATACTACAATGCCTGTTTGCAATAGAAACAATGTATTTCTCCGAGCAGATTAATTATTTACTTAACTGTCTAATTTGCCCTGTTTATATGCAGTCATGCTGGTGTATTGATATAATTAAATCAAATGAAAAGTTACAAAGGGAAAAATCAAATGTTAACATCGAAAAGATCTCTTTGTATCAATTTTTTATTTAAAAACATAAGAAAAAATCTTGAAAAGCTGGATCAATGGAGACTACATACAATAAATATACAGGGAATGGATAAAATGAGAACAAAACTGATGATAAACACTCACAAAGAAAAAACCCAAATACTTAGTTGGCATCACAAAGAAAAATAAATACTACACTTCTACACTTGCAAAGCAACAGCTGAAAAAAAATATAAAAATACATCAAAGGCAGCAATTCATCCTGTAGAAATATATGAGGAATAATTAAGTCATTAATGTTCTGGAATAATACTTTTGGTCAGACTGCAGGCACTGTACAGCAAGGAAGCTGCAGCAAGGCATACTGAGACTACATCATCTTGTACTACCTAAAATCATTCTGTAGTTTTGATATACCTGGAACATAATAGACAGTAAAGAGTATATGTGTTACAAACAAACACTGATTTTTACAGTATTTTACAGTATTTTTCCCTAAATTTGATTAAACAGAGCAGCTAAGAATCAGAAATATATAGCTATAGCCAGTTCTCATCAATCCACTACTATTCCTCTTTTGCATGCAACTTCCATAGCTCCCATTCTGCTTCAGTATAGTGACCACGAAACAACAGGCTGGGTCAATCACAACTTTGTACCATATGTAACTGTATCTGCGTTAAATACTTGTAAAAACTTACTTCTACAGAACAAAATTCCACATGCTAAGTAACACTTGCAAAATATGGGATTTTCTGGTTATTCTTATTTTTAAAACATTCCAAGGATTCACCTTTTCTTTTTTTTTATTTCATCTGTAGAAGTCTTCAGCGTAATTCAGCAAAGTCTTTCAAAAGCTACTGAATAATTACCACTCTACGTGAAATGTCAATATAGGAAACAAATAATACTCTCCAGTTCTTTGCTAACATATTATATTGTCTCATCTTAAATCATTTTTATATATCAGTTTTGTCCACACAGAAGAACAAAAAGACACTATAAAGTTTATTCAGTATCGTTCCACCTATACTGCACTTCAGGTAAACCATCTCTACATATATTTTAAAATTATGCCTCAAGAAAAGACTTCTAAACATTATTCATTTTCCTGCACCACAGATCTACAACTGAAAACCTATCATCAGTGCATCCTGATGAAAGGGTAATAATTACATCTTTTTCCTCCCTTCTTCTACAGCATAATATTTGACCTATGATAAAAACAAAACAAAACCAAAAACCTATCTATCACATTTCCATTTATTATTTCTACCTGAGGGGCTCTGCCAGCTCACACAAACATAAATCTCCATTTGTCAGATTTAAACTGTACCTGTCCCAGATGCTATAAGAGTTCATAGCTCTTGTCCCTTAAAAATTACCAAATAGCATCACACAACATAACCTCCCTCCAGCCTTCACTGACCCTTGCAATCAATAATATTTGTAACCTGTATGTGCACAGTTAAGCAATACAGAAGCCATGCACCACCCCAGTTAACGACATTGAGCTGTGATACTAAAATCTGCTCCCTTGTGTCTCCTGTGATCAATTTTAATCTCTGGACCAAGAATAAAAGAATGCAGCCCCTTGTTTTTGAATTCATCTGAAACGGATGTTATAGATTTGCAAGTCTACACAGGAGCTGTAGATTTAATACAACCAGGAGTTCAAGGAAAGAACACGTCTAAGCTATCATTCATTCTCATTACTCTCAGTGTATTTTGGATCTTCAGAAGACAATACAAAACACAGGAAAATGCACATGTACTGACTTAAAGCAAGTTCTTTTCATTAAAATAACATCAGGTAACGGTTATTTGCTAGAGCTTTATCCATTATTGCCACTCCAGGAAAGGTGGAGGTCAGTCATTCCATTATGATTACTTTGTTTAAAAGTTTATAAATAGGCTGCCAATATTCATTCCTTCTGAAAAGGTGTCATATACAGTAAATTAAACAGAATTTTCCTAGAAATAATAAAGCCTAGTTCTGCTCAGTTAAAAAGAAACAATGAGTATGGAAAGAGAGAATAAATCAGATTTCTGATGGTATTTGTTCTCTCACCTCCAAACTAATTTTTTTAAAGCGGGCAAATTTGCCAGCCAATTAACCTAATCAGACAATGGCATCTGAATGTAGAACAGGAAGAGAGCAACTTTAGAAACCTAGTCCAGTACAAAAAGTGCTTTTTGAATCTGTTACACTACCAGAATTTGTGTTTCCAGAGTTCTCACAACTGCGTATTTATAGACTTGGCTATATTGACTCCTCAGCAGCAGCTCCAGTGCCATGAATCATCTATCAAAACATTTGAGAAGATTTTCTTACTGATTTCTTTAAGACAACATTCCAAAGAGACACTTTCAACATGATTATGCTCCAGTGTTCACTATCAATTAAGAAAAAAAGCACTGAGAGTTTTATAATTGCAGGTGAATAACAAGTATGTGTCATCGGAGGTTTTATCTTCTCAGATTGTCACATGCTGTGTGTCAGTACAGAATACCCTGCTCTGAAGGACCAAGAATCAGAATGGGAATGATTTCAGGAATGGAAAAAGATACACAGTGACTGAAAGGACTTCATTATGCGGACTTTACTGTTATCACGTGTTTACAGATATACACATTGTATGTTTCCCCGAGATTTATATTCCCCGGGCATGCCCAGGCATGCCTGCTTCCCTGCTTCCCTCTCTGACTGGCTGAAGATGCGGCAGAGAGGAGACAGCCACCATGTGCCCTTTCCTTCCCCGGTTCCTCCCCCTCTGCCTGTGTCCCGATCCTGATTCGTTTCCCTGGTTGTCTGTCTCATGCTCCATCCCATTTTCTGGTACATTCCACGCCAGAGTATAAAACCCTTGTGCAACCCCATTAAACTGAGCATTGCGTCACGACCTCAGACTTCGTGGGATCCCCTTGTGCAGTGCTGCAGCCTTCTCTGCCCCCCTCTTTCGGACCATAGCACCCTGCAACAAATAGGACATTCTTGTAACATGTTAGAGGGTCAATAAGCTTTCTCACTTGGGTCATTTACTCACTTCACACAGATGTCCTTCTCATTAAGCACGTATTTATTATTTATCTGCCTTTCCTTTTAAAAGCAGCTGGAGCAAGGAGTTTCATGTAAATATTCTGTTAAACTGATATCCTCCTACATAAGTAGATTAACGGAGAAACATTAAAGCAACTGCACAGCTACTCCTGCATACTTTCATGTACTGGAAATAGCTTTGACCAGACCCTATTCTGAGTAAAAGACAGAAGGAAGTCATAAACTGTCTAAAGCTTTTTTAATCCATTAATTAAATACAAATTCCTTCCACATCAGCATATGTGGCATTTCAACTAAAATTTTATTCAAAGATTGAGCGTCTTCATTAACTAATTACAACATTTTCATCAAGTGCCTGAGTTTTCCTTGGGTGTTTCACATACTGCTGACAAGGCATTAGATCTGGTACTTTGAGTCAGAAATATAACACAGTTGAACCTCAAATGCTGTACAGCTACTATCTAGAAAACAGAGAGAGAAATGGTGGTGCAGATCTCCAAATGCCTCCTGAACAACCAACAGTCAGGAACATGAAGTGAAACATAATCACTGAAGATCATGGGTCAGGTACTTGGTTTGTAGGTGCAGATGCCTGAACAGGTATGCATAGAAGCTTCCTCCTCCTCTTAAGCTTATTCTTTTGGTGGGTAAGTGAAACACTGAAAATGGGAAATTTATACTTCTAATGTTAAGCAACTAGTTTTTGTGACACTTACAGTGCCAATGAGGTAGGACCATATGTCCCCCTTCAGTCCATGAAGAGACGGCTATAACAGATGTCAGAAAGTTAAAACAAGACACCTCAAATTACCTGCAGCCAATGGCGCAAATGCTCCCAAGGGAACATACATTTCCACTGACACGGCGTCCATCCCATACTAATGTCAGCCCAGGCACACAAATAGATCAAGCAGTGAGCTTGAATCCTTAATGCCTGCTTGCTGAAGATTTTTGTATTTGCAGCACTACAGTAGGAAGAATCTCTCCCAACAGAGTTTCAAACGGTAACAAAAACAAGATCAGTAAATAGAAAATCAAGTTACACAGTCCCAATAGGTTCCTCTAACAAGGATTTCTCTCTGAAATGTTCAGGCTTGTCTAATGCTGCTACTTTTAATCCTTTCACACCAGTGGGTCCTACATGCTTGCATTAGTGCTAATGTAAAACAAATGAACATTTTATACAAGGATATCCACTCTCCCCAAGCAAAGGGGTTAATACCAAAGCGAGCTTTAAGAATGTAAATTATTTTCCCTGTGTGGCTGAAAAACTACATGAGTTATTAATTTAAAAATTATTAGCATATAAAATCATTATTATCTCTGCAGTTAATGTACAGTTCACTGACAACCTTTTGGACCATTACAATTAAGAAAGGCAGCATCTTTAATGAAGTTACAAAACACATTGTTTATTAAAGAGCAAATTGTATCTTTAATTACTTTAAATATTATAATCCGATAAAAAATTAATTCATAAAACCTCAAGACAAATTATGTCAGAGATGGAGTATGCATTTTGTTCCTCCATGAATCCTAAACGGGGCTTTCAATTTGCTCATGGGTTTCTGTTGTATATAAATCTGCTCTTGAAATTGCTTTTAAGTACCTGAATCCAATGATACTACCACAAAACTAAAATGAAGTTTGTGCTTTCTTTGTTTTCAAAACAGATTTAGTATTTTTTTTAGTATTTTAGTTCTAGTAAGTGCAGCTTTTCTATTAATCCATCAGACATAAATTGAAAATAGGTTTCTGTGGGTTTATTGAACTAAAGTCTATTTGAGTCTACTGTATTTTATTATTTCACTGTTGTGTTTTGAACTAAAAGATAACTTCTGTTTAAAACCATCAAGGGCTTTGAGGATATGCTATAATGCAGACACGTATATAATAAGCTTATTTTAAATATTCCATCTTTGTTTTTACACACACTAATCTCTGCACACTATTAAGAAACTCTTTGCTCTCTGTCCATTGTTATATCTACCTGCTTGATGTGCTTGCCACTATCTGACAAAGGCTGAGGGCTGTACCATTGAAGAAAAAGTTTGGTTGTTCACAGCATTAGGCCCTTCACTGTGCTTTGAACCCAACCCAGACTGAAGTCAGTATTACTGTGCCTTGATTTCTGGATCATTACAACAAAATTAATACATTCAACTTCAATTATGTCAACATCAACTTGTCACTGAATATTCTGACAGTTTAGAAAGCCTAGGTTAGCTATCGGACTTTCTTGGGCTAATCAATGAATCAGGAAAGCAGAGATTATCTTCAATTCCTTTACGCTAAAAAATTGTTACACTCTATGTATGCCTGCTTTACCTGAAATATTGTCCATGCAAAACATGAAGGAGAAACAATTATTCAGTGTAATATTATAATAGTAAACCTGAATTTTAAAAAAGCACCAAACATATTTTAAAGGTTCTGTCAGCGCTAAAAAATTGATATAATTACATAATTATATGCAATTATAAAATACACTGATAACATGTTGTTTAGAGTTGAAACAAAAGCACATTGAAGAGCAAAGGATAATAAACATGCTTACTTTCACATTAGTACAAAAATTTAGTACAAAACCCTTTCTAGGTGTACACCTAAATACTCTGGCTGATTTGGCCCTAAGTACCTTTGGGACCCATACCTTGTCTGCCAAAAGATCTATATGTCTGTACATTACTGATGTGGAGGAAAAGAACCTCAGGAGTGCCAGGAGATTTTCAGAGCATGCTTTCTTATGTATTCAGAGATGTTCAAAATTGGATACAGTCCTAGGCAACCAGCTCTAGCTGACCCTGCTTTGAGCTAGGGGGCTAGAATGGACAATCTCCAAAGGTCCCTTCCAAGTCTTTTACGATTATATGAAATATGTCCTGGTTGAGGTCCCTAAGCCATGGAAAGATTTCTGGATTTTTCATCTGGGATTTAAAAAATCCTCTACTACAGTTAGGTAAAAGAAAAGTATTCCCTATTAGGGCATAGGTACCAGACCTTTATGGAAAAGTAAGAGAAATTCAAAAACTGGTACGTTTCTATCAGTTACAGAGCTCTCCTAGCCAGTGGGAGTGCACAAGGAATCAGACACTTGCTTCAACTACTCATGCTACAAAGAAACAAAGCTCAGGGTTGGAGAACTAGAAAATAAAGATCTCATACAAGAGTCAAAAGTTAATTTCTGAAATTTCTTCACTCCAAAAACTCCTTCCATCCTTCTTATTAGTAACATGCATTACTTGCTTGCAGAAAGTACATCTCAGCTCACAGTCCCTTTCCCAGTAAGTGATGGAATCTGGCTTGCCTTATTCAACAGAATAACTCCCTAATCTTGTAAAATCAGAGTGTAGGATAAGGACAAGGACTTTAAATAAAAAACTGAATACAATTTTCCTTTATGCTCATACGATTTCAGTTCTATTTAAAAACAATTTCTCAAATATCACTATCTACAGTCCTGGACGTTTGCAACATGTAAGAGTGGTAATTCTGTCTCATATAATTTTCTAGCGGGTTACAACTAATACTGCTTCCTTAAATTCCACGTAAAAATTCCACCATGTCGATGGAAAATCTTGACTGGTATATCCACAGCCCTACTGATAAAATTGTCTTTCAGAAATTCAGCATTATCAAAGCAGTTTTATCGAGCCAAGTCTTATACAGCAGTATTTTACATTATAAATTAGTTTTCCTACACATATAAAATTAGACATAGAATGACTTTAATTAACCTTAGCAACACCAACAGTTGTGTGAGGAGAGACTCAGATAAACAGAATCCTCTGCTAAAACAAAATCTACACCCAGTTCTGCATTCTTTATTTTTGATTATAGTATACATATAAATAGAAAACAAGTATGCATTTATGCATTCAAAAGCAAAATCAAATCTGTATGTTGAAGATACAGCATGTGTGATGAAAACTATCAGTTCGATAAGCCTGCACTGACAAACATATCACCAAGCACATATACACAGACTTCTGTAAGTACAGGTCTTTCCAAAAGCTTATGCCCTCAGATTTTTGGAGGGAGGGATTAGGATTACAGTACCTCCTGAGTCTGAAATCAAATGCTGAGCAGATAGGCATTTATATATCAGATAGCTTTTTTTTTCCTTTCATGGTCATCTCTATCACAAATTTAAAAGAAGAGAAAAAGTCATTTTCAGAGACTCGTAACACAGGAACAAATTAATGAATTAAGCCACACTTCAGAGTATCTGAATGAAGAAAATATTGAAGGTGCAAGAAACAAAACATTTTCTAAATGCAGCCTTTGAAACATAAAAAGAGATTATTATTGAGGCACCATAGGGGAGGTCTATGGGACTTTTCTATACACTTATTTATTCATTCAATCATTTACACAGATAGATTAGAACACTATGCAGAAACCAAAATTCCTAACTGCATAGACTTTAGAGAATGGGAGAATAATTACTAATAAAAGGGAAATCATACATCCAAATAAGATTACATAAAAACCTGGAAAGAAATAAATATAACAATGTATTCAGCAAATGAAGACACAAGAAAGATGCCATAAATGCAATGCTACTGTGACATTGAAGACAAAAGGAAGAAAACAGAATATTTAAAATTTCTGAAACCTTGTAATTAAAGGGATAGTAGATGCCATACAGAATTTCTGACTATACTCAAGAACCATAAAATTTATAAAACAAAGGGAGCGATATAGAAACACCTTCCCATTTTCATCACATGTAGAAATGCAAATCAGTTAGGCAGACAGCAAGTCATACTCTACACTTGGCTGCATGAGTTACTTTCATACCAATAGTAACAAATAGCATTTACTGTTTGTAGCACTTTCTATTTGCTAGGTGCTACACAAACAGTCAATCCTCAAAACATCCAGTATCCAGATAGCAGATAAACAGTTATCCCTTCGCTTTCCAGATGTGCAAAGAAATTTAAGAGATCTGCTGAGAACCATACAATAGAAGCAAGGTTGTGGTGGCTCTTGTGCAACTCACACAATAGGATTTTAAAATGCTTGAAGAATGTATCTATCATAACTAGAATCTTTATGATCTGGGAAGCATGCAAACTACTTTCTGCCTATGACAGTGCTAGTGCAAATGTTGTCTTAACAGTTTTCTCCTTGCAGTTGGAGTGCTGGAGGAATTCAGACGGCCTCTGCCCTACAGAGGAATCAAGATGCTGAGAGAAATGGGCAATGTCCTTGAGAAGCCACCCCCTATGGTCTTAGAAAGGCCTTCAGGATGGGGAGAGTTCCTCAACTACTAGACCCAGACTCCAACATCTATTAATTATTGTAAAATGCTTATTTTGCAACTGTTTTCCCTTCCTTGCTTCAAAGAGATGGATTACATCTACAGACCAAGTCACATCACAGCTATTTTGCCAGTCGCCTGTACAGAGGTGACACAGGTAGAAAGACTCACACATACTGGTGGGCAGCTACATCCTCTGTCTTTCGGAAACACACGCGATTGCTAATAATAAAAACCAAGGAATAATACATTGTCAAAGGGTTATTCACAGAGCAAATCAAAATTCACACTTAATTAAAAGCCTCCCTATTTTTACTGACTCCACACAGAGTAGTAAGAGCTCAGCTGCAGAAGCCGAGCAGGAGGTGACTATTTAATGAACTGAACATTTGAATGAGATGGTCATTTGGTGTCAGCACAGACAATGGCAACCTTCCTTTAGGATTACTAGTTTCCAGTATTTGACTTTTTTTGGACATGTCTAATTATGCAGCTTCTCTTACCTGTCACTTAGCAACCTTCACTGTGATTTAATTATGCTTTTTTAAAAAAATCCTACAATATATTGGCTGACATAACAATATGCTTATTCTCTGACTTGAATAAGGAACATAATCAAAACTGGTATAAAAATCCTCAAAATACACATATTTCCTCATCTTTTAACTTACAATAGCTGACCATTCAGGAGAGGTTTTTACATAAATAATGGGGGTTTTTAACTTTTTAACTTATTTAGTGTACATAACAAAAAATATTTTACAAAGAACAGAAAGGATCAAAATTCAGCAAAACACATTTATTCTATTCAGCTGTTCTTTTACTCTAAAGAAAAAACAGATATCTTTTTTATCAAAGGAAGGAAACCATTGAAAATGTGGCAAGAATAACTATATTAGTTTTTGCTTTAATACTTTCCATTTTTATCGTCTTTATGGATATTCTCATGTCTTTCAGTTTTTATTTCTTCAATTTGCCTTTTTTTCACAGTTTATGAATTCTATTATAGCTACTTTTTCTTCCTTTATGTTTCCTCTATTTTTTTCCAGTTCCATTTCCTTGTAGATTTACTTGTCTTGTTTGTCTCCCATTTATCTAGTTCAGGGTTTTTTTTTTTAACTATCCCTCATTTTTTTCAAGGTTTTTCCCTTCAGCTTCTCCTTCCCAGGCTCACACCATGAGTGCTGTCTCTGGAGCAGCTGAAAGTAACAAGACTTGAACACAGCTTGCCCAGGGGCCCTGGGATTTGTCAACCACAAGATGCTTTGGAGAAAACGCTTTCTCACATCTTGGTTATATCATTGCCTCAAAAATGCCAGGAGAACTTGCATGTTATGTTGGTACTTTAAAATATAGATGATGTGTATTTAAAAAAAACACACAACTCAAACACTAACAAACAACATTAAAAAAAACCAGCAAAAAAACAACCAACCAAACCAAAAAATCCCTTCAAAAAACCAAACACCAAAAATAAAAACATTTTCTAGCAAAGTAGTAGGTCTAGTGAAGAAGTAATACCTTACATTTGATAATTTTGAACTGTTCCAACCTGTAGATTACTGCAAGGGATCAAAGGGGCTGTAGAACTGACTCACTGAAGAAGTTATTTAAGAGCTGTATATGACAGTATATGTCACTGACTGCTGTAGTGTAGAAAGTGTGGAGATGGGATGAATACACCTGATACCAGTGAAAAATATCATATATACTTCTGGTAATGTCCCGCTGGCTTAAAATTCTACATTAAAAAGATGCACAGCTAATTTAATAATTTCTTTTTCTGCATAAAGTGCTTTGACCATTTTTTTCTTGATATCACTTTCCTACAATATTATAGGTTGTTGTACTGCAAGCATTTACATTCATACTGAAATCCATGCACGGTAAGTTAAAGTGCTCAGCTGATGCTGTTTGTTGAGTTAAAGCCCACCTTTGCTCCCTATACAGGTGGCAAGCTCGCCCTCAGGAAATCCTTGTTCATACTTCAGTCATTCAGACAGGACACAGTGCGGCATACGTAGTCACTCCAGACACTGTATCATATGCAGACACAGCCATAAATGCCAATGGAATTACTTACATTCTGCTAAGTGAAGTTTGTGCATAAGCTTTTGTGAGAACAAGGCCTAATGTTGTTTTTAAAATAAAAACATTTTACAGAACTCCTCCCACACTTCTTTAAACTGCATCCCTAATTATGGAGTGTGGAGCTCTACTATGAGTGATTGATGTTGTTTAGTATGTTGTTATGGAAACAAACCAAGTAGGAGTTTCTGATTTGCATATAGAATTTTGAGTCAGATTTTACAGTAAATAACTAAGCTTTCCAGTGTATAAGCAACAACACCATATGGCCATTAATCTCCACACAAAGACTATGTCCTCACTTGCCACTACTTGTTAACATTAAGGTCTTTCTAGGAACAGGGTAAAAAAATCAATGGACCCGCTCCATCTTGTCACTGGACAGTGAACAACAAAACATGGTTGCCTCATCTAAGAGTGAACATTTGACAGACTCAATCAAAACATTCATAAGAAAGCAGAGTTTAGCTCAAACTTGAGCTGTCAAATTCTGCAGCTCCCAGGACACCTGCCCTGGGGATGCTACTGCTATACACAGGCATTTATGGAACTTAAGTCCCCATCAAATGAGTGACATATATAAGTTAAAAGATATTAATTTGTGGTATTGAACATGTGGAATGTGGGTCTCTTCCAAACAAAAGAGAAGACCAGTGTTCCCTAAAGAACTTACTCTTCAGTAAAGAGATTCACAATAAAGGTTGTGAGATGAAAAGTGAAATCCACAAGGGGAAGGAAAACCTCAAAGGGGTATGTTTAGTAATAAAGTAACAATGTTAATTTGCTTCTGTGGGAGTTAAATTACCTAAACAGACCAGATCATGATTCCAGTCCTAATCATTTTCCATTTGTGCATATGGAGATGAATTTCTTCACTGCCCATCTGAATCCAGTCCTGCATTATCGCTCCTCTCTCTGTGCCTGCTAACAGGATGGACTTTCCTTTGGGTCTGCTCTGAAGACTACCGTAATTCCACAAGAACCCTCCCTCCCACCAAGAAGCTTTATTGATTACCTTGGTTCTTACTTTGCATGGTCCTGGACCTGTTCCCAAGCAGATACAAATGTTTTACCCAGCACCAACCCAAAAGCGAAGGTGTATCCGTTTCTCAATGAACTGCAGTACCAAACAAACCACTTGTAAACGTAGTTGCCATCAGTTCACACAACTGTGGAAGTCCAATGGCTTCCTGACTCACCTGCTCATTTGCCTCTTCTTGCAGTCATGCCAGAAGCACTCCTGGATTTGCCCAAAGTGACCATTACTAGCCCAAACATACAGTAACTGTTACAGGTTTCCTGGCTGTGGAGCACTATCAAACAGGCCTCAATTGACCTCAGAGACATTCACCTTGACCAAGTCAAAACCTGTCCAGTCATAAAAGCCCATCAGCAAATCCCACCGTAAAGGCTCCCTCATCTGGGTCCAATGCATGTTCACCCCACAAATCACCATTTTGTTTATTGCTTCGGTTCCTTGTTGAAAAACCAGTCCCTTCATCCCCAGAGGGCATGAAAACTTCCCTGATATCCCTGGGAGCAGCAGGAGAAGAATGGAGAACTGCCACAGCCCTGCTTCATTATCTCCTTATTCTGGCTCTTGATTCTACCATTGATCCCAATTTTTTTTTTGTTTTGCTCATATTTTTGCTCCAAAGGAGTAAAATGTCACTCTGGTTAGGGTGACGAGCGTCCTCATCCTTTTCTGACCAAAAGTCACTTCTTCCTGGGAAAACACTAATAATGAGTCTCTTTTGCCATTGGATATTTACACTGCCCTAGTGCCCTTCACTGCATCCCTGGATGATTTCTAACCAGGCCTTAATGTGATTCCATTAGTTACCCTCCAGCTTTGGGGACATCTGAAATACACTCTGAGTGGGTACAGCTATGGATATAATCCCTACAAGACTCTGCTGCCTCCTCCTAACTCTTCTTACTTCTAATTCAGACATCAGACTGGAATCTGGATGAAGGACAGGCTTAAATATCTTTCCTTTGTGCACAGAACAACAGTTTGCCCCTCATCTGAATAAGCAGTGCAAAGTGTCTTTACAACGAAGCATTCAAGAGGACTAGGCAAAACAAACAGCGATGTTTTGTTCAGGCTTGTTTGCCTGAGCAATGTGTTACAACCTTCGGACCAAGTTTCTCCTTTTATACCAGAAAGGAAAGCAATGCCATTTAGATGCCACAGAAGGTGAATCATAAGGCAGGCAATAAGAATATTATAGGCTGTTTCATAGGTGATATAATTGCTGTTATTTTTGACAATAAAAATCCATTGAAATTAGGATTTGAATTACACATAAATGAAGCCATAGGGCTGCACTTCTACAATCTCTGCTGAGTACTTAATTCTCATCTAAAAGTGAAACCAGGATTGAATAACCAGCAGCCAGTGCTACTCCTCTGTAGTAAGAATAACTAATACAGAGGGAGCGAAATAGAAAAGCTAGCAACGCATTTCCCCCCCAGCATATCAAGCAGGTTTTCATATGGAAGCAGTGGTCATCAATCACTACTTCATTACCAACCTGTCATCTGGGTTTAGGCTAAATGTATTCTGGCTTACTGCCATACTAAATGTTCAATGAAACATCCTTAAGGCTCTCTACAAGTTCAGCTGAAGTCACATGCTATACATCAAAAAGGAACATTAGCGTTATCATAGCTTAATAAATAGTGCATTCTGGCAATGTAATCCTATGTTCTAGAGCTATCTTCCATTCCCAGTATTATACTGCTTAAGTAAACAATCTTGCTGTCTTGTGTGAAGTTTATTTAGTGATAAATGCATGTAAAGGTAATTAGTCATACTGTTATAGATACAATTCCATCCCAGCTGAAGAACATGAGCAAAAATAGCATAGGATTTTAAAAGCACACAATGGCATAATGAACTTTATCTTGCAGCAGTAGTTCATAATTCTTGCATACTGTAGTTTATTATCCAAGTTTCACCATGTTGGAAACAATGACAACTGAAGGACCCCAAATGAATGTCTTTTCAATATAACACTGGTTTGAATACAGGACTTTTGCACAACCATGGGATGCAATACAGCAATTAAGATGACTGCAAAATATATTTTAACACCTGTAAATACTACTTACTTTGGGAATAACTCCTGAGTTAGGGAGGGATACTTACATTTAGTCACTCATTTTCATGTACACTTTAAGCACTAAGTCCTAAATCTGTTTTCAAATTTAAAAGTGCCAATAAAACATACATCTAGATTCTTAAGTGGCAGAAGCTTCAAGAGGCACCTTAAAACAAGTCCTAATAACACATTTTTAGATACATGAATCAGTATGGCCACTTTTTTTTTTTTTTTTAAATAGTGAAAACCAACTCAAAATTTAAGAATACTTTTTTGTTCTTCTATAAAATTTTTCATTTAGAGACACTGAATTTGTTATGCAACCAGGTCCTACTATTTCTTAACTAAAATATGAGAAATGGCTCCAATATGTTTAGTCACAGATTTTCCAAATGATTTTAAGTATGCAGCAGGAAACCTGTCTTGGTTAGTGAGCTGGGCTTGTTCTATCCAAAACACATTGAACTTAAACCACGGATTCAAACCCTTACCTGTATCTGACCCTGTTCCTAGCATTGTGCATTGATGTAACTAAAACAGTAGCTGGACTAAGTCTTTACGTAAGTCAAGTCCTTCTCCAACACATTCACAGATGATACATACATGAGGAATTTTAATATACATTTTAACTGAATTCTGACAAACTGGAGAAAGATGATGTTAAATCACTCTTGGTCTGTTTGTTATGTCAAGCTTGCTTAAACCTAGCTTTTCTTTGCCATGCCTCATAGCTTATAGACTTAGTTGCCTGATCAAAGAATCTGGATCCAGATTCTTCAGTGAAGAATCCTTCAGTGCTAAAAATACCACGTTTACAATGCTCTTGACAGCTTTTGCTTCTGAAGTTTCAATTTGGCTGATAGACTGAATTATTGTAAAGTCCATGTAGCATCATTATAAATCCTGATTATCTACTTTTTTAGGTTTGTTTGGTTTGGGTTTTTGCTTCCCTCTTCCTCTATAAATATACATGGGTCAGAATCCTGAGAGAGCTCAGTGGACTTAGTGTCCAGCTGTTGTTCCATATGTTCTCTAGGCCAACACCTGCTGCAGAGATACTACCAAGACCTCATGGTTGGCAAACGGCTCTAATTCCACTCAGCTTGTAGGTTGAAAGGTCACTCCTTTAATACAGTCAGTTTGTGGCTTTCACATTGAAGAGAGGGAGTTGCTATCACTCCTGGAGCTCTATTTTATGAAATCCAGTAACAGTAAAACCAGATGCCCTCCATTTTCATAATTGCTTTAACTGTCTAGTATATCTTAAAGTAATTTCTAGGGCCTGATGAGAGATTAAGCCAACCTCTCCACGAACAAGAGAACCTTCTAACCCAAAGCTATGACATTACTCAAGGACCCTAAAGATCCGGCTGAAAACATGGTCCGAGGATAAGATTAATTTCCTTTTCGTTCTATTTCAGAGATACTATGGAAAAAAAAAATTGAAGATAAAGATGCTGTTTTCTACTCTAACTCCCACTATAGAGGAGCCTGTAAGATCAAAAGAAGATGAAGAACAGAGCAGAAAGGGCTGTGTGTGAATAAAGCACATGCTATGAATAGAATGTAACAGAATCTCAAAACTTTTGATAAACAATTATGACCCTAAGTACCTAAATACTCTGTTGCAACCATTCAGCACTAAATTCCAGGCAGATTAGTGAGAAAATAAGTTCAAAGGACCCAGCAGTGCACCATCCAATTTTGCCAAAAAATTGGCACAACTTTATTATAAACTTTACTAGACTGTACTTTCTTTTCACAATATGAAAGCATGTATTTTTTTGACTGGCATTTACGCACACCTAAATAATCAGTGCCAAATACCAAGAAGAAAAATATTTTAGATGCCTACTGAATTAGAACAGAAAAGTAAGAAAGTGGGTAAGGTATATACACATAATAGGTGTAGATTTATGGTACAGTATATATCAGAATTTCCAAATATTACGCACTTCAAAAAATGTTCCACAGTCACTGACCCAGTGTAATAGGAGAACATGGGAGAGCAGACTCCATTTCCACAGTCCCACCTTTCCTATTTCCAAAACTAGAGAAAAGGCAGTTTTCTCTAACACTGGAGTCAGGGCACGGCAGCTTGTCTGAACACACACTGCAATTTGATGGAGGTGAGTCTGCACCATCATTAACTCTACATGGCAGCTCCAAACTCCATGGCAGCTCTGAATGGCCAAGGGACCTGACACTGGATCGACACACGCAGACACGTAACATAGAGAGAATAAGGTCACTTTATAAACCAAAGATAGTCTAAAAGAGTACCCAGCAACTACAAGACTAACTTGCAAGTACAGGAAAGTAAAATCTCCATCTAAAAGTCATTGTTAATTTTCAAACATGCGGCTTGCGTAGGAAGAAGAGAATTAGACTTTTGTTCATAAATATATTTACAACAAATGTACCTAACTTTGATGACACTACAAATTAATTACTTTTCTTTATTTCAATGTTAAAATTGCATCAACACATCTTTTTTACTTCTATTTCTATGAAAAATCTTTCTGTTTCCATGTGCAGTTGAAGCAGCGGTATATGATGCCAAATGCAAAAATTTAAGGGACGTTCCAGGATATTAAGTTTAACCCTCATTTCTGTCTCAATGATAGATGCAAGAATTCCAACTAGGTTGATTTTATGAACCAGTTAAATGATTTGTATTCAGACCAACATTAAAAATCTCCATGACAAAGTGTACTTGAACAAAAATACGCTCCTTGTGACACATCCTTTACAAGTAATGTGTTTTCATTTTTCACATGTTGCATCTCATTTATTTTATTCAGGCACACATAGTTAAATCTAAAAGATACAGTAAGTGTCCAATACCACTGAAATAATAAATCATTTCTTACAGATGTTTTCACCTACTGCAAGGCTGCTGCTCATTAATCAAACATTATCAGTATCCATCACTGCCCAGTGCTAAACAGGAAAGGGACCTCATTTTGAGTTTTGACTTTCATTCACTGGTTAGTCCCTGACCCTTACACTACTGCATGCTTATTAAAAATCCCTACTGCAGATCCTACTACATAGAGCTTTAGAAGGGGTGTTATACAAGCAGAGGTATATTATTCTACAAGAACTGAAGGAAACAACATCAAGCTGCTCTTCAAACTGGCAACACAAATGCAATCAAATTGTCTTCAAAACTCTTTTCCAACATCTCAGTAAAATATAACCATGTAAGAAAACTATTTCTGGTCTAGACCTTTTCATATCTGAAAGGTTGAAATAAATATATATTAGGCACTATGCAAGATATGTTTCATTTTGATAAATTATTAAAATTTCATTTCAGAAAACAGTACATAGAATACACTATATCTCTAACAGTATAATCCTACAGGGGAAAATAAAAAGAAAATAGTTCAACGTAAGTAAGAAGTTATCCGATGAAAAATTTCAACTTCCTCGTGATCACTGAGAAATTGCTGGGCTCATGCCAATAAAATAAAATCGCATTATTTAATTTGCTCTTCCGGTCATTACATGTTTTTCAAAATACTGGAATAAAAATAAAAATGGGGAAGCTGCAAAAATTGCAAGTGGTTAGAAATGAAGATTTCTGTAGCTCCAAGAAACAGCCTGAAGTTTGCCAGTAAGAACACAGTCTAGCTTTTCCAAGGCACTTTTGCAGTACTGAGCACCTTCATAGTCCTAGTGCTTAGTTTCACTATTCCAATATTATACTAGAGAAGAATGAACTCAGCCAGGAGGCCAGTAGTCAGAGCCCAAGTGTCACTCTCAGCAGATCATCACACCACACTGCTTCCCTCCAGTGATCTATTGTGATGTGCATGGTTTTTTTGTTATTAACCAAGTGAAAAATTAAAGGCAATGAACATGGCTTCCAGTGAAAAACAACTATCATCTCCTGCCACAGCTGCAATTCACTCAACTCTCCTTTAACTAAACATTTTGTTTGCATATTCTATAGCTTCCTGAATGAACACTGAACGGCACACTTGTATCTAGGATTATTCACCCTGCAAGGCTGCTTAAACATATTCCATCCTTGTAAGCATGGCAGGTCTGCAGAAGTGTATTTTTTATGCCTCAGTACAATAAAGGCCACATTCAGCACATGTAAAGGCCTGTATTTGCATTTGAAAAATAAGAAACCAACTTGTCAATGTAGTGGGTGTATAAAGTCTCCTATGTCCCTACTTGTAAAAAGTGCTAAGATTTCAGAACTTTCTTTACTTAATTTTATTGGGCCTTCCAGAAAAGCTGTGCACAAAGAAAGCATAGATTCTAACAATTAGGGGTGATTTCTTTAGATTCTATCTACTGCAGGAAGGATTTTTTTTTTCTTTTTTTTAATGCAAATTAACACCAATCTTTATTATCAAGCAGCTACCACAGCAAGAAAACGGGCAGGAACCTTATCCCAGTGATTAGTACAGACACCGCAACTGAATACCTTCCGATTCCTGCACAGAATGGTCGCTCTGTCTATCTCCCCTAACTCTGAAAATTTCTTTCTTCTAGAAACAGTCAAGAATTCAAACTCTGAGTTTAAGGATAAGTTAAGTGATAAAAAAAGTAAACAGCAGCTATTTGGTCGTTCATGTAAAATCTTGTATGTAAAATCAAGTATCTAAAAGCGGTTTTTTTGTGTTTTGTTTTGTTTTGAGGCAACTCTTTCCTAACTCTTTAAAGTTTAAGAAAACCTACAGATAAAAATTCGGCCATCATTCCTCATCTACAAAAGATTTATATTGGGCCATAATAGAAGCATCGAGCCTGTGTTTCCCAACAAACAGAAATTAAATCACATCTAAGTCACTCGGATATTGAAATAATAAATTTTGATATTTTCAGCGTCTAACTACTAAACAATATGCTATCTATAAAGTTCTGTTCTCATTTAAAAATCCCAATGTATTAAAGAAAAAGCATAAATACCGTACTATTCAGAAATCATCTTTGACAATGGTTATTAATGGAATCTGAATTTAAACAGCAACCAGGTACTGAATTTCTATATACTAAAGTGTTAGAATCTATTTAAATAAACACATTGCACTGAAATAAAAAAACACCTATTATCATTGTCCTATGAAATCTGAATTATACCACCTTCAATTGTCTTCAATTACATCAATGAAACAATAAAAAACCCTCTTAGAAATGTAGTAATATGCCACAAGTTTCTACTTGGTGACTAGTAATTTCAATGCAATGGCATTATTATCATTAAAGATTAATTGGCTGAAACCTGTTGATATTTAAATTCTCATTATTCTTTTATTCTTCCTATGAAACTAACAGCCAAAAATCATTTGAGGGAATATTGAGTCATCATACTGGCTGCTGAATGCATTTTCACTTTCTCTAATGGTTCATGTTCAGTTTACTCCAATTTTAGCACAAATAAATGAACAATAGCCAAAGGATTTCCTGTGAAAGAAAACATTGTCAAGGACAATGTTTGTAAAATATTTTCCTCTGTTAGATGAACATGTAATTTGGAATAGCATTATCCAAACAGAGTACTTAGTGTGCTTATTACTGTATTTTAGTCTTGTAAACACTGTTTTTTAAAGACAATTGACAGTAAATTTAGCATTAATACACAGAAAGCAGTAACAGTACAAACAGTATGTTAATTACTATATATACCCCACACCTTGTGACATCACCAAGAAAGTATCAAATTCTGAATATGGCTTGGTACTATAAAAAGCACACAGAAGACTATCCATGTGACTTTATGCACAACAAATGTAAAACTTGATCTCAAGTCTACAGAACATGCCAATATGCTACACAAACCCAGAGAAATATTTGCATACCTGTTAGCCTTTAAGACTTGCCATGTGATACATAATATTTATATGCTGTATCCTAATTACATATACAGTCTTCATAATAATTTAGTAATCATTAATATACTTATTTAAACAGTTACTTTTAACTTCATAGTAAAAGCAACTATACAAGTGGCATCTCTGAGAAGTATAGATTAGAACAGTAAAGAACAATTTTCAAGTATCATGACCATGACAAGTGGTTCAAAAGGCTGGATAATCTCTATCTATTAAAAATATGAGACACAGCAGCACAAAGATTACTTACTACAGTGAACATGTAATATTTTCTTCTCAGATATTTTTTGCCCTTAAAAACTTCCATCCCATTAAAACTAAAGAAAGGCAGTGGATGTGCCCTCCCACGATGGTAGATGCTACTGTATTGCATAATAAACTTACAAATGCTTCTGGAAGAGGAGAGCTTTTCAATTAATGTGTTGAACTTGAAGGATGGAATAAGGGACTCCCTCTGGAACAGACTGCAGGCTGTAAGAGGATTCAGAAGGTCCTCAGACTAGGAATCCCACCCAGAAACAGAATCACAGATGAGTGTGCTCCAAGTTAAATGAAGGAGCAAAACCGGCCTCAAGCACAAGCAGGATTTTTCCCTGAAACGTGGTAGCTGCTCTTCACTATATCAGACTGCTCCAGCAAAGGCCTGACTAGTGAGCAGTGATGAAAAGGGAAGCACATGACTGAGAGGCAGGAGACTTGAACCCTGCCCATGCCCCACAGTGGCTTCCTAGGGACCACTCTCTCGAGGAAGAGAAATGGCAGAGCAAGAACGTCTCTTTAAGCAATTTCAGAAAGTTCTTCAACATATAGTACAAATTCACTGCACAAATCCAGTTTTGTCTTAACTTGTCAGTTCAATTCAACAAGCAAATACATGTTTTGTTGAGTGGGCAGTAAAAGGAATACGAATTCAGAAACATATTTATGAGCCATAGATGTAACAGGAAGACTGATTAAAACTTTACTCATTGACACAAAAAACTTGCTTGCCATCTCACCAATTGGCACTGAACAAGTGAGCTTTGATACACTTCCTACTTGTGCACAACCTTTAAAAACAAAATTAAATGCAACAAGTCTTGGTTTTTAACCAGTGTTCTATCCTTTACAAACAAGATGAAGGAAAGTAAGGAATATCTAGTTCTATTGTTTAGATACTGTATTATGTCAGTCCTCCTATCGCGTTAGATAGAACAATGTTTCAAAAGGTGTCTGATTGCATTAAATACATATTGGACCACATATACTTTCCTTACAAGAAAAGAGAGCTCAACTAGAGTAAATCATATGGACTAAATTACAAACTGCACTTCTATGGTTGTTCATTCTGGGTCTGAATATTTATGTGGAAGTAGAAAGATGGCACCATAATCAATATTTGTACATCTAAAAGATAAAATACCTGAGTCATGGAGTGAACTTCCAGAGACAGCATGTGAGCAAACAAAGCTCTTTTCTTTAGGCGTAGAGAACTCAAGTGTGTAACATCAGAATACAAAAATGTAATATATAACATCACCATTTTGTTCAATGTTCTCTTTTCCTATGCACTTCCAAACATAAAAATTCATAAAAATACATGCTTGAATAATCTCCAAGCAAAGTGCTAAATCATGTTAGATTAAATAATCCACTCAGATATTAAAAAATTAACTACTCTTAAAACAACATGAACCAAATTATTTTATCATCATATGTAAATGAGCATTTCTTCAGGCAGACTGTCCAGCATCTTGGAAAGAGAAAGGAGAATGTTTTGGGTTTTTTTGTGAGAGGTAAGTCAGTAAGAGCAGAAAAATCTGTGTCATTTAGAAGTTAACATCTTAAGGATGTCCAAGGGCAGATTATTAGTACTTTTTGGAAGTGTCCTAAGACTATTAATAATAGCTTATTAGCTTTTTCTTGTGCATCTTAGCCCTCAAAGCTTTCAACAGCCTAGTGCGTCCAGTGTGTATTATGAGTGTTCCAGCAATAACCAGAGCAGTACTGAAGTCTAAAGAACTGAAAGAACAGCTTACTACAAATGCCAATAGTAGAAAAAGATGCCTCAAGCATAAAAATACTTGAATTTATGTACATTGTTGGTCTCCAGGAAAGATGCTGCATTGGGAATAAAAGCGACTTCAAACATCTGCTATGACATGTAAGAACAGGTTCTTTCACAGAGTTCCTTTTCTAATACAACTATATTCTTTTTGGTTATAAATTACAAAGCTTTTTAGATTAAAGAGTTGCAAAAGATAATAATAAAATGAGAACTAACAAGTTTGGTATTAGAATCAATTTATTGTGTAATTTCTTAATAATATCATTCACATGAGACATGAAACAAAAAATGTGGTGTTACCGAAGGATGCATTCATTCTCCAAGCTGTGAGCCATGAGCTAAGGCCCTCCAGGAGGCAGACTACAAAGAAGTTCTAAATCTGACTGCAGAAACTTGTGTAGACTTTCTTCCTTGGGACTTCATTTCATGCAGCTGCAGTTCAATGTGCAGTTTTGATCCTGTTTTGTACTAAATGCAAACACATCTACCACTCACCTTCTCATGGGATCTTTCTTTAAAAAGCTGATTTTTTAAATTTAATTTCAAAATTATTCAGGATACTGTAAGACAATTGTGAAATATTTTGAATTGGCTTTCGTGGCGGGTCTGGCTGAGCCAGAATTTGTTTCCCCATAGGAGCCCTCACAGTGCTCTGCTCTGCATTGCTGTCGATAACACACCCATATTTTGGCTACCACTGAGCACAGCACTGTTCAGTCAAGGGCAAGATCCTGGGAGGTGACACAAGTAGGCCAGCTGACCCGCACTGACCAAGGGGATATTCCACACCATATGACATCAACCCAGATATAAAAGCTGGGGAAGAAGCAGGAGGGGGGGGCACTCATTGTCTCCGATGGCTGCCTGCTAACATCTAACACACGCGTAGGTGCCCTGCTTCCCAGACACGTGGCTGACCATCACTGTCCATGGGAAGTAGGGATTAATTGCTGCTTCTGCTTTGCCTGCGCGCACCCTGCTTTTGCTATTTGTATAAATATAAACTGCCTTATCGCAACCCATGATTTGTGCTGGGGTTTTTTTTGTTTCTATTATTTTCTCTCCTGTCTGGCTGGGAAGGGGAGTGAGAGAGAGGCTGGGTGGGCACTCGGCTTTCAGCAAAGGTGAACCCACCACAGCTTGTCCAGATCCTGCAACTGCTCTTCAGCAACGTTATTCTTCAAGTTTGAAGTACTCTGTCTGACTTCATGATTCATCTTGATTATTTCATTCTCATTACTTTTAATACCAAACTCTCACAGTTTTTTGGAGCTAAATGGATTTGAACATGTAGGGTTTTTCTCACAATAAAATATAATTTCAGGTGTTTACCCTGGCTCTGCAGTCTTTAGTATCTTTTACTGTATAAGGATACCAGTGCTTAAAAGGCCACTGTTGTCACCATTTAAAATCCTCAGTGAAAAGCGCTGTCTTTGCAAGATGCTGAAACAGTGACCACCCTTGTCTACAAAAGGCAATGAAACAAACCCAGGAACTAAGCTAGGTACACATTTATTTCGAGTATTTAGCTGACCACGTTTCCAACATTATTCTTTTCTTCGCTACCTTCCAACGTCTTATTTTCCTCCCCTACTTGTTGTGTTTTGTCTCCATATCTTTAGGCTTTGGGTTCCTTGCAGCATAAGTTGTATAACCTACGAAGTGTCAAAATACTTATTAAATTCTAAAATAAAGCCAAACAGCATCAAAAAAACCCTCCAAATACAGAGCTGGCAATCTTAAGAGCCTAAGGCTGCACTATGCCTGTACCACAGTTCCACCTTTAACCAAAAAACGCCGTAATTTACATGACTTGCTACATTACGACTGATGCAAAAAGGCCTTCCTTAAGAAGTCTAAAGCATAATTTTTGGGAACATCATGAAATCAATTCCAAAGAGCAACCAACTAACAGACAAATCCTGGATATGTTATCAAATTACTCTGCCTTTAAACTCTTCCTTTGGACAAGGTAAGTGAAACAGCAAGTAAAGAGAAAAAGAAAACTCAGAAATACGAGATAAACCAAAACCAGAGAAGCAAACAAATAAAAGTCTGTATGCAGCCTGAAATGAGAATTATTTTGAACATGACATATTTCCTCCATAAATGTCTGCGCTGGCCATGGGCCTACGGGCCCCATATGCAGATTTCATGTCCTCCAAATTTAGTTTATGAATCAGGAGTACGATGCACAATTTTTTCCTATAGCACAAGCAAAATGAACATCTGTTCACATTTTGCCACGTAGGTTTATATCTGGGTGGGTGGGTGTGAACAAAGCTCTTGATGTGTAATATTCCTCCCATCTGCACACCAGGTGGCACTGCATAGTTAATCAGAAGATAACAACAGGCATGAGGAGATTACTTACTTTTTGGGAAAGAGAGAGTAAATCAATCTCACAGAGGTTTCTTTAAAGCAAGGTACATTAATGCTTGGACTTTTAATTTCTTTCTTTTGGTGTGTAATTTCATTCCAATCAATGTCATGATCTGATTATGTTATTGTTTGAATGTTATGTTAATTAACTATGAATGACTGAAATTACAACAAAGGTTCTTTCCACAAGGGATTTATTTTTTTCTTTTTATGTACAGTTTTAACCCTTTCAAGCAGGATATACTATTTAGTATACATCCAAGCAACAATCTTCGTAGATTTTCTTCGTATGCTCATGTAACCCACCATTTCACAGTATTTAATAGAACCTCTGGACACCCTTATACAATAAAACTAACTTTATAGCAATTCAACATCAAAAGCTGGAGGAAGAAACAAGCAAGATTCATTACTAGCAGCAATTCCCCTATAATAAGAAGTTAACTAGAAAGTTAGTTAGTGCTGCAAGTTTAAACCTACAAACACTGGAGTGTCTAAGCAATTTCTGGGAATGAGAGCTTAAGATCTTTTTTAATATTTTACCAAATTAAAAAAATCTTTGAGCATATCTTTTTATCTGATATCCATCCAAAGGGAATGCAAATGTTATATAAAAAACACCTGTGTTATGATAAAATGCTACAGAATAAGGATAGAGGCTTGCGTAAGAGTCTGCAGAAAATACGTTTATAGTGATAGCATTTCTGTGTAGTAGTTTGAATCTCACATGAAAAATGTTCTTAAATACTTTAAATATTTATTTCATTCATTTTCATTAAGTAGTTGTATAAAAAAATTGTTTCTTATTTACTCTTTCAGAAAGAATATACAATGCTTTGTGGAGTCTTAAAAGACAGAACCACAGAATCCTGTTTTCCAAAGAATGTAGCTGAACTTCTAGAAGCCTGAGTAATAAAAGCCTGGTATTTCTCCATTTGCTCTGATAGCCAAGAGAGACACATACACACAGCCTTTGTTTTTCGGTAAAAATTATATTCCACCCTGAAAATCCACCAAGAGACACAGTTACACAAAGTGTTCAGACTACTCTGTTGTCTGTAATCCTTTGCTGCCTTACTTTGCTGTCTCTGAGGACCATGTGCTCACTCCTCTAGCCCCTCACCCCTTCATTGATTTCTCCCTTTTGCTCTCAGCATGCTTATTCTCCATTGCCCTGAGTCTCTATGCTGTTTACAGAAGGCAGCAACTGATGTGAGACTTTTTTTTAACAGCAAAATTTTCAAACTGATTCGTCAGCTCAGTCACAAATTCTTCACAAACACTTCTGAAAAAGTGGAGCTGATTCTAGGTAGAGTATGTTGAGTAATCTATCAAATCAGGACAAGATTGGTTTTTTCCTATGCTTAGTTTCAGAGGTTAGTTTTAAAAATTTGAATGTTTAATTAGGAGATTTAATTACTATTAAGTTTGTGAGTAACAAAATCAACTCAAAAGATTTATAAATGGAAGATAACTGGAATTTTAAGGTGAAAATTTTAAGGATTCTAATTCTTCATCTCTAATATTTAATTAGCATTTTTAATTACCCATTGAAAGAAGATTGAATAAATTTAGAAATTGCACCTAAATTACAATGAAAAAAGAACTAAAAAAAATACAGTAGAGACTCCTGGAATATTGTTCTTCCCATTGTTTAGCTGATACCTTTTAGTCCTTTGAAAAAATTCTCATGCCGGCTATCACTACTTTTGATGTAAGACACTAAGATTCATGGTCTACTCTTTAATTTTTGTTAGCTGTGTCTGAAATCTGGACTGCTGGAGAAAACCAGAAGAATGACCTATCTCTTAGGTCATGGTATGCAAAACACCAGATCTGTCTGCAGACATGTTGCAAAACATACATCTTTGTGGAAAGAAAACTGAGGGGATGTGAGAGCAAATGATGGACAGGGAAAATATAATAGTCCTCTGGAAATCAGCAGAAGTACAGTATTAAGAACTAGTTGGATAAAACACAGTTCAGGTAAGACAAAAATTTGGAGATTGCAGGAATGAGCTATCAAAAGCCAAAAAAGGTAACAGGCAATACCGCAACTAAGATTCACCTGTAATTTATTCTGAGATTCTGCTATCAGAAGGCATTATAGGTTTCCAGTATGCCATTGCCCAGCTTAATCATTATTGCTTATCCAGGCAACTATGGAAGCTTTTCCTAGGATTTAGTCTTTTCTAGTTCAACACACTTCTTTGTAACCCCAAGCTCTACATCAGTCTCCACAGCCTAATCAGGAAACATAAGACAGAAGCAAGCTGTGACTCAAATTGAGACCCCAGAGGGTGCCAAAGGTTGGTAACACATACCGGCCACCTGTTTGTTTTTGGGTCTAGTACAAGGTCTTTTTCTGAGTTTTAAACCAGTGACTTTAATGCACCAGACTTACTGGCTGGAGAGAAAATTTCACCTTAAGATAAACCATCATAGCCTCAATGTCTCAGTAAGCAAAGACTTGAAGCTAAGCATCCTCTTGCATTATTATTCACTTCAGAGTAAGTCGTTAACCTGCATCTTTTTGCAAACTTCTTGGGAATATTTTACCACTCAGGTCTTAAATACAAATACACTGATTAGAGCACACTTTTAATACCTTTCCAAACAGCTCTCATAAAGAGCCTTTGGTATTCATTTTTCTCCAATATGGTCACTTGCTAGAAGTGATTAAACCTCAGTAACCTATGCTTTACCTTCCACAGACCCAGCTATAGAGCGCACTTTCCTTACCACACACAATATTCCCACAGGCAATAAATTTTTCCTGATGCATAACTGTGTGGAAAATAGTTTTCAAAAGTTCTCTTTGCAACTCCACCTGCCCTCATGCATTTACAAGTGCTCTTCAGTGTCAGGAATCACACATGGACTCTTGTACAGTCCCAACTAATAAAATCTTGAGTTCCATCTAATTTGCAAGACTAAAGACGTACTCTTCAAAAATCACATTGCTGTGAAAAAATCCTCGCACATTTTACTCTCTTGTCCCATCATGGATTTCATATTCTTTTACACACTCGTCTACTTTTTTTTTTTTTGCACTAACAGGGAAAATTGAAAACTACCACATTTATTTTCCATCAAGGTACAATTTCATTCAGAAGCAAACCACAACAACAACAAATCTATTTTATGCAAGTAGCTCTCTAATTATTTTACCCCTATGATTCAGGGTAGCGTTCAAATGTGACATTTCATTGAATATGTATGTTCAGGAGGCAAAGAACACAAAAAGAAATGCAGTACAGACTTATTATGGAAAAATGGCTATTTATGAGGTATTATAAATGTTCTATTGCATCAATATAGCTAACTCTAAAATATGCAACCCCCTTGGCATGTCCTACATCTCTCACTACCAGTATGGAAGGCCGTGTTACCGTCCAGTGTCTTACACAGTACTATAAAACTGAGATGACAGGCAGACATGGGAGGACAGAGAGGGACCAACTTCACCATAAATGTAAGGTAGCTTCCAATAACAAAACTTTGTACATGCACATAATCCTTCATTAGCATTTATACACTCTCTTTCCTTGTACAATCAATGGACATATGATTTACAAAAGAATTATGCTTCAGATACCTCCTCTTGCTTATTAAAATTCTGGCTGTGTCCCTTTGTCTAACATCTTTATGGCACAATGCTGTCTATATATATATTTCTACCCAGAAATATTTTCTCCTAGGGAAACTTTATTAAGATCAGAAAATAACACCAAACATTCCAATCCTATCTGTAGAGCTCAGTGGTCATTTTTGCTGATCTAAAACTGAACTGTTATTTTAAGCTTCTGAGTCAGAAATGCAGAGGGATGATGCTGATGTTCAAAAAATGACTGATTTTTTCCTAAACGCTAGATTCTCTGAAGACAAATGAATTAATTCCTCATTGGTGAGATTTCACAATGCAGTTTGAAAGACGTGGATGAAAACAACAAAGAATATGAGTTTGACCATATGCCTTGTATACAATTTCATCAAAATATGACACATCAGAATTCCTGTACATGGAAGTTCTCTAAGAATGTGGGGATTTACAATTATATAAATCACAGCACTCTGTACTATCATTACATGACAGGATAGACCTGCAAAGCTTATTATACTGCATAACCAGATGGTAAACAACTGTTGTCGTTGTGCTAAAAATTACATCTCTGTAATCAATAATAGGAAGGAGGAACAGTTGGACAACTTGTTTCCTATTAGGTTCACTTAGGCAACGTCTAGATCAATAAAGAGCATTAAGCCTCATACCAACTGCAGACAATGTCTGCTCAACATGCCTATCCATATTGCAGCAATGGGTCCAGCTGCACTTCAAAATATTTGTAAATGGATAACAATTTTAATCTAACATTAAAAAGAAGCAATGATTCAAATAGCAGGCCGGTGCAGGACTTCTCTAGCATATGAGAGAAGACAGACTTATGATGCCAGTTTTAGTATAAGTCAAAGTCAGCTTATTTTGTTAATCCATCCCATAAGTACATTTCACTATAGCCTATCAGAAGGATATTGCATGTTTCATATGGAGGAAACGAAAAAAAGCAACCAAGCATGGTATCACTGGCTTACATATAAACTGAGTAATTATGTGGGTGTAGTAAGCTGTTCACAAAAATTGAAAACTAAACTTGTGTATCGCTCTAGGCCAATATGGCAATTAATTACAAGCAAATTTGTAGTTCATCTGTTTTTAACTATTTAAACAAACAATAAATCAACCCATTCAGCTCCATTCACATCTTACTTAAAAATCTATAATATAAATGTGATAATTGTAATAACTGTCTTAAGGCCACTTGCTTTAGCTTCCCATTTTTTTGAAATTTTCCTTATATTCCATACTTCCATAATGCATCAAATTGAAGCTCTCTCCCACCACGCTATTAACACAAATACAAGTCCCAGTTTATTCCTCGGCAGTAACTCTATTTCAAGATGACAAAACAGGACAGTGAGCTCTTCTTACCTATTCCAATAAAGACTGCTTCATACCCATCTTCTTTCAAGGTATGCAGCGTCATTCCATCCATTGCAAGGCCTTTATTAAAAATTATCTGAAAGAATTAAAAATTGCTTGCTTTTAATGTGATAATGTGAAAACAATTTCTATTGTTTCCCGCATATAGACACCTTGCAAGATCTTCTAGTGAGCAAAAAAAAGCAAATTAAATTTTTTCCCCCAAGCCAAGCTGAAAAGGCCAGATAGGCTCTGATTTAATGCAAGTGGCCCAAAGTACATATGGGTAAAAAGTACCTCAGATCATCCTCGGATGTGGGCCATGACAGTCTATCCTGGTTTCTGCTTTAAGGCAAAAAGTTTGAAGCAAGCTAAACAAACAAATAAAAAAAACCACAAACCTATCTATGGAACAAAACAGTGAAGCAGAGCTGAAAATGGCAGTTTCCTTCTGAGAGTAAATATCTGTAACCAGTGCTGACTACAAAAAGTTGTATACCCATGTGAAAATCAGAATTTAAGAAACCCGATGTGGAAGTAAGAACCTCCTTTAGGGAATATATACTAAGCAAATCAACAGGCACACCAAGCAAAACCCAACCAGTTTAGGTTATTGCACAAACATTAAAGTATGACATGACGCTCTCCTGTATTAACAGGAGTTCTGAAGAGAAAACCAAGCAATGTTCTCCTGCACAGTATCAGGCACTTGGTAGGCCTTTAGTTGCCAGTCCCCAAGGAAGAATGGTATTGCTTTGTGCTGCACTCTCAAAGCTCACAGCCCAGATTTTATGCTCAGACCACTAGCTATAACATCTTTATGCCAAAAAAAAAACCACTTTAGCGAAGCCAATGGTGCTTTTGTGGATTCAGAAAACCTGTCTGCAAAAGACAGGGCCAGAGATGACACTACATCTGAAGAAAGCTCTCTGTAAATTGCAGCATGCCCTATTTGACTGTAACAAAGCAGCACATTCTGCATGGCAAACTAACAACAGTTTTCAAAATTGTGAATAAGTTTTGATTTAAACTTGCAATTGCTAATTCTATCTTAGACAAGCAACAAAGCCCAGTGTGCAGTGATTGGTGTTCATTTATTGAAATAAATAAGTCACAGCAATAAAAATGCATCTATAAGCATTTATTCCTGTTTCTGTTCAATTACTTTTTACGTCCAGAAACACAAACCAAAAACTTTTTCTAGAGCAATGTTCCACCAACAATCTTGCCTTGAGCAGCCCCTGCACAGGCTGAGCAACTACAGTAGTTACACGAGTGAGATTAAAAATAGTGTTTGCTGTGTGTTCAGCCAACCAACTATGGCAGGCCTCCTGTAGAGGTCATGTAACTGTAGATACACATACCTTTTGCTCACTGCTCATAACCCCAAGCCCTTTGAGCACATAAAGTGTGTGTGATTCCTCTTCTGATATTTTGTACTCCTTGATGTGGGCATGTGTGTTTTTATCTCCATATTTTAGACTCTCTGGACTTGAATGTTTTCTCCCATGTTTTTTATATCACTTGTGATTTTATTTTACAAAATGGGATGCGCTGTTGTGTGAAGTCTATACTTTGTGATCTTAACAGTTTAGCCTTCCTGTCACTATGTACCTTGTTTGTTATTCAATCTGTCTATATTCCATTTAATATACTTTTCCTATTGGTGGAAAAAAGAGGCAGCAGTAAAATACAATTTACATTACTTAAAACACTGACTTTTTTGTCTTTGGATATTTCGTGTAAATTTTATCAGAGGTGCAAAAGCCATGTACAATTGCAATCTTTTAAACAATAGACTCCATCCTCACTTATAACAAAAGACATTCCACAAATTGTCATTACAATTTTTTTATCCTATTGTGTACATATGTTATGAAAACATAATGAAGGAATTCAAATGGCAATACTATTTTATGTGGGGATTCATAATACTCCTAGGGCCTAGCTCTAATCCTTGTTCAGCTCCCTAATTCTTACTAATTTCAGCAGAATTACTTGAATAAACACCACTACAGAGCATTTAAACAATACAGCACCTTCCACCACAGATTTGAAACGCTTTAAGTAAACAGCAGAAAATATTTCCAGCTTATAGACGTATAAAGCTAAGGTACTTATTTAACTAGCTTGCCAAAGGGTCAATTGCAAACCAATGGCAGAGCTTGGAAGCAAATTTACATTGAGATTCTCTGCTGCACTCCAAAACTGCACAGGACTTGCAGGTCAAGACGACATGGTGGCTCTCTGTTGATTTTGGAGACCATGACATAACAAGCAGCCCTGGCGAACTGACGTCGGCATAGGATTCCCTGGAGTCTATGCCCAGCAATTTTGTCTAAAATTGTCTCAGTGCTCTGTTTTAGGCCCATCCCTAACTCAACCTCCATTCTGTCAGACTTTTCAAGGGTTGCAAAGGGAACTTTAGAGTAGAAAACCATACCTGTAGAATTTAAGGCCTTATCTTGCATCTTATTGGCATTTTTATAAAACTAGAGCAGGATGAGGTTCTCACTCAGGTCTTGTGACAAGAGTCTACTGCTTTTATGATATGAACCAACAGGAAAGATTCCAAGAAGAATCTCTTGCTTCACTGAATGTTTTAGTATCATGTTAAAAATACAGTATGCCTGCTGGTACTCAAAAATTTCATCCAGTAATGCATTCTAAGTTCGTAACTTCTACTAAAATGTGCAGCAATTGTAAATACTATCTAAATCTTCAGCTCAAGCCCTAAATTAATAATAAAGCAATGTTCCCATTATGTATAAACACCACACATTTATTTAAAAGAATAATGCATAACTATTACTTCCCTAGAATTTGAATGGCTGTTACTGTTTTTAACAGATGATCATGTTAATACTTTGTTTAATTCGATGCATTTTATTATAAAATTAACTTGGATGAAAGACTGTACGATAAATAATCAAGACAAAAACTCAGGGAGAGGGGACAAAAGAAGTATCAAATATGAGTGTTTTAAGTGGTGCCAAACTTGCATAAAAAAAACTTGATTAAAAAAAATCAAATCATTCCAATAGCTACATTGAACCCCTAAAGCAATTTCGGAATTTGTTTCTTACAGACAATTAATCACATGCAGGCATGCCAGATGAGAACTATTGATTGCCCTTTTCCAAACTAGTGGCATTCAGACAGGAGACAGACAAATGCCCTGAGCAAGAGGAAGCATCTTCCTGCCTCTGTCTAGCATAGCTTTTAATCGTTCTTTACTAATGTGCATGACATTTTGCTGTTAATCTTTGGCAGAGTTCCGGTTCTTTTTTTCTTTCAGCTATACATAGGCAGGATATATTTTACATTACCTTCACTCCAAGATCCTTCATAAGCTCAGCTTCAAAATTCACTACATCATATGGCAATCGGAATTGGGGTATTTCAGACACACTAAAAAAAAATAAAATGCTTGTGAAATACTTTTAACTATTAGGAAGAAAGGATTTTTCATTTGTTAATACTTATAACACACCTTAGTTAATTTTCACATATGTGAATGGAAATGGGCTGAAGTTTGACTGTTGACTTTTTTAGCTGCTAGAGGGATAAAACAGCATTACTCATTCAATGCTAAAAATACAGACCAGGAAGGCAGTACCTTGAGGCCAATGCTGCCCACACCTGTAGGTAACAATTTAATATATGTTAAGTTTGAGTACTAAAGAGCTTCTGCTTAATTTCTTTTGTTCACCAGAATAGGTAATACTAAACGTAAGACATCCATTTAAGAAAAGATCTCATGGTTACTAAAAGCAAAATGACCTTCTGGCAATATTTCATTAAGCTATTCAATAAGAGAGAACCAGATTTCCCACAGAATTTCTTAAAAGCATTTCATATGCTATTTTGAGCAAAGGTATTTAGAACTGTACATGCCTACATTTCTAGTTCATAATTCTTTATGATCCTTCAGGATGGTCAAATATTCTATGAGCAGCTGGTTTCATGTCTGCTTTTTGACTTAATGTTTATTAACTGGCTTTTTTTTCCTCCTAGGGAAGACTAGGAATGACATTTTCAAGTTTCCAGAATCACAGAATGGGAAAACCACAGTGCCACTGTAGAATATCAGTTTATATCTACTGGTACAGATATAATAAATATATACTTATCTCCAATTAAATGACATCTACATAAGCCAGTTCAAAATCTCAACTGTAAAACACGTTACAGGTAAACACAGTGAAGCTCTGTTTTAGATACTTTTGTTCAATGAAGATAAAAACCTAAATATGTAGAAAAATTAAAGTCTCTCCCCAGATACTTCTAAGCTTCAGTTTAATCTGTTTTTGAATTAATGAGTCGGTAATTTCCATAACAAAGCACTGGCACGAGATTCACTGCAGCTTTAGTCTGCATATTGTTGTTGACCACACCATCTTTAACATCTAACTTTTGACAGGCCAGAAGGGTTTCATCTATTTTAAGTTGCATCAGCTTTAATTTTATATTGATAAGAAACTGGTGTTACTCCTTATCATTTCTAATACTGCCCTTTTTACACCTTTCTTGACCAGTGTGCAAAGAAAGTGTTGTAAATGCCAGATACAATGAACATGTCATGACAATACAATTTTCACAGGTCACACTAAGTAAAAAAGTGTCTGAGGTGGAAACTAAAGTATCAATATGACTCTGCAACAGAGATTCAATAGGGAAATTAACAAAAAAAAGGAAAGTTCTATTTTCCAAGTCACGTATATATTTGCTGAAGGCCCGTCATTTCCACAACATGCTCCCAGAACAGAATTGATTATGTTACATCACTGTTAGAATTTGTAAAAAAATGTTTTCTCTTATTAAACATTTACTTAGTTTTGTGCTGTGAGATATATCCACATACATGTACGTATGTAAATACATATAGTTCTGTAGAGGCACATGCTGCACATTAACCATGAAAATAAGCATTTTATGAAAGCCAACTGTTGCATCAATAATTCTGAAATAATTCCTTTCAGCAGCAGAAGATGGCCTCTGACTCTGCAATGGAAAGACAGAGGAAAAGGAAATGGGGCAGAAGTGCAGGAGGGATGCCATGGATAGGAACAGCATCCTGCAAAGTCACCTCTTCCTCAAATCTGATCCAAGTCAAAGCAGCTTGAACAGGTGCTTGTTTTTTCTCAGTGATCTCAAATTACTTTTGCTCAAGGGACAGCTCTTTGGTCTAGTGAGATAAATACTTGGGCATGTTGTAAACCAGTGGCATAGACAGGAGAACACACAGTGAAGCATGTTCATGGTCTCTAAGCAAGATCATGATGTGCTCATACCTACTCTATTCTAAAGCATAAAATTTATGTAACCAGTGAAATATAAGACAATAAATGTGAAAAATTCAGACATGCTCAGAGAACCATGGATTCATACTACATTTAAATATCTCACGACAGGAACTGCAATCACTAGACATCTTTCTATTGTCACAATACTATGAAAGTTAGCTATGACACAGAGAACATTCTAATTAAAAATAACTGAATAACCTAAAAAAAATGCACAAACGCTGCCCTTCCAAACAACTGATTCCCAATAAAAAAAACGATTTGGTCTTCATAGTCATTTGCAGTAAGTTTACAAAGCCTTGAAAACACACCCATCAATAAGCTAAACTTGTTAAAAGATGTACTGCAAAGACTTACAAATGCAATAATGGATGATTTCTGCCACAGGCCAGCCTCTCTTTTGTTTCAAGATTAAAATAAGGACAAAAGGAATTGATGCCCTTAAACCAGACGTGAAAATTACTTCAATGAATGGAAGTAAAATTTGACCTTGGTTGCTATGTGTTCGTTAGAACTCAAAAGAAAGAAATATGTTTTTAAGTGCACTCTTCAGCAGTTAAGGATATTAACAGAAGAGATAAAACTCAGTGTAAGGCCTTTTGCAGTAGAATAAACATCAGACTAGAGGTTATTCTAAATTCGACTTAAAACACAAAGAATTTAAGATGACATTACTTCAAATACACAAGCATGTACTAAGCAACTGTAGCATTGCACTATAAGCACTGGAACAACTGCAGAAAGTACTGCATTGTATCACCAAGTCCAGCCTAAGTCTAACTTTTTACCAAATAAAGCCTCATTGTTAGAAATGTCTCATTAATTCTGACTACTTTACAGCAACAAAACTGATTTTTATCTGGTGTTTACGAAAATACGTGCTACTCAACAGGTGAATAAGTGTTTCATATACTAAATTTGCAAACCTCTATGGCAACTAGTTCAAGTAAGACAGCTCCACAGTTAAATGCCTATGTATTAACACCTTGGTAATTAGGTAGAATAATTGTGACCCTCATTGGGAAAAATGAAAGTAAACCGTTCAACTTCTCCAGCATTGATTCTCCATCTTCCAGAGTACTGAATAAGTATTTGACATGATGACATTATGGAATCAAATTCATTAACCGTGCCAACTCTATTGATTTCAGTGATGCTGCATTGAGAAATATAAGTGCATCAGCCTTCTCTTTTTCTTTACATTTTTTATTATTAAACACTTAAGTGTGAATACACTTTGTACTCTTGTACATCTTACACTGTAAAATTTAACTTTGATGTTGAATGGGTTGGTATCCATTAGTCAGTGTCTGAATTATCTTATACACAGGAATTTCAACAAATGTACAAGATATGACCTCAGCCATTGTTGAAGTGGGTAAAGTTCATCTTCCAGTGTTGAGGACATGACACCTTGCAAAAGTCATTCAAATGTTTACTATATAGGAAAACTGCAAAGGTACCTTCCTTTATGTATCTGAAACTTGCTGAAGGTTGAATATTGCAGGGGGGTTATTTCACTCTTATGGCGGGTCTACTAAAGCTGCAAGTTCAGGCATACGTGATGGATTTATTCACTGTCACCTTTATTAGCATAAGGTAGTCCATAAATCTAAAACTTTCCATTATCTGTATAAAGCATTTTAAACATTCTTCCACTAGGGCTACAAGTACTTCATCTTGCCTTAAATGTTTTGTATAAGGGAAAAATGGCTCCTGCAATAATTTTTAAAGTGTTAATTTGATAATAACAATTGTACCTTGGAATTTAACAGGTCATATGAAGAGAATATAGGAAATAGCCACCAGATTTTCAGTTAAAACTTACCTGTAACTGTAGCTCTTTTAACGATCAATTATTTAAATAAAAAGCAAGTTTTCCAGATCTGAAATTTTCTACTCTCTTCCTTTTGTAAAGGTAGAGGGATAACGTATAAACTATGTATGTGCAATATTTTTTGCTAGGCTTTCTACAATAATTGGAAACAGTGCTTTGTTGTCATTGTTTTTTTACCTTAAACCACCAATGTACTTCTGCTTTTCAAATATGGTGATGTTCGAATAGCCCAGTCGAGCCAAAAAGGAGGCACAACTTAAACTTGCAGGTCCTGCACCGAGAAGAGCTATCTTCACCTGATATGCTTCAGGCATAGCTTCTAGAGGAGGTAGGGAAGGGTTTCTGATCTGAGGAATATTCATAGCTTTGAATACCTGAAAAGCAATACATTTAACAGTTTATATACTTTACATTCCCTCCTTAAATTTCATTATGAATAACATGATGGAGGCTTCTGCTAGTACTGTCACATATCTGATGTATTATTCACAGAATTACACAATCACAGAATACGCTGAGTTGGAAGGGACAAGGATGGTTGAGTCCAACCCTTAGCCCGGCACAGGACCATCCCCAAGAGTCACACCATGTGCCTGAGAGTATCAGCCAAATACTCCTTGAGCTATGTCAGCCTTGGTGCAGTGACCCCTTCCCAGGTGAGCCTGTTCCAGTATCCAACCTAAACCTCCCCTGACACAACTTCAGGACGTTCCATGGGGTCCCGTCACTGCACACCACAGAGAAGAGATCAGATCCTGCCCCTCCTCTTCCTCTCATAAGAAGTCTTAAACCTGCCTGAAGTCAGATCTTTCACTACTGTAAATTTCACAGAGAAGATGGAACCAGATTACCAGAAGCAGAATAGGAATACAAAGTCAGCCAGATAGCAGAGAATCTTTGCAATGCCAAAAAAATTCCATGCAAACAAATCATTCTTACTAGTAGAGAAGTACTTCTGCAAATAACACGAAGGATTACAATGCCAGTGAAGGGGCTTTTCTTCTTCAAGAGACAACCTCTGTGATCCTGGATAAATCATGTATGGCTTAATTTTATAGAGGTGGTGGGTAAGAAACCTTAGGTGGCTTTGAAACATTTTTTAGGAACCACCCTTAGCCTTCAGTGTTGTATTTTCAATGGTAGTCCAAGCTTTAGATGTCTCCTCTTAGATAATTTTTATAGGACTTAGTTTAGTTTCTTATCTATTTCAGATACTCTCCCCTCTTTAACTGGGTTTCCAAAAACTGCAATTCATTCACCTGTGGAATGGTGATGATCTTCTCCAGACTGTCCTGACTCCTAAAAGTGCTTTGGAACAGTCTCTGACCACTATTGTGCATTTTTATGGAACCAAACAGAATGGGCTGCAAACCTAGCTGTAATGTCACACAGCTTTTCATATTTGCATTAAATGAGTTCTTTACTCAGGTACACAGGTAAGAGTCTAAGGCAGAAATATTCTACATTCCCCAAACTAGACTTCACTGTTCTCTGCATTTTTATATATTGTAGGGGAAGGAATGGAGTCTCTATCTATAACCTACCATAGGAAAGAGAATAGACTTACAGCCTTATAGGGTGTTGAAGACTAGAAGCATAAAAGAGCACAGTTACATCTTTTTAAGCATTAGAAGTAAAATGTTTAACTCAAGGAGTATATCTTTGTATCAGGCAAAAGGATTCAAGAGTGCATTGCATAGGGATTCTCAATCATACCACAAACACTCCAAGGCTGCATCTCAAAAACTACCAAAACCACACTGTTTCCTACCTATTTTAATGCAGAACTGCATTCTGAAAGTACTAGCTAGCCCTCTAAAATATATAAATTGTCATTTGTCTTAATAAATACCATATTTAAGCTATTTAACAAGTTTACCAACAGATTTTACTTTCCTTAGAACTTGAGAGGCAAAGGGTTTTCAAGTTAAATTTTGGAAATTCCACTCAAGAATGGAATTTTTCATTTATATTTTGAATCAATCCTCATTTTCTTCATGTGTACTTGAGCATTCAAGCTAGGTAAACCAATGATTAGTTCCTTCCCCCTCTAAAATTTCTGTGTCAAACTCCCCCAGTCTTTGTAAATTGACATAGCAGTTTAATGAACTGCATGAAGCAAGAGACAGAAAATTGTTTTAAAGAATCGTTTAAACCTGACAATTCACACAATATGGAAAAGTTTAATGTGGTTATTAATAGATTTCACATGCTAAAAAGCTCATATTGTACTGTAAAACTAGACTGTGATAACCAAAATGCAATAGGATATTTCTAAAATGTCTGCTTTGTTACATTCACAGAGAAATGACTTGAATTATACCAAATTTTCATTAAAATCTCATGTAGTTGTTTTAGAAGGCTATTCAGTAATATAAATTATATAACTTGCATATTTAATGTGTATATTAACATTCTGAATATGCATATGCTTAATGAATTAATTTGTAAATGTACTTTATTGTTAACATAACTATTTTTATATATATTACTGAATAGTCATATCCATCCGATAAATGTTATACTAAAGTGCCCCACTACTGCAGCACAGTGTTAAGTGTCAGAAATCAAGCATTCATGCAGGAAATCCTAGTAGCTCAGGCTGAATGGTCAACTTTAATTCTGTCTATTTGCAAACAGGGTGAAACTGTCTTTATGCAGCACAGCCAGCTTGTGTGGCAATATCTTGCCATCTGGAATTCAGTGGAAGTTTTGCATATTAAGGCTGGCAGAGTAACTGTGTGAAAATAGAAAACTGCTTTAAAGTCTTTCAAAAGATTTTCACTCACTTCATGGTGAAGTTTCCCTACACTGTAATTCACCTAATGAAATGTCACTGAATTCCTCTGTATAAATCCTTTGGTGGCCAGAGAGGAGCAGCTTGCAAGCAAGTGTTCAATGGCATATTACAGGCAACTGTCCTCTCCAGTTTTAATCTGTTCAGACTATATTCAGGATGCAGGTAAAATTTAATACTATTGCCTTTCTTTCCACTTTTCCTTCAAGAATATAATTTCTTTTTTATTTCGATGGAGTTTTACTTTGTTTTGCAGTGCTTTTTAAGCAAAACCCGTTCAGGAAAATGAGACCAAATAATGAATTTTAAAGCTGAATCTCTCAGTGAAAGATTCAACCATCATCTTCATGCCTGCATTTCCTTCTGTCTCTCTCTCATACACAGACAAAAGAAATTCAATAGATTAATAATAGAGATTAATAACACTGGGCATTTATTGTTCAACTTCTACTCAATACCATGCAATCACCATGAAGAGTTTAGGAATATAGTTAGGTCATGTAGAAAGAAAACCAGAGAGACAAAGGCACAGTTTGAAATCAATTTGGCTACTCCTGTTAGAGATAACAAAAAGTGCTTCTATAAATACATTAATAACAAAAGGAGGGGCAAGGAAAACTTCCATTCTTTGTTGAACTTGGGGGGAACACAGTTAACAGAGATGAGGAGAAGGCTGAGGTACTGAACACCTTCTTTGCCTCAGTGTTCAACAGTAAGACAGGTTGTCCTCGCAACAACGGCCCTCCGGAGCTGCTAGACAGATACAGGAAGTTGAATAGCTGCCCTGTAATCCTGGAGGAAACAGTAAGTGACTTGGAAATAGCCACTTGGATCCTCACAAGTCTATGGGACCAGATGGGATGAACAGGATGAACAAGGGCTCAGACTCAGTGAGCACAGATTTAGAAAGGGCAGGTCTTGTCTGACCAATTTGAACTCCTTTTGTGATCGGGTAACCGGCCTGGTGGATGAGGGGAAGGCTGCGGATGTAGTCCATCTGGACTTCAGCAAGCCAGGGGAGGTTTAGATTAGATATTAGGAAGAAAATTTTTACAAGGAGAGTAACCAGGCATTGGAATGGCCTGCCCAGAGAGGTGGTGGATTCACTGTCCCTGGAGTTTTTTAGTATGAGACTGGATGTGGCACTTAGTGCCGTGATCTGGTAATCACAGTGGTGTTGGACCAAGGGTTGGACTTGGTGACCTCAGAGGTCTCATCCAACCCAGCTGATTCTATGATTCTATTATCGTTACTTCACCATTTAGGGCGTTTTAAACTAAACACACATTGATTCTGTCCACTTCTTATACGCTTTGTGTCCATTAGGGTCCTTAGAAAGGATATCCCAGTTTATAAAATATGGAGACTTAGTCCTCAAGTGAGACACAATTTGACCAAACCAAAGCAGCCAATCTATTTGCTGAAGTTTCCAGCAATTGAAAAAAAAAATTCTCTTGATTCAGACATTTATAACACATTACAGTTTTTCTATTTGCATCACTTCCATGTGTAACGGTGTGAGTGCATTTGCTCAATGTTCTCTACAGCATGAAATGTAAGAGTTTGTTCTCTTCTCCCTTATAAATAAATCATCCTTTCACTGCAGTGGGATTGGTTTGTGCTTCAAAACATTCAGTATACTCAACAAAGTGCATAATTCGAAAGTATATAAAAATAACTCACGAGTTTGTACTCAGGTTACACAACATCTTCCAACTCAAGCAAACTACAGTTCTTTCAATTGTTGAGCATCTGATTCCAGTTTAATTTTCCTGGAAGGTTTTAGCCAGCTCATTTTAGCTGTGTTTCAGAATGCAGATAGGGAAAAGCTTATTGTTCTCCTCCTATAATAAAATTATGATTCTTTTCTTCACTACTCCATTCTCATATTAGCATGTTTTGATGAAAAGATCTGACATTTGGCAGAGCGTGGCAGGTGACTCAGAGAAATGTACTTTGCTAACCAGATGAAAATCATTTTATGGCATAGTAAGCATGATTTAAATGAATCTAAAACATTTTAAACCATTAGAGCAGGTTCAAACTGTTATTCATGATTTTTATATCAAATTTTATATAAATCAGAATAAATTAAAGTAACTCATTTTAGTCACTTCTGAGTTTTCTGATCAGAATTTTTCTAAGAGCAATAGACTGTAGATACCCTTTTCCTCCTAATTACAGAATTCAAATACAGTCAGACAGTTTTACTCTAGTCACCTTTTTTAACTCCCACTGCACAACTACCTAGTGCAGCACTGCAGGCTTGGTGAAGACTGTCTGGTAGGCACCCTGGTGGAAAAGGACCTGAGGGTGCTGGTTGACAGCCGGCTGGACATAAGCCAGCAGTGTGCCCAGGTGGCCAAGAAGGCCAATGGCACCCTGGCCTGGATCAGAAGTAATGTGGGCAGCAGGACCAAGGAAGTGATTGTCCCCCTGTACTTGGCATTGGTGGGGCTCAAGCTCAAATCCTGTGTTCAGTTCTGGGTTCCTCACTATAGGAAGGCCATTCAGGTACTGAAATGGGTCCAGAAAAGGGCAACAGAATTGGTGAAGCGTCTGGAGAGTAAGTCATATGAGGAGCAGCTGAAGGAGCTGGGGGTGTTTTGTCTGGAGAAAAGGAGGCTCAGGGGAGAGCGTCACTCTCTCCAACTACCTGAAAGGAGGTTGTAGCCAGAAGGTTCTCCCAGGCAACAAGTGATCGGACAAGAGGAAAGGGCCTCAAGCAGCACCAGGGGAGGTTCAGATTGAACATTAGGAAAATTTCTTCACTGAAAGGGTTGTCAAGCATTGGAACAGACTGATCAAAGAAGTGGTGGAATCACCATTCTTGGAAGTGTTCAAGAAATTACTGGACTTAGTGCTATGGTTTAGTTGACAAGTTCGGTCAAAGACTGAACTCTATGATCTTGGAGATCTTTTCCAACATCTACGATTCTGTTATCCCTGGAAATGTTCAAGGTCAGGTTGGATGGGTCTTTGAGCAACCTGGTCTAATGGAAGGTGTCCCTGCCCATGGCGGGGGGGTTGGAACAAGATGATCTTTAAGGTCCCTTCCAACCCAAGCCATTCTTCTATTCCATGGTTGCTTGAAATTATTTTTGGATTATGACAAAGAATGTATTAAACTGTAAATACACTGAAAGTTTAACCTCACTGTTAGAATGTAAAAAGCCTTTGCCTAACCCTACAAAACAAGACTATCAAAATGTATGTGCTGGTTTAAAAGTAAACGGGCAGGAGAAATGAACCCAACTCAAAAGAGTTTAGAAGTCAGAACTACAACTTAATACAAAAAACTACAATAGATACACTGATACAAAGGAAAATTGGTTTCAGCCCTCAAAACCCAGTTGTACAACCCAGCCCCCTGGGGCACAAACAGTATGGTGCTCACCAGCCCCTGTGCTGAGCACCACGTGGTCCCCCTGAGTCCAAAGCAAAAAGAAAAGGAAAACCTGTTTTCCTTCCAGAAGGTTGGTGGTCGCAGTCTGGTTGAGAGTGGTAGTTGCAGTCCTGTTGAGGTTCTGGTCCTCCTCTCGATCTGACAAGTGAGTGAGTGCCCCAAGTCCCAAAACCCCAAGCTTATATATGCTGGGGTTCAGATGGGAACACCCAGTACCTCCCCCAGGGTGAGGGGTTTCACAATGGGCAATTTACTCAGTGAGTCACATGATATTTTGGTCTACTTGATGGCCCATTAGCAGACATGACCCCTCAGGTTGGGTGTGAAGGTGTTAATGACTCCTGGAGGGGAGTTATCACACCTGAATCATTGGTGTGAAGACAGGGAACCCTCTTATCTCTGTTTTCTCATGCACCCAGTTCATAGCCTGAGGTGTCAGGTGTGTCCTGGGCAGCTGCTGCAAACAATGCATCGTTAACAGTTCATGATAAATGGCAGAGAGGGTATGGAATACGCAGTTCCAGTTACATTCACACAGTGATAAACTGGCCCCAGCCACTATAACTAGGACAATATACTTGGTAGTCTCCAAGATAAACACAGAAGGACATATTTCTTCGTAAAAGAATTAATCTGTCTTCATCAACAGAAAAAGAAAAAAATGGGAAAATGGAAGGAGCAGTAGAAAAATTTAATATACATTTTGACTTCATAACTAAATCCTTTATATTCTTCAAGCATAATGTTTGCTTCAAGGCTTAAAAGGCTACAGAAATAAGTTTATCAGTCAGGTTTGCTGTTAAATATCCTTCACTACTATCCTTCACAATCTACTTCAGCTACTGACATAGACATCAGAATCTAGGTGGGATTTATTGTAGTGTGAAACATGTTAGTGTATTCTGAATTATCAGATTTTGTTAGTGCATAGAAAGTAAAATACAGGCAACGAAATCAGTAACATTTAGGAACTGATTTTATGAGTTTCACACTTTCCCACTGGTTTCCATGGATATTTATCAGTAGGCTGGTTTACATTAATATGGGGCAGTTGAATATTTAAAGAAGAAAATAATATTCTACACAGATTTTAATACAGAATTAAGCAGATTGCACGCTCAGTAATTTGATGGAAGTTGTCAAATTACACGATCACCAAATTAATTTCATTATACAGGATGCTACAAGTAAGCATTCTTTCCACAGACATGTGGAAGTGTTATGAACACTCGTTGATCCTCCACAGTTCAAGAGCTAAAGTTTTAACACTTCAAACTTTTATGCAAGTAGGTGAGTGCTGACAAAACTAGGGCCTAAAGACTTTTCAAGCCTCCATTATACTAGTCCCAAGAAAATCTGTGGATCTGGGACATTGCACAGTCCAAATCTAAATGTTTTGTGAATCCCATCCCTAAAATAGACAGCGTAACATTGGTGCAAATGCTTTTAAAAAACCAAGCATGTTTAACATCCGTAAAACAGGTTGTAGAGAAGTTTTTATAACTTGCCCAAATATCAGAAAATCTTTCACCATTGGCCCGAGAAACCAGAAGTCCTCAGATTCCACCCTTGAACTATTGTAGAAGGCTATACCATCCCTTTCAGACAAGCCTAAAATTTTATTCATTGTTATGGATTTCAACAGAACTTAACAGATAAATAACCTAAAGATGTTTTAAAATTAAAATTAATACTGACAAATAGAGGATTTTTTTTTCTATTGGTGCTGGTGTCTTAGCTCCCCAGAACAATCCTTCTCTGCTGATGCAGCACATGTAACTGTGCCGATGAGGGACCCAGGCAGCTGCCTCAAGGCCATCCATCTGTAGGAGTGGCAGCTCCACAAGAACCACCTACATTAAGAACCCCGCACCTACATTAAGAGTGATCAGAGCTGTCAATATGCAACTAGAAGAGGGACCCTGAGTGCAAGGGCACAGTGCCCCCCACTCCATGGCAATCATCCAGCGCAGCCATTTCTTCCTTTACTATGGTGGGCTGGGGGAGATGGGAGGTTCAGCACTCAGAGTGGGTCGCTCACCATAGCCCTCCTTCCAGACCAAGTGCTCTGCTGAGATGTCACTGGGTGAGCAGCACGTAAGCTCATATAATGCCTCTTTTAGGAAAAAACATATCAAAATTTCTTTTTCCAGTTTCTTTCTGCTACAATAGCAGTCAGAATGTATCTCCAGAGAGGAACAAATCACCAGAACTGTAGCTGGCACAAGAGCCATAGTAATAAATGATCTAGTGTTGATATCTAGTATGCAGCAATTAAAAAAATACATTTTCTATTTAACTTATGCTGCTCCATTCAGACTGACCAAATAGAAACACAGGAGAACCTTTAGACTCAGTAATGTAGTAATTTGACAGTTTCTTACTAATACTACAGCAGACAATGTAATAAATCTCACTTGCTTTTTACTACAAGCTTACCAACTTGTACTTGAGTAACCAGTAATTTTAGTTTATTTTGTGGGACTGACAGCAATATACCTCATGCTTTTATGTATTGTCACTGCAATCTCAGTATACGTTCACTGAATTTGTGTTCCAAAAATGGGTGTTTCCTGATCCTAAAGTACTTGGGCAAAGGAGACAGATAAAGACATTAATATAATTTTGACCTGTGCAGTAGCAGGTGCAACCTGAGCTTGACACGCATCATTTATAATAGTGAGCTTTTACTCTATGTTATTCTCTAGATGCAACAGTTACCATGGTAACTGCATCTCAGTATACACATTCTACATCACAAATACAAATGGACATTTCCCTTCTTTCCACTTGAACATTTAATTGTCAAAATCCACATTATTTCAGGCTGGATTACAATTCACCTTGAGAATGAGCTGAACATTATTACAAAACTACATGAAAGGGCAGAAGGAAAATGCAGGAGGCATGAGGTGTCTTCTTCCTCCCCCCCCCACCACTACCATATGCAAGACAAATACTTTACAATTAGGGAGCTTTATCCACAGTATGAACAGATGATCAGTCATTGTTCAGAAGCACAAACAGGCATACATCATACCCATATATTTTCCATTTTAAACCCACATTCCTGCTTCACTGCAGTTTTATCTTTTATCTCAGCCAGCAGTTGTGCCCTTTTATTATCGCTCACTCTCATAATGCATCACCTCTATGATCCTCAGACTAATTCCAAGGGAAAAAAAAAGTCTGAAACTAGCTTCATGCACAATGGAGTTTTCAGTAAATAAGGCCCTGCGGGACAAATATTACACAACGCATGAGAATTACCATGCAGCTCTCATTAAGAGTAACACATGTTGCACACCTAAATGACACAATTTGCTAAGTTACTTATATAGGCAGAGCTGTGAACATGCTTCACTTGCCATATCTGGGCCAGTTTTTGTATGAACAGTAGTACCTTATTATCTTCTTCAATATCAATATTTTTATAATCATTGTTACTTGGATGCACTCATACCACTGTATTCTTTCAATTATACATACTTTCATGGTAAAATTTAATTGAATGAAAGGTAAAAAGTACTAATTGCAAAAGTGACTGCCTATTATTACTAATTAAGAGTACTACAATATATACAAATTCTTCATTAAACAGCACTAAATCTAAAGGTTACTAACAATCAAGTTTGTAACAGTATTCTACATTTCATATATACTAGACATATAGAGATACAGATACTATAAAATATTAAGGATAATAAAATTTACTGAAAGGTTCTTTTTGTTAGAGTGCTATACAGAACTCTAACAATTTCATTCTGCTGGAACTATTGAAACTAATGCAATTTTTAAAAACTTGAAACATTAAGAGCAAAGCCATTTGGAGCTATTCATCCTCTCTGTAGTTTTCATATATCAATCATTATGCTAGCACTAAGCTTTCTTAATAGATTTCTAAAGATTTTTGAAGAAAAATGGCAGATACTTAGCATTATCTATCAAGCCATAATTCCTCTCCATTAATCACAACATTGGGGCTAAAAGATGACACATATTACAGATATTACCTGTATTTGGCTCCTAAACAGCAATATTTCACCATTGTATTTATAATCTACTTTCAACCGCTTACTCTTTTTGTTTGGTCAGTTGGTTTAGTTTTGTGAGGAAAGAAGTCTTCTGCTTTGCAACAAATACTAACTTTTTACATATCAGGAATAAGGGCCATTAGAGAAAAGCTAATAAAATTGCCTCCTGACTGATAAAACCCAACTATTGAATATACACACAGAACAGCTGTGTCTTCAGTTCCATCCTGTAAATGAGAATTTTGGTCTAAGCTGCACTGATTCTTACACTTTCCTGTTTAAATGTCAAAAAAATTGAAGTGGATAGCTATTTAAGTGAAAGAGAGGAGGTTCAGCAACAGTAGAAAAGTTTAGGAAGTGCTCCAGAAGATTTACAAGTCTCCTGGAAAGAAGAAAGGAGGGATATAAACAGATAAAAGGAGAACAGCTGCAGCTAGCAATGTGTGCTCATTGAATCATGGCCCACAGCCATTGAGAAGAGTTGTGAAGTCTTGTGAAGTCCATGAATGAAACAAGACCAGAGGAAAAAAACTGCCTCACAGACATATCATCTGTTACTTATAGATTGATTCGCATTTCTATTTTGGTCTGTTATTTTTTTTCCTCAGGTTTTGTAAAGGTGACTGGAACTACTGATCGCTTCTCTGTGCTGAGCAGTGACAGGACCCCAGGGAATGGCCTGAAGTGTCAGGGGAGGTTTAGGTTGGATATTAGAGAAAGGTTCTTCACCCAGAGGGTGGTTGGACACTGGAACAGGCTCACCGGGGAAGGGGACACAGCACCAATGCTGACCTAGCTCAAGGAGCAATTGGCTGATACTCTCAGGCACATGGTGTGATTCTTGGGGATGGTCCTGTGCCGGGCTAAGGGTTGGACTCAATTATCCTTGTGGGTCCCTAACTGGGCATATTCTGTGACTCACTGTATGTTTGTAAATATGATCAGCCAAATGGTTCATAATACAGAAGAGGGACAAGCACATTAGTAAAGGACTGTATAGAAATGTGCTATCTTAACACATGCATATGATTTTTTTAATACAGCCACAACTTTCTCATTTTACAGAGACCAAAATCATAATTTTTATCCAGTGATACCTCAGATAGATCAGATGAGGTGCAAGCTCAGACTGTGAGTTTGGTACAAATCCTCCATGCTGTCCAAAGAAGTTAACAAATGCCTTTCTTCAGATGAAAATTGGAGCATTGAAACTACATAATCACAAACAACGCACAAGAACCCCAACTCAAACCCACGAAAAGACTTCTTAACATGAAGCAGCAAGTAACAACCTTTGCTTCAGTAGCCAAAACATGCACCTACCTTTATTAACTAATAAATTTAAACCTACGCACGTGTGTGCATCTGCATCTATCCAAACAGATGCAAACGGACATATATTTTATGTCAATTTGAAACCGTATTTACTTTGTTTTGGCAAAGCAGGGCAATAAAAAGATGAAATCATCTGAAGCTTATCCTTTGTCCCAAAGCCAGTGTATAAATCCATGTTAATTCTGCTATAGGATCTACCCTATGCCCAGAACAGTTTTACATCATCTTAATATGTAGTTACAGGTGCAGGTGCACTTGATCTTTTCCCCTATGCAGCCTACTTGAGTAACATCCACAGTTTCACCTGGCTTAGATAAATCTCTCATTATACAAGAAATTATCTCAACCACTAGCATTTCTAAAGAATGTTCTTGTTCACAAATAATGTTCCTAATGTTTCTCTAATGTATTGCATTATGAAAGCATTTCTAAGCTTTTGAATGTGCTGTAAGAAAGATGATAATTATTCTAACTTCCTACGCCTTTATTAGTATCAACTTTTTAAAAAACAATTTATTAACAAAGGCAACCACTTATGCAATACTCAGCACTACATACAAAGAATTTCAGACATTTTCAAGTCCTACCTACCTCAGTAGCGAACTGCTGCAAACCACCAATATTAATTGGTCCCTCCTCAGTGGCATACAAGTTGCAGCCACCAACACAGAGATCTGATGTTGGACACACCATTCCGCATGTCAGGCCAAGTGGATTGTCAGAAAGAATCATTTTGGCAGCTCCATAGTAGTTCTGGAGGAAAAAAAGAAAAGAAGAGATAGAAAAAAAACCAAAAACAGTCACATACCAAGGAAGCAAAAACTCAAATATTCAGGAGTGAGTTACTGGCTAGTAGAATAACATATAAAGATATATGTATTAACTATATACATATCAAATAACTCTGATATCACTCAAACATACTACTAAAAGTTATATAGCATTACGTCAAAGACACTGAGAAGAAAGTCAGCAAAACTGTGGATTATGCAAAGATAAACTTCTGCTTTTTAGCTTGCAGAACAGTTAAAAGCATTGTCAATCTGAGGTGGTTATAGGATTTTTAGTGGCTTAACAAATCTACCCTTAAAAACTATGATGTCTGCATTATGTCTGGAAAATACTTTCAGTTGGAGAGTAGCAGAGATGCAATCCTTTCTAAAGGTCTGATCAGAAAACGTCAGTTACATTATCAGTTCTTTATGACACAGTGAATTAAAAGCTTATTTTACACATCTGTGCATACCATCTCCAAAGGTACCCCTGTTCTTCACACCAGAGCAGTGGTGCAAATTTTCCCAGGCATATGGGAAGAGGACAAGACTTCCCATGTAGTCACCTATAGATATTACACTACTGAATTCTCTTTTGAACTCTTTATCCTCAACTACATACCAATCAGGGCAAACACTTATTTTCCTTTTTCCCTAAGTAGTAACCAAGGAACTGATTAAAGATGTTCTGTACAATTCACAACTTCAAAGATCCTCAATATTCAGTATACTACTTCAGAAAAGGAACAGCTACCTGATACACGAGAACTAGCAAGACTTCTTTATAAAAAAGTAATAAAACTCTAAGGAATGGACATTAGCAAGTTATCAGTGTCTAATGCCATGAGAAAACGACTCCTGGTGGTTTTTTCAGCTGGATAATTCTCTTAAGAGGGAGCATCAGAGAAAATTCCAAGAGTGACCTAAGTTTCATTTGGAGGGTGAGAACTACTGATGGCAGTTCTGCACCTACATTACATTTACATTAGTGAAATTATGGTGTAATTAAAGCAAAGTGTTTACATACTATCTTTTCTTCTGCATAATCAATATAGAAGTTTACTTAATTGTATAGCCTTGGTCTTCATTTTACCACTCTTCCCTCCCCCTAAAATTCCCATCAAGGGAAGTCCATGGAGAGGGGTAATGCTAGAGTTTCCCTCAAAAACCAGAAGACCATACAGTACCCCCTTAGACTCAGTACACAGCTGAAGTTCCACAAAAGTTTCTTCGGTGAGAAACTAACGCTGGGATCTCATTCCAACTTTCTCCAAACTACAAATAACTGAGAGACTGAAAAACAATGTGTCTCCTTTCTCTTTCACCACCTCTTTCATATTCCAATCCTCAATAATCATCCCTAACAAGAAACTGTTTTCTGTAACAAGTATCTTCTTCTCTCTTTCCAGGACAGCTGACTCAGAAAAGAGAGAAGATGTAGTGTTCAAGCAACGTGAAGTACTTGGTCACAGCAGATCCTACGCAATGCCCGTGACTTTTCGTCAAGTAGGTTATGTACACAAAAGTGTTTATTCAACGTAAATGCTTTGCCACACACAGCAAGAGTCCACTTATGAATAAAAAGATCTGACAACCTAACAAACAATGGGTTAAAAAGACTTCAGTTTGGGGCATTCAAATTCACTACAGGCATATTAAAAGACTTGAGCATAAAATTCTCTAATGTAAAACCAGATGTTAGAGACACATATAGGGATTACCAAGAAAATGCCAGTGTTCTTGAAATATATTTGTAGGTGTAACTGGACTTTTTGCTTACAAAATGCTGGTCTACTGCACACCTTGAGTCCCTGTCCATCACCTGAAAACACAAAATAGCTACTGGGGTGCACTTTCACTGGATTTTCTTAAGACACTATTACACTCTATTGAAATTCTAATCCTGATTGAACAGCCAATCCCTTTATACAACTGTTCTGGGAGAACCTTCAATCATTCTGCCTCTGGTGACTGGTCAGGCACTCTATTATCCCCAGTTCTCATTTGTTCCAACGTAAAGGAGTATTAGTTAAATGGAAATTGCACAGATTAGCAAATACTTTTGCTCTTACAGATGAATTACGCTGTTTTGATATGTCAGAGATTGTTAGAGCTGCTAAAGACAGCAAGGACACTGTAAACTCAATCTGGCAGCAGAACACAGAAGTCCAGTTATACTGGAGATGTCATTGACACATATCTTTGCAGACAGCAGAAGTGACAGTCAATGCAGGAGACCCATGTCTTTCTGAAACAGCACTGAGAGACCAGCCTAGACACCCTGCAGCATCTTAAATAACACTAGTTGTCTGTTCCTCAGACAATAGCATTTAGCCATTCCTTTTTTCCCCACTCTAAAGGAATAGATACAAACTAGTACTGATGATTTTTCTCACTAACTCAAGGACAAAATGGTTTTCAAAGAACTTTTATTCCGTTTTATATTTCACACATATTAAATTTATAGTTTCCCTTCCTGTGTTGTCCAGGATTCTTATTTTTATTATCTTCAACTCTAGTTCAATGAAAACAATTACAACAAGGTGCATTTCCATTCAAGTAACTTCATTAAGGATTTTCTACATTTTTCAATTTTTAATTAAAATTAATACACAGATCTAGCTATGCCTAGAATGCAGAGCTGTTAAATATTCATTTTTTAAAATTAACTTTCCTACATATTTGTAAAGCATATTCTCATACTTAAGCTGCATCAATACAAGGAACAAAAACACAGCTGGCACATTTAACTCCTTTTGCAAGCTAAAACTAAACTTTGAGCACAGCTATGCTACAGAAAGACTGGGTATGTTAAAGCGCAAATGACTTCAGAGAGGCAGGGTCACTGTGGATATAGGATCAAGATCAGGGTTTATTAAAGGGATATCTAAGGAAATCTGTCTCAGAACTTTTAGTAATAAGGAGACTGGAACTAAAGTCCCAGTGGGGATAAGGCCAGCTCTTGCTAAACTTCTACTTTGGGGGAAACATGATGGAGTATATGAAGGTGGGGTATGATTTGGGAAGTTTTGAGATGTTGCTGCGACGATCATGAGTTGCTGCAGCTGCTAAAAAAAGGGAACTGCATCCTTTTTAAATAAGAGTATCAAAAAATATATCACACACATTGCCATGCTATACATTAAGACATTTAATAAACTCTATCAAACAGTATGTATCTTCTAGTCTTAACACCTGAAATAATTTTTTAAGAGAAATCAAAAGACAGTCACATTTGGGAACAGCAAGGCAAGTCGTCTGCGCTGCTTCACTAGTTTGTTCCAACTATGCTAAAGTGAGTACCTCTAAAGAAGAAAGGGAAGTACATGTTCAGTGTCAACTTGGTTTCCTGGTCTGCCAACAAATAGTCACCCTGCGTCAATTTTACCATGGGTAAACTTAAAACATTCTCACAGAAGAGCTGCAGATCCTAATTTTCCTCTTGCACCTTCCTGAAGACCAGTGTAATAACCACTGTTCCCATTGCCACTGTTATTGTGTGATACCAGTGAAAGGATATTGCCATGTGCTGCTACCATGACTGTACAGTGGCTCATGAGCAAGTCCATCTGCAAACACCCTGATATTCAGAGCACAGTGCAGCACTGGAGACTGGGATGTGGGCAAGGGTTCAGGTGCCCAGCTTAGAGTTGCTTCCTCTCTTTGTCCTTCCATTTTGTTTAATCATTTATCTTGCCTTTACTGTGTTGACTTATTACCTAACATATCAAATATAATCAGAAGAATGTTTATAATACTTGACAAAAACTGGTACATAAATACAGTGAAGTCTAGTAAGCTGCACTGAGCAGTATTAATGCAAACTGTGTCACAAAACTGCAAATCATTGTGTTACTACAGTAATAAATGAGACTTTGTAGCATGCGTATAGTACATTAAGCATTTAGTTACACAAGCACATTGTGCTTACGTAGCTTTATTTTTAAGCTGAAAACGCGTATTAAAAATCATTACATTTATCAATGACATTAAAAGTAGAATATTCATATTTTTTTAAAAAATTGATCATTTTACAAAATCAGAGTGTAGTAGGCTGCACACAAAATACACACAAAATGCAGACCTGGCATGCTAGTAACTACACACCACGTGTTGCACATGAGAAAGGATCAGAATTAAAGGGAGGCTGGCTTCATTCAAATGACAAAGTTACTTGAGGGCATGGAATAATACAAGCTACCTTAACAGTCTGGAGTAATTTTTGTAGATGCTAAAATAATAAGATGACTCAGTTGGCTAGTTTCTTACAGACCTCACTGACAAAGCAAGTCCAAAACTGGAATGTTTCTGAACTTTTAATGAGATAAACGTCCGCTCCTGCCTTTGTTCATAGAATCTTTTTCCCTATGCCCTTTTATAGAAATAATTTAATCTAACTGGATAAGATTTTTTGTGGTTTCCTCCATTGAAATGTCAATAAATACTACATTGCCAACATGGAGAACTAAAACAAGCCTTAAACAGATATCAATAATCACAGGGAAACAAACAGAAGAGGATCTCCACATGTATCATTTAGAAACATTATATAATTTGCATGCAAATGAGACTGGTTTTTACTTGAAAAAGCCCTATTAAAACACACAGGATCAATACTGAGAGACCAGAAGAAATTGCATTTACTATCAGGAAATGCTAATAACATTCTTTCTTTCAATTCAGTTTAGGAGCTTTTTATACAAATTCATTAAGCAGCAGGGTGTTTTGATACTGCAGTTTTCATAAACATAATGAAAAATATGCATTATTACGCTTTATGTAATCAAAATAAATACAGTGACTTTATCAGAATTTGGGGACATCGTGAATACCTTAATAGGAAAGAAGAAAAAAGTTATAATTTCTTTTTGTGGTAGTTTCAATTTTAGGCTTTGGTGAGGTGTATTGTTTTTTAGGCCTTCCTTAACAACTGGGGTCAAAAACTAAGGAATTATTCCATCCTAGTCCCTTATGTAATCAGGTGTATTTAAGGAGGTAAGGGGGAGGTCCTCTCTCTCTCTCGGACTCCAGCGTTCCTCCCGGTCACCAGCTCTGTGACAGCAGCACTCAGTGTTTGGCCTCTCTTATCTTCATGGGCTGAGGCCTGAGCCGAGGGCTCTGTCCGAGTCGTGTCAGAGGGAAGGGATTTGCTGTTCGCAAGGGATGTGGTGAGATTTCATTGTATTAGTTATTTTGGTAAGCTAACCCCTGAGTTCCGATTGTGTATATCTGTTGTGTTTTTACCCCTTTGTCCTTTCTCCCCTTTTCCCTGTTGGGATTGGGTGGGATTCCTTGGGGTTCCTACTCATATGTACGTAGTGTTTAATTGTATATAATTATACATATGTAGAAATATATTCCTTGCTGCAATTTTCCTCTGCTACTGGTTAGGGGTTTTTTTCCCCTTTCTCTTGCTCCCTTTCAGGAGGAGGGAGGCTGTGTGGTTGTGGTGTGGGCTTGGCTGGGAGCCAACCAAAACTATTACACTTTTTCATTTGGATTTAGTTCAAAAAATGGAAGTCATAGCAAAATATAAGGGAAAATGTAACCACCTCCTGTCCCAGTTCATGTTCTGTAATGGCTTTAAAATTTACTCAAGATGTATTGGATTAAAATATTTCCATAGACTGAAGAGTCACTATTTAAAGTACGTTGTTATATAAAGTAGCATTTCTCACATTGACACACAGGAGTTCAAATATAACAAGAAACACCCTCAGTCTGTCACCCCCCCACAAATATCTTCCAAAGAAGAATGAGCAAAACATAACAGCAACTTATCAAATCATACATATTCTATATTATAATGCTGATGATTTTTAATCAATCCAGAAATCTTTCACATCATTTGACTTGTGCCTTCATAACAGGACTGTAATTTCACACAGTGTCACTATCTTTTTATGAAAAAGAACCGAAGAAATATCTTGTACTGTCATTTTGTCCTTTGTAGTCTCAAATGTGAGAGATTCCTTAATTGACATAGTGTCATCGCAAAAGTCTATTCTACATGATTAGACTATGGCAACTGAAACCAGCTGTCAGCCATTCTATTACACTAAGTACAAACAGACATCAAGAAAAGTCACTGTTTCATGTACATCAATTTAACATCATTCCTACTTCTTCTTTTAAATTTTTTCTTACTCTTTTATTTAGTGACCTGAAATATGCAAAGATTAACAGAGAAAGCTGAATAAAACAGCACTTTCAAAAACCTGGGGTCTCAAAGTAGTAGTTAAACATTGTGATAATTGTAATTTACCTGTATATTATTATTACCAGTCATCTAGCAGCTTTCTGACTTCCACAATTCTTCATTGTATCAACAGCACACCACTTACAGTATTTTACATATGAACTGTGACTCATGGTTTTCTACAGTCTTTGCAATTGCATATAGACGTCCTTTGTTAACTAACGCAAGAGTTCCTCTGGCATAGGAAAAACATCATTCTGTTTCTCTCACCTGTCATAATCCTATGTCTCTCAATACCCTTTCTCTGTGGCAATCTTTTTTTCATTCATTTTCTCTTAGTGATTCCCGAACTTCAGATTCACCTTTATCTCTTGGTATCCACCTCTATTTTCCAGTTTGTTCCCTCTCCCATTTCTCCTTTGAAAAAAACAGGATTTCTCTCTTGAAAATCCCCCACAAATTTCCTTTGGTTTCACTTAAACCTAAAGACTCTCGGAAATCCCAGAACTTATCCTTCTGTTCCCCAAGTTTCTCTGTACTGTTCCTGATATTCATTTCTCTCTCTCCCATTTCCCTATGAGTGTTCTGCAGAGCCAAGGAACAGCCTTTTAACTTCTATCCAGAAGGCAGCACGGCTTTTTGTTTATTTGAGGTTTAGGTTGCTTTTTGAGTTTGCTTTTTTTCTGGTGTGAGTTTTTTAATTTGGTTTGGGGGGTGAATGGGATGGTTCTTGGAGGGGTTCTTTGTTGCTGTTGTTCTTTTTTTTTAATCCTGGCCTCCACATAGTCCGCTGCAAAACAGAAGATGCTTCAGCTCAGATCAGCTTATCTTTATTATTACGGCATATGGGGTCTTTCTAAACAAGGAGAAAACTGTTGAATCAATGTCAGGAGCCACTGTAATACTGCAAGGTTTGAGATAAAAATGTGAGAGATGGTAACAGAGGGCTACAGCAACGACATGTATTCTTTGAACGCTGATAAAACGAAAGATACTTCTACACCCCTAATTCTTCATTATAGACTCAGAATGTAAAGGCTGAGTCACTCACACCTTGTGCCTCACCCGCGTAGCAAGAGTTAATATCCCCATGTGCACAAACAGGTTTTACAAGTCTACTACAACCATAAAAGTGTCTGATAACCAAAAGCTCCAAGAATCTCTCACTGAACAGTTCGAAGGCAGAGCATGTGAGGAGCATTTGCTTTCTAAAGGGCTGTTTCTCTGGCACATGGTTTTGCCAGACAGGAGAAGAGCTGGACAGCCTGCAAGTGTTCAGGATGAAGGATGCTTCTGGGAAACTAAAATTTTCTGCTGCTGTACAGCACATTTGCTTGTGCCAGTCCTAAAGGATGACAAATGCTAGAGCTCCATTTTACCTATTCCTTCTTACTTCAACATATCAACACAGGGAAAGGAAGACACAAAATCCTAAAATCACTCCTGATACTCATTCCATGCTAGGGGTCAAAGCTTTCTCCTGCAGCAGCTGAACATGTTTGGGGTTTTCCTAGTGTGCTGTTTTTTGTTTATTTGTTTTTCTTTTTAAATAAAAAAACACCTAAGACAGCACTTGTGCCTTATAAATGAAATTTATACATTAAATACATTTTTCAATGTGATGGCTGTATTTAAAGAGAGGACAGCTGAAAGTCAGAATACTTGTTTGTCATTTTCTGATGTTTAGAAACAAAAGCAGTAATGTGTACATGGTGAATTTGAAGTCTGGTCTCTAAAAGGCACAATTGCAAATGGTCTGTATGAACTGAGAAACATGAACTGGGAAGACACAACAGAATAGATTGTACCTTTATAAAGTGGAGTTGTAATCCAGTTTGTATGGAAAAAGACAATGGAATTGTGGCCTAAACTCTACTGAGTCACAGCAGCTAACACAATATAGCAGAAGTGACATTCTTTTTCTCAAAGAGGCTCAAGGCTCATTGAGTCTGGCAATTCAATTACCCTCTCAATGCAGAAACAACCCTCCTCCCCGGTCCCTCTTCTGCTCCTGAGCTCAGGTCTAAGGGCAGAACAGCTACATTGTACATGGCCTGTAAACATCCAAAAAGCCTCAGGCTTAAGAGAACAAGAATCCCTGACCTTTTATGATTGCTATAGCTGTTTTCCAACAAAACAAACTGCATACAATAGAGCTCTTAAATACTTGACAAAGTAATTAATTTTCAGTATGTTTCTGTCTAAATACTCTATATTAATAATGAATCATGTTTAAATAAATACCTGCACGCAGTACCGCTTACACAAGGATAAGGACAAGCAATTTATTGAACAGAATCTTCTCTAAGCAAGTAGAAGGGTAGCCAGCTGAAGTGAGTTTCTCAAGAATATTGAAGATGAAGAGAGATTCAGAAGCAGGACAGGGACTTAAATAAATCTAGAAAACATCCCCAAATTTCCTGAATTTATTGACCTCTAACATCTAAATGTTCTATGTTTTGCCTATTTTATTTTCTAGAAGCTACCATATATATTTATAAGCTTTTGGATTAAAAAAGGAAGTTTATTTACAAGATGAAAACAGCAAAAACAGATTTATAATTTTGAAAAGTATTTTCAACAACATGTAAAATATCCTTGATCATGTTAAGCAACTACTTCCGTGACAATAATACAAAAATATTCTGCAAGCTGACTATTCAGACTGCTGAATGATATCCAAATGATTATTTCAATAAGAGTTTAGCAAAATGCATAACAAAGTGAAAAGTTACTTACTGTTTCTATTAAAAACTTCCAACATTTTAAGTTACAAGTTTTAATGTCCAAAAGCACACCACTCTTGTTTTCTGTCTGCTCTAACAGTGTATAGTGCAGGTACCACCACAGCAGCAGAATGAAAGCGGGTAGAGGACACCACAAGTGCAGCCATGGTAGTGGGCTCTCACACAGACTCTACCAGGGTCATGAATCATTTCAACTTCTGGTACTCCTCTCTCAACTTCCACCTTATATCTATTGCTTGCTTGACAAAGCAGGGAGTTTCAAAGTGCAAAGTAAAAACAGTAATGCATACCTATAAAAAAGCTCCATTCAGAAAGGAAATCCGAAGAATTTGTTGTTACTTTTTCTGAATAACAGAATTTGTTATAAGAGAAATCTTTTCTAGCAAAGGCACTAGAAACTAATACAGCAAAAGGAAAATTCAGCCTAGCAGACTGCAGCCATCAAGTCAAGGCTGGGTTCCCCCCATGCACAAGTTAATTTCCTTAAGTTGCTTTGTACATGAATTACAGGAGACTACAATCATAGAATCATATAATGGTGTGGTTGGAAGGGGATCTTGAAGATTATGTGGTTTCAACACCCCTGATGTGGGCATGCAGGACTTCCTAGCCTTATATCTCAGCCCATGAATTCAGCTACTTGCTAAGTATATCCCAGTGCGGGTTTTACTCATTTATAATTTTGGGGAGTTTGGTTTTATGGTTGTTTGATTTTAAAGTCAGCATCAGAGTTATTGCAGAGAAATGCTTTTGCAACCCTGCAATATAAGATTCCTTCCAGTAGGGTATGCGAGAAAGCAGAGGGTAAGACTGTATGTAAACTCACCCTTGAAACTCGATTTCACAGAAGCAGCACTTATTTTAGGCATACAATTTTCCATCCTAACATCTTGAACAGCAGAAAACAAGTATCTAACTTTTTAAAACTTCCTGTGTGTGAATGTTTCCTTCTGCCTACACAACTCCCAGACATCAACATGAGGTAAAAGCAGTTACCAAAAGCTGTTGTATACCTTTTATAAAAACTAGTTTCAGAGTGGATACAGAAGTTATTGATAGATATGGATAGGGTCCAAAAAGTAATGCTACAGTTACATTACAGTAATCTAAGAGAGAACAGTAGTAGTACATTGCGATTCTTTTCTATAGCGAGATTTTCTGATAAAACACCAAGACATCAGGTCACTTGTCAGGGAAAAAACAGTGTCCTACTCAGCATCTGCAGCTTCCAAGAGGATTTAAAACTCATCATCAAACAGCCCAAACTTTATAGGGCTGTTCAACCTCACTGACCATCTGATAGGTTAAAATTGGCCCTAATAAAATCATTAAGAGTATACCCACTGACTTCCACAGGCCTAAGACTTTACTTAAAACCTTTGAGGCAGTTTACTAATTTAAATCCAGTATACCTTTGCCAAAACACAACTCTCCAAGCTCTGCAGGCACCCCACCTCTGCTCTGTAACAGAACTGCAGAATTCAGAATGAATCAGGTGTTAAAACGACATACCCTTTCTGTCAAGTCACAAAGGGGCATCATATATCTGAGGCTGTCAGAGTTTAAGAGTCCCATCAAATTTATTGTACCAGGATGTTGCCAGTGTTAGTTCTTTTTCTGACACCTTCAGTTGCAGTCTTCCGTCTACCTTCCCTGGTTGCTTATTCCCAGCTTTACGTTTTGATAATCAGGCCCTTTCCCCTTCCTCTACAATGTATCAACCTATCCTGCTCAAAGCAGTAGCGTAACTAATCCTTAATAAGAAAAGACCATCTTGGTAAAATACTTTCATAAAATTTGCTTTAGGTTTCCTAAACAAACTACAGCACAATGACGAGATGGAGAGTAGCAATTTCATTACTAGCTTATACCTTTTCTGCTCAGTTTGCTTGCTTCACGATGCCTGAAGAGGTAATAAGCAGCAATATGCCACAAACTATACTATGGTTGCAAACAGATGCCTACATTCATGAAAACAAATGTAGCAGTGACAGGGTATAGACTATACAAGAAAACTGTCTATATGTGTATACCAAACATAATACCAATTACTGCAAACCACATCACATTATAATTGATACATGCATTTTAATATCTCCTCTTATCACAACATTTCTTAAGGTGCACAATTTAATGATGTCTTCTCTGTACCACACACAGTATAGTAAAAGTGATGTGACTGCTCACTTGCACATGGAAGTGCTGCTGTTGCCCACCAACTTCACTCCAGCTTTACCTGTCTTGGCCCTTTCAGCTGCATCTAACAGTGAGACATGCTAGAGCATAAAAAACACACGGAACATCTTTGTAGCTCCCTCAGCAGATTATGAGTCTAGTTGGGCTCATACAGACAAATAAATCACACAGTAGCTAATAATTCCACAGATGGGAAGTTTTAAAAGGTACGGGGCAATCAATCTCCAGTCATCTTTAGGCTATCGCAACCAGCCTAATTAATCTTGTCACATCAACTTTGCAGTAATCTATTTATTTCTGAGCATTAAAAGTCATTTGTTAACCACAACTCAGAATAATGTTTTGAAGATTTCATTATGATCACAGTACAGTAGCCTATTAAGAAAGGAGGAAGTATAGTACCTTCAGACAGGGAGTTCAGTTTTTTCCTGTAGCATCACATTAATAGTCCTAGTGAGTGACTGACTACATTTGCATTAACCAGAACCTCTTACTATAAAGTACAAGAAAACATTCCTTGAGAAGACCACCTCCATACAAAATTTCTGCCAAAGGGAAGTTCAAACTATGATCACTTCTTTAAAAAGTAAAACAAAACCACCCAAAAAACATCCACCTTTAATGAAAGAAGTGGTTTGAAACTGTCATACCTCAGGTTAAATAATGACATCATAATAAAACTATCAAACCAAAAAACTTTATAGAAAAAGTGACATGAAGAAATAGATCTGCACTATACACTATCTGTACAGGCACAGAACAGAAATAAAAATAATTAAAAATTAGCTCATTCAAACAACAAAACCTTTTTTTGAAGACATTACCAAGATAAACCTTGAAATGCAATCTCACCCACAGAACTGCAAGTAACTGCTGTTATCTCCCTCCATGTACTACTGCAAGCCTGACTTTACCTTGTTTGCAATACTTGTGATGAATGACTTGATGTTCAGATTAGTTGGGCAACTCTTCTGACAGGGGGCATCTGCACACTTTAAGCACCTACGGGAATAAAAAAAAAAAGGTGTCACGGAGATATGGAATACAAATGCTGCCAGTAGCATAAGGTTTCCAAGTTAGCATGCTAGAAAAAAATGCACAAAGGAATAATACAGAATATTGTCATAAAATTCCTATTTAAAGCCTCAAAGCACTACATGATCATTATTGCCTTTCATCAACACAGATTAGTTATGTTCTGTTGACTTCACTTTACATACGAAGGCAAAGGTGGCATTACAAACATACAGACTACACACATCAAAGTATTAGGAAATAAATCACATGGAGGTAATTTTTTCCCCTGGAATCCAAGATAGCTAAACTTCTGATCACTTCATTTTTCTATTTGAAAAACATTCAATTAGACATAAAAAAAGAAACAGTATTTCCAAAGAGGAAAGAATACTTTGTCCTATATGACCAAAGAATAAGAATAGGTGATAAATTTTCAAGTCACTTTACTGTGACTTTACTGTGCTAAGTTTGTGACCTCTGAAAACAATTCAGTAGCCTTCTGAGTGAGTACTCCCAACCAAAATCCCTAAGACCCTCTTGTCATCTCTAATGACAAAACCTAACTCTATATTGAAACACACTAAATAATAAAGATTGATTGTCTGTTTCTGCATAGTCATCCATATGCATGTACTGATCTGGGTGCTTGCACAAGTCCCATCTAAGGATTAAGCCCTCAGAGTAGTCTACACAATTTGCAGTAAGCAAACCTACCACAAAAAGGTAAAAGTCATCTGAGGAAGTAAAATGGTTGTCTATTAAATATAAAAGTATTTGTACATAGTTTCGGTTTTACAGATCAATGATTATCATAGTTCAAATGCCTCACTACTGATCTAAGAATTCATTGAGTTATTTCATATGCTCTTTCAATATTGCTTTACTAACATATAGCATTTCTGCAAATTGTGGTTTTACCAATCCATGGAAACTGAAATGAAATTTGGAGTTTACTTATTTGAGCCCGACTAGTTATGGAACTTCCACAAGTCTACCTTAATTATTGTTATTCAGTGATAGGTAATAACACTGTGGAACTGGCTGAGAAAGCATATTTTCAAATACAGAAAAGATGCAAGGGGTCAATGGACTACACATACAAAGAAATGAAGAGCACGTTAAAAAGAAAGAAATTACTGAAATACCTGCAGCAAAACACTGGCCTGACTTTGTCCATCACATGCCTTGGGGTTTTTTTGTTGTAATTTTTTCAGTTAAGGGTGGAATAAGAGAGAAGTCAAAGCTATTTAAGTAAAAGATTAATTAGCCTTTCATCTGATTATTAATTATCATCTAGCTGGATATTGCAGACACTATGGCACCAGCAAATTTTGAAGGCCCATGTCGTAGTGCCTGTACAGATTTCTCCACAAAATTAATCATGGAGAAAAGGTCCCAGCGGATATACTTAAAGAAAACAGGTCCCACAGGCTGCAAAAGATGAGAAACCTGAAAAAGCCAAATCCAGGTTCAACACCGTAGTGGGTTTCTAGCTCAATGAGTTGGGATGTCAGAAGAACATCAGCAAGTTTAGCTGTGGTAGTTGAACATACCACCGCCCAGCACTACCCACTGACAGGTACATGCCACAAACGCCTTAATGGCAGGACCAGAGGGGGCCTCAAAAGGTTCTGTCCAGAACACTGACTCAAAAGGATGATTCTAAGTAGATTGAAAGAAAGCAAAGTTTTACTACTAGAAGCCAGCAAAAAAAAAGGAGATATGCTAGACAAAATAACACCATAATGAGGGCTCAGATAAGTAGTCTGCATGTATAGGCAGTAAGGAAATAAAAGTCAAAAAACATCCCATTGAAAAAGGCAAAAATTTCATTATGACTTTTCAATCTTCACTTTCCTCAATGTGGTTTTCTTTAAAAAAACAACAGTCCTGTATCCAAGACCAAAGGAAGTTCACTGAACATAACATATTCTCTGGATTATATATAGAACAATCTTGTGTCAAAACTGACTAGAATGGCACCTGGCAGGATAAATTGTGTACAGATTAGCCATTGTGGCTAGCAAGCATTTTTATCGAATTATTTCTCTTTTGGTTTTTGAGCTGGTTCACAAATAACAGCTGTTGAAAATGTCAGCTACTGGGGGGAGTGGGTAACACAATCTCAAATGTAAGCTTTGGGGAGGAGGGAAGGGTGCAATGAATACGCCAGTCCAGACTTTCTCTTATAATAATACCATCTTCCAAGCACTCTGTAGACTAAAGTGCACCAGTCTGCCATTAATCCCACTTATCACCCTGACAGCTCAGTAATTACACTCCTGCTCTAGCTAGGTACTGTAAGGTACTGTAGTCCTAGTAAAACATCAAGCACTGTGCTGAATGCATGCTGGCGAGGTGTTTTATTAAACTTGGGGGGTTGATCATCAAGTGACATTAGTGTTGACCTATTTTTCTATCTGACAATAAATTATCCTTTGACCATACCATAATAGATATTACAGAGTGCATTTACTGTACAAAGCAGCAAAGGTATTGCATTCTGGTGAATCAGGCAAAAAGCATAAATAAAGTAGTAGAGTCACTCACCAGAAAGTTATTACATAAATTGCTGCAAGTGTTTGATCTTTTCAAAAATCACAGGCAAAATACCATGCTTAAGGAATACACCAGCAATTACCATGAGCTTCAAATCGACATGTATGTCCCTTTTTGAAAAAACCCTGAGTACTGCACTTCAGTCCTTTTTCTGTAACTGTCCTCCCATCCTATGAAATTTCATCTTTCATTTTACAAGGTTATTTCATTACTATGATTTTGGTTCAAAATATGTAAACAACAAATTAAAAAATGAGATTAAATGTCTGTAATTTACCTGCTAGCTCCTACTAAATTAAATTAAGAGCTACACACTCACTATTTAAAAAACCCCCAAATAAATAACATTCTGGACTATGGACCTAAACTAATCTCAGAATATATATCTCAGCATTCCTTAGTAAAAATATAAGAAAAAGCCTACCAACTATCTGAAAACACTCTGTATTATAAAATTACCCCCTATTTGTTCATGGTACAGCATCTCCTTCAGAAACACATAGGCTGTGTTGAATCTTAAAAAAACCACCATATTCACTTTATATGCATATTGATTTCCATAAAAGGGAATACCATAGTCTTTACACTGAAAAAGAGAAGAGAGCCATAGACAAGACTAATTTTCAGTTAAGAGTTTTCATTGTTTAATTGTTGAAATATTACCCAGTATTTCACTTTAAAGTTAAAATATTTGAGCAAGAGTCTCATTTCTAGGTCTAGACTAGCTCTTAACACATGTATGCTTCTAAACAAAGAAGGACAATTTAGTTACCTAAAATTGCAGCGAACAATTGTCTATATAACTGGCAATAACATTCCCTGAAGTGCCATCACATGTATGCTGAAAGGCCAGTGGTGAAACAGATAATCCAGAGTAATATTCCACAACAAATTGTTGCTGATAACCTATCAAATTTTCATGTAGGACAAAACAGGCCAAATAACCTTTATTATGGTTACCACGGGCAGAGGTTTAGAAGCATATTGAATCCTAATCCGTTTATGTGGGTTTCTGCAGGACATGAACAGTCATTTTGAAAAAAGGTTTCCAGTTCTACTGTTTGTACAGATTTCTAAAACTATCCACTATGTAGAGAAATAGCCCAGGTACACATAACAGTTTCACACAGGTCTCATAATGATGTTCAGTACATACTTCATGAGGCTTTGGTCAATCAATTTTTAAAAAACGGTAGAGCTAATTCCCTCCAGTGAGTAAGAGACCAGTTGGAACAGGAGACACTACTTTGATGTCAATGCAGCTCTAGGTTCCGTATCTCTAGCACCATTCTCTAAACCCTGAGCTGGGGACAGTAAGAAAGCTGCATGCCAGGAAGAAATAAATCCGTAATTTCCAAATAAATCTAACTGCCAAGTAGAATGCCCATTGCCTTTGATTACAGAAATGAAGAGCGTTACGTAAGTTTTTCTCTTGAGGTTCAATCCTTTAACCACTTACAGTTAATCCTGTAGAACTTAGGCTTTCTTCTCCCCACTTGGCCTTGCTGTATCTACACAGGGTCAAGGACAATTCTAAATAAAGATTTGAACATATATACACTCATTTAAAAGAGATGTCAGGATAAAGATCCTCGACTTGGATAGAAAGCCATTGGTGAAAACCCATTGCTGGCAGCTGTAAACAAACAAAAAACCCCACCAAAACCAAAACCAACAAAAATACTTGCTGCCAAATATTAACCCCAAACAGCCAAGGCTAATATTCAAACAAAAAGTCCCACAACCCTTTGCCTTCCTGTTAATTACATTTCACTATGGATAGAAGAGGAAAAAAGGATTATAAAGCTACAGGGAGATTTTGTTGCCAGTTTAAATACCAAATTACCATAATGGTTGATACATAGGTTTGGTAAGTACTTAGAGGAATATTTGCTTTCATTTGAAGTCAAGAAATAGAAAAAAAGGATTCTCACATGCAAGCCTGAGAATGCTGTTGTGTATGTGCAACATAGCAAGGAAAACAAAATCTTAAATTAGAATCGACTGTGAATATGTAATTTTGGACTATAGGAGAAACAGATCTAATCCCCAAGAAACACCTCTGAACATAAAGGACATCAGAAACTGTACAAAACACAAAATACAGAAGAGTAGATATCGTGGTCCTGGATATGTAATACTGGAAAGAGAAATGCCAGGCCTATTAGCAATGCACAGGAACCATAAGAAACAAAACATTCAGTATCACATAAATTGGCAACATTTGCTCATTTGGAAAGATAGAAGGAAAGACTTCCACATCATCACTGCTGCATCTTCAGTCACCTAGAAGTCCTGTAAGCCTTCTGCAGACCCACAAAAAATGGCAGTACTTCTTTGTCAGTAGGTTCAGATGATCAGAGGAAGCAAATTTTAAGCAGAGGCACTCTACAGGATTAGAGACAGACATGACATTGCTGCTGGCAGCTACAGTATGTGTAAGGGAGGTGATTTTATTGAAAGGAAAAAATGCTCAGACTTGAAAGTTAGTCTTCAGACACAAAAACCTCCTACCCTAGTGCAGAATAATGGCACTTACAGACAAGGCTATTTTCGGACACTTAAAAAGTAGTGAATCATATGGACATAGACTCCAAATCATTCTATTCATCAATGCCTCATCTTTCTCTTTTCTTCTTTGGCTCTCTACACAGCCATAATTCTTTTCTCATCTACTTCTGAATCTCCTTTGAGTGCAGGAACTCATCTCTCCTCTTTCCTTCTGCAATGACTGTCTTCCTGTCTCTGTAGTGGTTTTTTTTCCCATCCATCTGAAACTTCTCTACTTTTCTGTCTTATAACTTTTTATTATCTTTCATCATAACTTTATTTTAATGAACAATGGTGATAACTTATGAAAAAGAATGACCCACTGTCTGCCATCAGGTATCTATGACAGTGGTATAGGAGAGTGCAAGAATCACTTTTCAGTTCATCATCTGAGTTTTTGTCAACCACCATTCAGTCCTTCAGAGCCTCCATTTCTGCACTAAAACTGTCCTTGCCTAATGACATCTCTTCTGCATACTCAGGACAGTGCTATCTTGGTCTGTGATCAGACATATGCAAATGAGGCCTACCAGAAGAAAAGTAGGTTGGTGGGATTTCCTCCTACACTCTTGCTGAGCAGTGGGAGCACAGTCAGGCAGTGCCCTGTACTCAGCGCAGAGCTCCTGCTCTGGGCACTGCATTGTGGTGAGCAGCCTGCTCCAAGGCAGTTCATGGAAAATTATATTCTCCTTGCTTTTAAATGCCTCTTGTCATTTTACTGAATTCACCAATTTTTTCACTTATCATTATGCAACAGAACCTAAAAGACTGCTACCTTTCACCCACTTCATTTTATGTAGCTTGTTTATCATTACTTTAATCATATTTCTCCAATTTATAATGCTACAGAATAAAGCTGCTATATAGAGTGATTAGAAATGGAAAATACAGTGCCCTTTTGACATATCAGAAATCAAAACTATTTTAATACATAATATTTCAATACATATATATAATATATGCTTTCTCATAAACTCTCAAGAATCTGTGAATAAGCAAATAAAAAATATGGCACCCATTTCTACTAGTAACTTTGTTACATGCAGTTCATATCAAATAAATATCATTACTAAAATATATTTATTTTAACATCACCACATACCTTCCACTAGTTTCTTCACTCCCACACAGGCTAGCCCTTTTATGGAGTTTTACTAGGGCAACTTATTTACAGTATCTTGAAATTTACACTTTACTTTTAAAATCCATTTGTCATGTATCACTCTACAATATTCAGAATTCTTTAACTTCAAAAACAATGTTATTATAAGAATGATAACAAAAAATCCCCACAAAAATAAGGAATATAATGCTCTCATGAAGTCCAGTGAGTGCCAAAATGTATTTGCTCTTCCTCCTTAGTGGCAGATCTTAAATGGGATATGTCAACCATACAGCTCCTGACAAGTGTGTGCAGATTCATGTACCACACAGCTCTCCTGCATCAAATCCATCCACATACCTTTACCTGCAGCAATTATTCCACTGCAACCTCTATAACTTAAGACACAAATGAACCTCTGACTCTTCATTTGAATGTTCTCCATTTCTTGCATTCATTTACAAGTGATAAAGTTTCTTTCCAGTTTATCAGCATACTATGTTTTGGAAGGGGTTATTAAAATAATAATAATCTTTTTTTTCCGCTCCATTCAGAACCATGGGACATCAAACGCTACTTTGATTCTCTTTTTTGACACTATATTGGTGTCACTAGCTTTACATGAGGAGAAGTAGTCAGAGTTTAGCTCCAGATAATACAGAGACAGCAGCTCTGAGTCCCAGCAAGGGAAACCTATATTCCCTCAACAGGAACTTGAAGTTATTCCCACGAGCCAGTTACCAGTTTGGGTGCTCTTTCACAGAAAACTATCATGGGAAACAGTCCTGATGTGCTCAGGAGACTGCCGGTTTTCAGTCATTTCCCATCCTTTATATTGTGGCACCTCCCTAATGAACTCTGGTTGATCCCTTTATTGATATTTTGTCCCAGTCTAGGGCCGTATTACTGTACCTCTTCAAAAAGTTTGTATTTAAATTGCTATATTTTTGCAATTCCCATGAACAACAAGCTAGATACTGGTTTTAATGTCTCCCATTTTTTGCTTATCCTCTTCTGACCTTTTTTTTTTTTAAAAAATCCTTTATGGACAACACAACTGTCTTTGTTGCAAATGCTTCCAGCTAGGCTTAGGAAGTTTAAAAACATCCTGTAAGAGCTCTGTACAAAGCTACAGAGTTTGTAGTGTTATATAATAAACAATGTTACCAGATGTGTTTAAACTGAAAAGTCAACAAATGGGGTCCTTCATTTTCTATTTGGAAATATTGTATTATAATTTAAACTCAAGTATAGGTACGGTAAGTGCCCCTTACATCTTATACCGACTCCATAGCCTAACTGCTCCCAACAAGTACCATTGTTCCCTGAAATACGATTTTACTAACTCCTTCCAGCGGGACTTAGTACATAATTGGCCTAAAGACTCTTGCTTTGTAGAATGAAAGTAAAAGTATTTTGGAATCTGGGTTTTCAAATTTAGTTTTTGAAAATTAATGTAGGAGGAAATAAAGTTGAATTTAGCAATGTACAAAAGTACACAACACATTTTCAGTAGAAAAGTTTACTTAGATAGGTCTTCCTTTTCAGAGTTATCTGAATATACAGACACTCCTGGTCAAACACATGAATGCTTAAGGAAAAGCAGATGCTGCAACTCAAAATTCTGTACTGAAGAATCTGAGGGTCACCTTTACCCGCACCTAAGAAATCCATTCTATAATCTTGATAGCTATCTATTTTTCATACTTCAAACCTGCACCTTCTGAGTAAGGGCTGTATCGGGTAAACTACTTCGTGCCATTCATTTCAGAACCAAAAAAATTGTTGGGTCTTGTTTTTAATTTGAAATACAAAACTCTGAAATATTACAGATTTACAGCAATGTTAATTCTAAGCATTGTTCCCTTTTTCTTGTTTCATATTAAGCATTATGAAATTGCTGTGTTTTCCAAACTATTAATCAACATTCAAAATTCATTAAGCTTTCCCAGAAAAACTACATCTAGTTAAGGGTTTTATGTTGTCAACATGTTTTTATTTAAACCTTAGAGCTTTTAGCATTACAAAAAACAAGTACTGAAAAGTCAATCTGCAACTTCTCTGTTAACACTGATTAAATTTCATACTACATATTAATTAGTATTTCTTCAACATCACAGAAACACAATATAGCTTGTTGCTTATGATACCGAACTTGATAGTATCCCGTATTACTCCAGCAGTGCAAAAGACACACAAGAAACACACTTGTTGATAAAATGCTGATACTACCTATTTAGACCTCAGACTGTGCTCTGTCCAAGTCCCTGAAAGCAGCACTTTACCTGCCAAACCAGCCACTTGAGGCTCAGCCACACCTATCCTTATGGAGCTTTTTAAATGGGTACATTTATGTTCACGACAACAATGATCCCTTTCACATAGGAGACAGCTGTTACACGATGTTCAATATCCTTTTAATCCTCTATAGACCTTAGACAGAAGGGTTGACAGAACTGACAGTTTTTATTATGGTTTGTCCTGTACACAATAATCTTCTTTTGCCTGGACTATTCTCCCAGAAGTGTTACAGACTTTTTGACTTACATCAAGGATCATTTCTAGGTTTTTTTAGGAGATGAGAAATTATTTTTACGTGGCACAATTCTAATCCTGTGTAAATTAGCCTTCCAAAATATGAAACACCTGTTGCCTATTTATCTTAATGTCAATGACACTTCTTTGGGTTCACTTCAGGAAAGATAGACATTACAAGTTTAGTCAAAGACTTTTTTTCCCCAAAATGCTTTCATCATCTATGCACATTTTACAAATGCTACTCTGTCCAATTCGTCACTAACAACAGGAGCACACATCTACTTGCATCTATATCCACTTAAAAAAAAGTATTAAATACTATAATAACACATATAAAACATCTATGGGAAATTATAACCCAAAATGCATAAATTGAAAATTTAAGAAAATGTTCTCAGTTAAAAACCACAAACCCAGAAGAAATTGATTTTCTCACTACAGCACCATAATCGGTCCTGCAATTTAGGTATGCCAGCAATTCTACCACAACTAACAAAAGAGTGATTTAAACAAAGAATCTTTATGGAGAACTAGTCTTGGGAACAGCAGTAAAAAAGGGAGACTTTAGCTTATTCTGCTCTAAGATCTAAGCACCAAAGAATTCCCAGGCTCTCTCTTTACCACCATCCTGCCAATCATCCATAAATCTGAATCCAGTGCTAATCTAGAACCTTGCCACTCACAAGGCAGGTTGCACTGCTCTCTGTACACACTGCATTCCCACCATTTCCAAACTCATGATACTATTAGCAAGGGGTAGGAGTGTGGAAGAAAGGAAGGAAAGAGGGCAAAAGACCAGGAGGTTTGTGAGGCTTTGCTGTTGGCATCATCTCAGCATTTGACCTTTTGTTGAGCATACTCTGAAAGCAGGCAAAAGCACAAATTACATCATTGAAGTCTAGATTAAAAATAAAAGCTGCAAAGGTTCCAATTGCCCTCATTTTCATATTTATAGAATCAAAAATAAATTAAAAAAAAAAAAAAACAAAAAACAAAACATTTTGTCTGCTACTACAGTTTACAGCTACAGAGAAAACTAAGGGGTCAGTCACCTTTCCACTTTGAACCTGATAAAGATGCTTCTTCCAGCAGAGGACATAAGTCATTGACGCCAGCTGACCATCTTTTTCCAAGTTTTAAAACTCACAGCCAGAGTACCCTTAGTAAAGCTCAGTCCTGCCAGACAGTGAATACTGTAGTTCATTGTCAGACTGCTTAACTCTGCTGTATTTTAATATATGCGGTCCCCAATGGGACCCAGACCATTCATTTGCTTATAAAGAAAATGCTTAAGCAATTTGTTAGCCCACCTTGTGTAAGTCATCCCAAAGTGAGTTCCCAGCATGCAGAATAGTTGGAACAGCTCCAGTGTCCTCATCCTTCTTCTCACCTTAAAACTGCTGCAGCTACATATCTGAGAAATGTGCCACTACTCATGTCTTTTCCCAGAGAGGAAATACTGGTTTGTAAACTCTGAGAATTCAGCAGAGAATTCCAAGACTTAATATTTTCTCTAGAAATGGCACATGTACAAGGACTGTCTTCTATCTTCTTTCTCCATTAAAGAGGTTAATACCTCAATAAGTGATACTGTAACTTGTTAATATGCTCAGTCATCAAGACCCAGAAAAAAGAAAATATGCCTGCTATTTTGGTTCTGATTTTCTAAACTGCAAATAACTTATATGTTTTTAGACGTAGGAAAATAATATAATCCTATTTATAATACATAAGCAGCTTTAAAAAAGGGTAGCATTTTCTTGCATGCTTTGATGTTTCAGAGAATTATTTGGCTTTGCTCTTCTACCTTACATTTATTCAAAAAGTAAAGATTCAAAACCAGTAACCCTTCAGCAAGAAAAAGAGCTTTCTGACACAGCAACAGGAATCCCATAGGGAAACCAAAGAGGTCAGCACAGAGTAGAGACAAATCCTATACAAAATACAGCAAGAATCAATGTCGCATTCTCAATATCTTGAGTTTATAGGGATATAAGTAACATTTTGACATTTGAAAATTCAGTCTTAATTGTTTGCAAGAGGTAAATACACTGACTCATTAAAACTGAACAATGGGTCTTGTATGTGCTATATCCAGATTTTGCTGTAACCACCTTCAACTAAGAATTTTATAACATTCACAGTATGATAATGCGAATAAATGACATAGCTGAAAGTCACTTTCCAGATTTCACATTACATGAAACCAATACACCATTTAAATACAAAAGGTTTTCTCCACTCCCCACCCCACCCTAAAATGTATGGAGTGATAACATGCAGCTCCCTTTCCATAGATCACCAAATACATTTAACACCTGACCTCCCTGGCAGCAAGGCTGGCTCACAGAAGCACCCCACTGCATACTTCTACCTTATCATAGTTTCATTTATCCAGTGTAGAAATCTCCTACAGGCAAATTAAGTAATTGGAGATATAAAGCAACTGTTGAACCTTTAAAATTTCACCAAGCAAACTACTGTAAAGCTATGCGGACAGACGGCTGGACTAGCTTATGTTGGGAAATTTCTTGCAGAGAATGGACATGTGAGCGACCCTGCGATTTCGGATGCAGTTATGCTGCAAGCTGACCCAACAGGTTTACGCTATCTTGCAATTTCTCCTAGTATGCTGAACAATGGCCTTTAAAAATGGCAAATTTATGTCTGCTTGTCTATCTGCAGTTGAGTTCACCTGCAGAGATAAGCAAACTTGGAAGAATTTAAGAGTTCATATATCTCTCAAGTTTTCAGGATTACAGGAGTGACGAAAGTATTCATTTTCCCTTTAATATAAGTCCTTATTTTTAGCACTTTACCAGGCACTCCAAAATTATGGTAAATAAAAAGACTGTAGTTAAAATACCAGTACCCAAGGGATCTAAAATATGAAATTTTTTTCAAATACAACAGCCAGAAAACCTTTTCAAAAGAGTTTGATTTACAAACACTATAGTTTGGCCTTTTAGGTCAATGCGTATTGGCAAAGAAAACTCTTATCTACTAGTTAAACATAGAAAAGACACTGGCCTGCCAATGCCAAGGTGGCAGAGGGGGCAACTAGACTATAACCAGTTCATTTGTGTTTGCAAAAACAGGAAAAATATTTGTTGGTAAAACAAAGGCATAAAAATCTTGCATTTTATGTTTTACCTTCACTACCTATGTAAGAAGAATTTTCACCTCCTTTTAAGGGGATTATATAAAAGACAAAGTATTTGTTGCATTTCCTCCCATACTGAAGTTAATGGCATAAGTATGAATAAATTTTCTGTGATGGTTCAACAGCTAAGTGCTGTATGGAAAATAGTAAAAGAAATCAGGTTTGGGTTTTTTCCAGAGAAAAAAAGCTTTGTGAAATTTTAGGATTAATAAAAAAAATCATTAATCTGTTTGTTCACCATCATTTGAGAGATTACTTATTCTTGAAACCATGGCATTGTATTTCTTTGTATGTGCTCAAATTGTTAGACCTACACCAAATACAGCAATTCCAGGACTGCAAATGCAGTGCGGCTAAAAAAGCACACTCTTCCCATTTCCCAAAGGCACTGCATTTTCAAAAACCCGCTGGAAGGATTTAAATATTGTCTTTTGGTAGGTAGTTTCTCTTACTACAAATGAGCAGATGTCTGCCTTTTGGCAATTCTTTTTGATACAGTTATTTGAAAACAACTACAGAAAAACGTTAACATTTATATTTAAAAAAAAAAACAAAACTCCAAGATCCATGTACTGCATTTCTCGGACAAGTCACACAGAGGCATTTCAGAAAGCCTAGGAATCAATACAAAATGCTTCTTCTCTTCTACCCTTTATTAGTAGCTCCTCTACACAAAATCACACAAAGTACACATTAGCAACTTCTCATTTGTTCCTGCATCCCAAGCTTATATACTGTCATTTTAGTGTTGCTCTTTCTAACCCAGAAGCATTAGGGTTTAATGAATAAATCCAGTAACTTCCAGCAGTTTCATACCTCAGGATTTATAGGATACTATGACACAGTCTATGACATCAACACAATCACAAGAGTAGCCTCTTAACCAGTGTCTTCCTCTTTCTCAGCAATGCAGACAGTTAATTGTTTCCTCTACTCCATGTAAATACTAAAGTCTGCTGTCTGCAAACTCAGACAGCTCTTATTGAAGTCCTCAGCACTAAGAAGAATCTTGAAGCTCTCTACTCATGTCCCTTTTCATTACTGCACAACACTTTGTGTTAGAATCCCGCTCCAACCCTATTTCAGGTATATTCAAGTGCTGCGTTTTCTATGACAGGCTGGATTGTGTTAAACATTATTCACTCAAGAAAGCTACCTAAAGATACTAGAAACTACACAGGTTTCATCTTCAGACTATGAGTTCTGACTGAAGTTAAACAGATCAACAAAGAATATCAACATAAATTCAAACCAACACCTGCGTATTAATTGCGCTGCTGATGTGTTCAAGTACATAATATGAAGCAATGAAACAGAGGACAACAAACGCAAGTAAAAGGCCTTTAGTCACTTTTAATTTAGTCAATGCAGTTTGGTTTGGTTTTTTGCAAGCCTAAAATAGCAATTACCCATTCTTTAATTTCCCATTTCACTAGGGGCATGAAATGTACTGGTGGCTTTATGACTGGAAACACTTTCTTGGAAACAGCCTCTACTCATTGTTTCCTACACTGAAGCAATTTTTTTTTCATTATCAGATGATGGAATCTTTTTCCAATCATAAGAGGTTTGTCTTTGTGCATAAGACAGGAATGAAGAATACTGAAAGCTCTATCTTTCCTTCATGCCTTCACTTCCTTGACCAGTCTCATCAGCTCCTTCAAAGCCCAGGACCTTATCAGAGACACTGGTATTTGACAGCTATCACTCAAAGAGGAAAAAAAATACATAAAAAACTAAATTCCTTAAATGCAAAAAAAATCCAAATCAGACTAACTAAGAGCAGATTTCCTGAGAGTATTTTTGAAGGATCTCTACACCCATTTAAGTGCTTCACACATGCTGTGTAATCCAGTAACCTAAGTTCTACTGTTTTGTGTTTACGAAACATGACCACACAAACTACTCTGTCCACAATTTAAAGTAAAAGCCACAGAAATATGCACAATATATTTGCATAAGGCAGTATAACCCTCCATTTTTCAGCACAGAGGAAGGAGTGACACTGCTCTGGCAAAATGCTCTACTGATAGCACAGCATGATCTTCGCTAAAATATACTCAAATATGTTTATTATGTTTACTACCACCATGTAAGATGATGTACTAGCATAAACATTATACCTGTCCTAATCCTTCTCTAACACACACTCTTCCCATAGTATAAGCCTAAGTGACTGTGTGTAGTAAAATCTCAGAGACAGGTTCCATCAAAAAATTTAAACATCATATTTTGGTTTTAGATCAGGCACATAATCATTGACCTATAGTTCACAGTATTGCTTTGCAAGAGCAACAGTAATGGTTCACCATAATTTTTGGAGGGATAAGGGTTATTCTTAATGCATCTACCTCATTACTATGGTATGTGTGCTATTGTACACAATAGAAACATTACAAATAATATTATGAGTACTTTAACTAATTATCAGGTTCCAAAAGAACAAACAAATGAGATTTATTACTAGATGTTGTGATTCAGTGTTAATTTCCTATCTATTAAAACAAAAAGTTAACAAGTTCCAGCATTTTCAATATACTTAAAATATACATAAAGTAAGGTATGGAACACAGACCACGTCAACCAAAAGAGTTGAAATCAGTTTAGTCATCAGCCATGAATTATGTGTGACAATTGCCCTCAAGTATTTCATCTTTTTACATAGTTCATAATGGCTCATGCTAGTATGTATTAAATATTTCATGAATTTATCATGAATATAAAGTATGACATTACTACCTTATTCTTGGAGAAATAAGATATTAAATTACTGACACATTGTATTCAAGAGTGGGGAAATGTAAGTGGGGACAAATGAGGATTAAGAAAAAGGAAGAGAAAACAACAACAGCAGCAACCATTAACTAAAAATAAACACCTTGCTAGGCCAAATTTCTCAAGCCAAAACTATAGCAAGTGCCCAAGTCTTTCAGAAAGGATGCCAGTTCTGAGACCAGCATTTACAGCTAAGAAACCCACAGATCTGTTGTAAACATACTAATACTAATTTGCTGTTTTTTCAAAATATCACATTTTCATTTTAAATGGAAATAGGTATTTGAGTCATATTCCAAAATGGAAATATTTAAATTTACATTATGTTTTATGACCAAGTACACTGTATTGTACTAAATCTTCATGTTGGTACATCTTCAGTTACTTGACAAACTTAATTCTAGGCATTCTTTTAACACAATTGGTCTGAATTTTTCTGCCCAGTTACAAATTGCTTTTCCTTTAATAGAGACCAGCAGCATTTCTTTTGTAGGCTCAGAACCTAGCCTTATTATGATATCCTGGATAAGCTCAGTCAGTGCCCATAACTGCATGAGAAAGAATTCCATCTTTTATTTTACCAGCAAACTTAGGCTGAGCACAATGTTGACACATCTATTTACTGTTTGTCCACAGATGCTGTGGAGCATCCATCCTCGGACATGTTCAAAACCCGGTCAGACATAGCTCAGAACAATCAGCTCTAGTCAATTGTTCTGAGTAAGAGGATTGGACTAGATAACTTCCCTATGTCCCTTCCAATCTCAGTGAATCTTTGATTCTCCAAGAGATATCTAAACCACTCACTTTAAGATAATTTATCCCTGCCTGCCCTTCCTGGGTCCTCGGAACTACACTGATCACCACCAATTGTGAACTTGGACAAGGTAAGTTAACACCTGTACAAGAGATGAAGTTATCTCCCCACATTTACACCTAGGCAGTCATCATCAACAAAGCACCTGCAACATCTCTCACTCTTGGTTTGTACTTCTCTCCCCATCAAAGATACAAGGAAAAGAAATATTATTTCGGTTTTGACAATGAAGAACCAAGGCACAAAGCTTCAGCAGCACAGATATCACTTGCATCCCAGCATCCAAGGCAATACCAGAACCACCAAGTTATCCCTCACTCCTGGGTGCTCCATGGACCATCAAGTTAGACATTGTTACCTTTCTTAATTTTACAAAAGTTTTCTGAAAGTTTTTATGTAAAAGCTACTGTAATCAAGAGAATAACTACCAATCTGCCGGTCCAAGCAAACAAAATCATGATCCCAGGAAGCCAATGAAAAGTCTGTCTCTAACTTCAGTGTTCCCAAGGTGAAGTTACAGCAACATTTTTGCTACTTTTACTTGTGCTTCTTCTGAAGAGTGAAGGCAACTCAAAAGTTACTGGGAATTTGGACTGAGTGATTGATCATCAGCAAGACTGTTGAGTGTCAGATGAAGAATCCTTGTCACAGACAGCGACAATGACAGTGAAAAAGAGAAGCTTCGGTTTTAGACTGCTGTTGAAGTTGGAGGCCTATTGATTAAGTATTTTTGAAGGAAAAATAACCTATAAACAGAACTAGTACATTTAAAAGCCATTTAGATTCAGTTCCTTGATGACGTTTTAAAAATCTGTTTTGATAAAAGAAAAACAGTGATTTGTATACTGTGATTACAAAATGGAATAAAATTACTTGATCTGCTTACGTATGTCACGAAATGTATCAGAAACAGTATTAACATAAAGCTGCCATCTTTTTTACTTAAATAGGAATCCAAATAGAATACTCACAGGTGTTTCCTAGGCAGTAACACAAAATATTTTCCAGTTGTATGCAACACTTTGAAGACGTGTTCTGAATGGTAGACTCACACTTCTTGTCTGAATTTAATGTTAGGCAACTTTCTTATTTCATACCACTTATTACAACTTCCTACACTGTTGTCTATGGTAGTCACTACACAATGTAATAAAAGAAATAAGGATCCCTCGTGTTGATAAAATACGGTATGCCTAAAGAGAGCAAGCATGTGCACACGCATTTACAATAGAATGCACAAATCAAATGTTTTATTTGTATTGGGGCTGGCACAAATCACTTGCTAACAAAAGCCTTAGTGCTATCCTGAGGCTGCACTCTGTAAATAAACAACTTTGAAAAGAAACTATCCTGAAGGAAACCTCCATTCTCACCTGCCCTATAAACCATCCATCTGATGCACACCTAGTGGAAGTGTGACTATGGTATCTATTAGCTCTATTGAGTAATTCCACAGGTATTCAATAAAACTGAACTCATTAGAAGCAAACTAAACTCTTCCACCTAATCAGACTTTTAAATTCTTTCAAAATACTTTTAAAATCTCTAAACTATCCAAAGAACCTCAGTTTTTAGCTTTTAGCTAGCATGTTAATGAACAAATCTTCCTGACAGAGCCCACACTGCCAGAAAACTAGAAAGCAGTGTACTGCAGAGAACAACTCCTTATGTTTCTAACCATCAGTCCCTTCTGAAAGCTGCCTTTTAGTGCAACAATTTCAGAAAGTACCTCCAGCCTAGAGGAAACTGAGCTAGATGAGGGTGAGTTTTTCAAACTTACTGCACCAAATGAGCTGCAAAGTCTGTGTTTTAGTAAAGCCCAGCACTAAGAGAGGATAAACTCTCCATGAATATCCCTATGAGGAGTAACATGAGGCTTCTAAAGTAGGGAAGCTTCAAATTACAACACATTATATGTAGTCCAAAAGAAATGCAAGAAGCTAAGATTTCTGAACTTTTTGAAATGTTCCTACACATCAGCAGCTACAACACTATAAACTAAAACTTAAGTTCACCAAAAGAAAAAAAAAAATCCCCAAATCAAAAATCAACAAGTTCTTTTGGTCTAAAATACATAACACAATTTAAGCCTGTTTCCAAGTATTCTAAGTTTAGTTTCTCATTACATTTTCTTTCACCTTTTAACATGTCAATCCTAATGTAAACAAAAATTAGAATAAACACAGTAGAAAGTTCTTGCCAGATTCCCCTGCTCCAGAAAAAAATTGGCAATGTAGAGAATGCTTGCAGGATGCTCTTAAGGTCACCAGATCCAAACCATGGCAGATCTAGGAATTACACAAGCAGCTTGCCACCTGAACTAAAGTCCCTTACCTTGACTGCCCAGCACAATGGCAGTGCTGTACTAATACATTCAGAAGAGCAGCATCACCCTAAAAGTTATTTAAAAATAACTGCGCTTTTAGATCTCCCTAAAATAGCTACATGCACATCTTAAATGCTGTCCAAAACCAGGCAAATACTTATTTGAAACATTTAGTAAATGGCAGTCACATCCTGCAATCTCTAACAAATTTACTGGAGACCAATGCAGTTACTTCACCTTCCACAAATGAGCAGGTAATATGCAGATTTCACCACTATGCATTTATCAAGAATCACCCTCAAGAACAAAAACCAAGGAAATGTAAAAAACATAATATCCCCAAGTATAAGTTACAGTTAGAAGTATAAACTGAAAGGTGCTGCCACTTAACAGAAGACACAAAGTAGGACTCTGTAACCCTCAGTACTATAGGCACCTACAGAGACCAAAAATACATCAAGTGACATCCGGAGAGAAAAGTTCATCCCAAAAATGGTTGTCTTAAAACCTATCACTAGGCCTGCCTGGAAATACATTTACCACAGGATGCTGCCAGAAAGCATTTATAAGCTGGACAGATGTTTACCTCTAATTGTACACACCTTTCATATCCTTACTAGATCTTGCATGGGGAATTGCTAGCATACAATTCCCACAAACCTCACCTGCACTTCCCTAGTTACACTTCCTGCTAGCATTTACAGGTCAGTTATACATAAGGTTCACCCTTCGTCAGTCATTTTTCCAGAAAAAAATTCAGGTGCTTCATCTGCTAGTACACAAAGTAGCGAATGAAACTTTGTCTCAGAGTACAGAAAATACACCTCACAACACCGAATACAGAGACAGATTTTTTTCTTCTAAAACAAGCAGAGTCTACTGCTCACAGAGGAGCAGAGTAGACCACACATCCACTGTAGTATCCATCCAGTAGGCAAGTTAGAACCTACAGACTTGTTTACAAAATGTAGTATTAAATGATACTTATCTGGATTGGAATGTGAATGTTGTAGTCCTCAAATTTATATCTAATTCTAGTGAAAATAGTTTAATCCTAATATTTTTATTTTTCAAACTATGACTACATTCAATAATTTGGCCCTATTAAAAAAATCAATTAAGTCAATTAATTACTTACAGAATTATTAAAGAACGGTTTTCAATGAATGCTTCTAACAAATGTGGAAATATTTTACATAGAATTGCCTGTATTTCTACCAGTAAAAGAAACAGATTTCTTTTAAAACTCAGAGGAAGAAGAGAGAAGCTATCTGTAACATGAAAAGTCATTTGCACAGTGCACAAGTAGTTTGAGTTGATTACTGCTGTGTTGTTAGACTATTCAAGTTTTAATCAACAGAGCCCCACTCCAGTGCAGATGTTGACATCTGTAAAAGTTAGTGCCATTTTACCTCCTTCAGACTTTGTAGCACCTGGAGAAGCCACAGGGAAGGTAAATTCTTCTTAAAATTACTGCAGCAGCTGTCAACTCAGGAGGAGGTACATTCTGACTTGCACCAAACAGCAGCATTGTACAAACCCACACTCCCTCTTCTTCAATGCAGTCTAAAGCAACACTAGGAAAACTGTAATGAGAATGCCACTTACCATATGACAAAAATATCAGCATTCATTGGTAAAAAGTACTTAAAGTTTTTAATTTTGTTGCAGGGGTACAGACCTTGAGTTGTCAATTTTTTAATATGGCAGATATACCATTAACAAAATCATACAGTTCACGCTGACATTGCAACTTCTGTCTAATTCCAAAAGCAAGTAAATTCTAACAGAAATGTTGTTTAAAACCACAATCAAAAAGTTGAACAAACATTTATTACATGAACTCCTTTTCATGACCTTACTCTCTTTCCAGTGGATCTACAAACTCTTAAGTAAAAAAGTACACATCAATGAGAAAACATTAGTACAAGAACCTAATAAACATATACTAGATACTACAGAATTCATCAGTTCAATCTTGGAACAAATGACCAACAGTTTATTCCTGTTTGAAACTACATTCCAGTGGTGAGATGAGCATTGCAAACTTACACAAAGTGAGCTATAGAGCTGTAAATATAGCACTATTAGTACAAAGCACTGCAGCCCTTCCAACAGGAACACCATACCATGCCACTTCACAATCACTAAAAGTAACAAGCAAAAGCTTTAACTATTAGACACGTATTCACTGGGATTTTCACTTTTCCAGGTTAAATTCCCATCCAATTTGTCTGCAGGAAAATAAATGCCAATATTGACAAACTACACTGCAGTGGCAGAAGGGAGAAGATGCAAAACCGTATCATCACTCTTAGGTTTTCATTTGTTAGACAGTTACACAAATCCTTTCCAAACCTCAGCACCCCAGTAACAGCTTCATGAGACAGATGTCTTCATCAGCTTTGTGCCCAGGAATATATGGAGTACCAAAAAGTCGAGAAGTAATTCTGATTCCCTTAATTTCACAATATCAGAGTGCTATGAAATAAAAACAAGCAGAGTGCAAGGCTGGTAACTTCAATATGAATCTCCCAGATCCACTTCAATAAAGGGCATGGCCTATCATATCTCATAATATTTAATAGAGTCATCTTGCTGCATATCAGTGCAGGAAGAACAGAATCTTCCTTGTTTTTCCAATAAACTGCTGCTAGCCTCTTCCAAATTCTACAGGAAATACTCTCTTAGCATCTTCACTATGTTACAATAAATAACCTGAACTTGAACACTAAAAAGTGTAATACCAGTGCCATGTACTTACATAACTAAGAACTTAAATTTTTTAATGCTCTTTTAAGTCAATCTACTTCTACAGGAAAAAGAAATCAGATTTCAGACTACTGTTCCACATAAATCTGAAGATATTAGGGTTTTTTAAGATTTTCTAGAGGGTGAGAGTAGCCTCAGAACACACTTATGAAACTTCTTCAGAGATCAACTTCTTTCCTTTATCTCAATTTGTGAATACAATAGATAAAGCCAACAATTGTCAATCTATAATAGTCAATCACCCATTCATCTCTGATAATATACAAAACTCAAGAGACAACAGATATTACATCTTAAAGAATTTATAGGCTACCATCATTATTTGCTCAGTAATGCATTATCATTCTTCAGCTCACTTGGAGGGGACAGACATACCTCTCCCTTTTTGAACACTGCTTTACTGTACTGTTTCCCTTTTACTCATGGCTCTGCATTGCACTCATATTTCTAAATCTCTCTGCTACAGTTCTCATTTTTCTTTGCAGACTCCACTTTAAGCCTCTGCCCAGTAGATTCAGTGAGTGATCACTTATTATCAAAATACATACACCACACATAGTATAAACAACTAATGCATAAACAAAAGTAATCACTAGGCCGTATAGAGCCTCATTCCAGTGATATCAGAGTGGGAAGCAGTATACACATCTCCCAGTCATTCCTTAAGCTGCTTTCAATTCAAATCTCCACAGCAGTCTGAAACAGATGACATTGGGATGGCACCTGTCATAAAATCTCTCCTGTTCTCAGCCTTCTCAATATAAAAACTGATTAAACAATCAGTGCATTTCTTTGAAAAATAATATATACTTTTCAGCAAACTTGAAAAATACATATATTCTGTTGAACAGATGTGCAGCATTTCCAAATCACATTTCCACAGAAAGAAGATCCAAGTGGATGTTTCCAAGGATGCAAACTAGATGCTGCATTCAATAGACATATCTATTTCTCTTTAGCATATATGAAGCACTTTAGATACTGTTTTGGTGCTATCTATGGTACATTACTCATTCTGAGAAGCAGTTAGCAGAGTATTTTACAAATGGAAGAAAAAAGCTACTTGCACATGCATTTGTGATTCAAAGCCTTCCTTTAAGCAATGACACCCATCCATCCCAGGTATGCCATGGTGCTTGCTGTTTTATAACAGTTCTTTACATACAATGAGAAAATCTAAATATACAACATGTTTATTGCATATCAGGCAGTCCTTCCTCCTCATGCTGATGTTGGGCCACCTCCTGACAGCACATCATTCATTAATATAGTTCTGCAGCTTTCAGGACGAGACAGATGATCTTCACTTGGAGACCAGCACAGCTTGATTATACTGATGGGTGCCAGATTTGACCTCTGAATCTTTAGGGAGCATGTCTCAGTAAAAAAAGGATTAAGAACTGATTAAATATATTGTTTCCTCTACAGCACTATAGAAGGCATCTAAGGAATAAAAGAACCCAACTACTGCATGTTCATATTACTCACAATAGTAAAATTGATACAAAATACTTTGACAGAGTTAAATTTTTTTAATAACTTGCTACTATTGGTAGCAATTTATTTTTTGTCTCAGCTGTTCACCTACAGATATGCACAACTGATGGGAAGTATTCAGACATTTCTATAATGCTATGAAATTTGACATAACCCCACTAACACGACTACTACTACCACCTCTCAAAAATCCAGTGCATACATGATCCAAGACTAGTAATAGGGCACAAGAAAGCCACACAGGTTTTACATGCATCCATGTAAGCATCTTTTAGTTTTGAGGCACAGAAAAAACATGCTTAGTCTGATCTGAATTACTACAGTGTTCTTGTTAAAAACCACAATCTGTCAGAGATTATCCTATTTTACACAGAGGGAACATGCATTAATTATTAATCTTACTCCTCACAGAAATGTACTCATACAAGATCAGGACCATCCATGGTGTCACAGAAGTAGTAGTGTTTTTAGTAGGTAGCCTTTGGATGAAACTCAGGATTGATCCATTGAGAACTTCCAGCAAATGAGCTGCTTGAGGGCAGGTCACTGGCCACATGACAGGGCATCATCACACAAGAAGCAACAGCTAAATTCCCAGCCCTGAGTCTATTTCCATGAGCCAACATAAATACAACGTACAGTAGAGATATTACATTTACAGACACAAGCACTGTGGCTCTATGCTGTGCATACACACTGAAGCTCATGTTCAAGCACATGAATATTGTTTTATTTAAAATTAAATGCAAGAGTGAGAGCTTTCTCCGTGTTGGCCAAAGTGCTCAGGACTTCACAGAGTCTTCCATGTGTGCTGAGGGAGGGAATTCATAGCTGTAAAACAGCACATTGATGTGGCAGATCCAATTTAACCACAAAGAGAATCTGACAATAGGCAAAATAAGAAGATAGAGAAAGCTCATCACAGATCTTAGTGAAGGACAATGGAAAGGGATCATTCTTCCCCAATGAACTCCGTAATCATGCATAATTTCCTAAGGAAGCAGGTAGAGATCACATTTCTGCTCTAAAACAGTATTTGCCATATATTGCCTTCAGGTAAAACTCATTACCACTGAGCGTGTTTCCTTGGTCAAAGGTGAACTGACCAGTCAAATTATTTTACAAACTAACTTATTACAGATTTTAGTATTTCAATGAGGAAAAACATTAAGAAAGACTACGGAGCAAAATAACTGGGGAGGGGGTCAAGACATGGGGATGAGAGAGAAGAAGTTTAATACAGAAGTAGCTGGTATGAGACAACTCATAAGAGTACCAGGCTGTATTTGATGCAATGGATGCCAGAACCTCTATCTTACTACAAAGAGCAAAACAAAGATGATTCTCCAAACAAGAAATAAGATGTGTCAGAACATGAAGGACTCTTCTGGATAAACACAAAATATATTAACACTCTTAAATCCCAAAACTTTGATGTACTTTCTATTTTTAAGGTAATCTCTCATGTTTTTGGGCAACGAAGAGGATAAAAAAATCTTTCTTCCTCAAAAACAGAAAATTCTCCACTGAAAAGCTGCCTAAGCTGCCAAGCATGGAGGGATAGCACTCCAGTTGGAACTCATTACAGACAACATAGGACAGCTGATCCAGCTTTTTGTTTACTGTAGAGGAAGAAATGACACGAACATCTTTCTGTTGGCCCTGAAGCCACGGATCAGAACATTATCAACCCTGCCAAAATGAAATAGGTTATTTGTCTTTTTAATTTAAAGATATTTGGCACTGATTTATGTATTTTTCCCTGGAGGAACTATTTATATTCTTCAGACCACAGATCATAATTGTTAATTTTCAGTGGTTCTGCATGAAGAAGTAGTAGGTTTATTATTTTGAAACAAGAGGACCACAGTTTCCAGTCTGGTAAAGAGACACCATTTCAGTCAAGCCATTTTAAGTCTCTTCCAGTCGGTGAAACTTCCAAAGAAAAGGTTTTTTTCAAGTAAGGACATGGCCACATTTTTCAGTATCAGCTCCTGTGACCAACCGGAACGGGCATGCAAATTTCATGTTAAAAGTTCACCTTCCATCAAGTGAAAAATAACAAAGGACTTCTCCCATTATCACATGGTTAATTTTTTCCCAGGATAAAGTCACATGACGAAGCACAAAGGGGTATCTATTGTGAGTACATAAAAATAACAAGTATCTTGTCCTCTGATGTCCCCTCCAGTGACACTCCTCAAAAAGGATTTTACTCCCTTTACACACCACCATTCTAAACCATGTTCACTCAGCTGTACTTCCAGCTCTGTTATATTTCCAGTTCAGATTAGGCTGCCTCTATCTGACCAGAGTCATGAGAACCACTCAAAGGACCTTGACAGGACTTTTCTTACAGACCTCACTCCAGTTCAGAGGTTTAAATGGACTATGCAGCAGAAGAGTGACTCACCTCGTATGCAGGGTTTGAGTCTTTGTAGACCACCAGGTCCTAATTCCCTTCTCTGGCAGTCAGAGCTGGCCCTCAGCTTTCAGGCTGCATCTGCTGAGCACCTTGACCACTCATCAGTCACACAGAGACTGAAGGAGAAAATATCAGTCTGAAAAGCTACAACCTTTCCTACATCTGCTCCATAAGCAAAGGAAGAAAGACTACATTACATTACAGGACTTGGCTCAGTCCCTCTTAACTAGTGAAGTGATAATAGGACACACAGGGAACTACAAAAAAAGTATCCTGGAGATGGGAAAAACAAACAAACAAACAAACCCCAAACCAAACCAGAAAAGAAACAAAAAGGGACAAAATCAGTTGGTTTACCACCAAAATGCCCACCCTTCCCTCTTGTATCTCCATCAGGATATCTGAAACTGGTCATCGTGGGTGAGGGGGAATAAATCCAAACTAACTAGCTGAGATAATTCCCTTACTTGAAAACGTAGGAAGAGATCTAAACTTCCTTGCTGTTTTAAAATAAAAGATATGTCACATACAGCACAGAATTACTATTATTTGTCCAGTAAAGCTAAGACCATAAATGACACCAAAAGCAATAAAATAATGGATTCTTACTTTTACTTTGCAAGAAAATTATTCTTCATTTTTGCCTTAAAAAACACCCAACTTTATTGTATCTACTTATATTGGAAAAACTGTCAATACATAACACTTATCCTGAGAATAACTGCTTGTTTGGACCATCAGGTATATGAAATAAAACATTTGACTTTTATGATTTACTTGTGCTTCTGGCTCATTACTGGCAACTGTAGTTCCCCACAATCCCACGACTACCCACCCTGACCCCCCAATCCTTCCAAAACTGGAACAATGAGCACCTCTGTTGGCTTTAAACTTTAATGACCTGCTTCCACAAGGATAACAACAGCATGCAAGGATTGCAGCAGATATTCCAGAAACTCTTACTAAGCCCAAGTTGTTTCTTTCAAATGAAACTTATATAGGTTAAATATTACTGCATCTGGGCAATAATGTGGCATTAAATACTGACAGCTCTTCAATATACAGAACTGAAAAAACTGGAGGGGGACAGAGAGAAAATTTTTAAACAACCAGATTTTTCAGAGTATTCTCACAAAGCCTTACTAATATCCATATTAATTAGTGACTTCCTCATATAGAAATAAATATACTTGTTAGCAAATCTCTAAAAAGAGCAACAACCATATGATAAACAGGAGTCATTCCATGAAGCCAGTCCATTAATTATCACACACTTTTCCACCATTATCCATCACACAGATAATAAATGACCCATAACACAAGGTTTATTTATCTTGCAATTACTTCCCCCTAGATCATCAGTTGCAGGCATTTTATAGTACAGGTAATATTCCACCAGTGCAAAATCTGAGCAAATTGTCTTGACCCAATAATAAAAAAATTCCAAACAAGACAATCAGAACACTACTTTTTTAGAGACAACATTACAACTATCAAACTGCTGAAAACCACCCCAACTATTGCTTAAAATGCTTCTCCTTCAGATACAGCAATTCAGAAACACCGATAAGGTGGAGCTTCACAACAGTGACTTTTTCTTATCAAGCCATGTATTTACTAAAGAAAGAGTACTTTGATGCATGACAGCACGCTGCTTTGCAATTTTTATTATTTCATGGATGTTTTTCATTAATTTTAAAGAAATGGCTTCAGAAATTTATTTTGAAAAACACTGAAAATAATACATTGAAACACTGACACTCAGCATAGCTCTTGTCTTTACACTCCATTATCACTTGGATTTACTCCTACTCTTTCAATAACTTTGCTACAATTATCTTCGTAGTCTCAAAAACCCCAATATTCACACAGCTTGTTCATGCAAGTAAAACAGTTGTATTTTCACACAAATTTACAGCATAACTCTGCAGCTTAAATCACAGTGATGCAATACAGAGGTTTTACAAATGCTCACGGACAGACAGCTCCTTCAGAATGCTGCTTGTATTTGTTCCTCGGCAAGTCAATTCTCACAGAAACAGCTCATCAAGCTATTCTGTATTTCTATTGCTACAGTATAACAAGAACTGGGGAAACAGATTCTGTTTGAAAGCCATCTTGCAATTTAAAACAATACTTCAAATTTAATTAAAAAACATTATTTTGTAAAATCTTATCTGAAAATTCATTATAACTGAGAAAATGCTTTCTTCATTTTTATATACTATAAAACATAAAATTAAGAATTTAAATAAGAGGGGGAAAAATCAGAGGTCATAATTTCATTAGAATTATTTGTCAATGAAGTTTGACAAATTCTAGTTTGTCTATTCTAAAATAGACAGAAAACTTGACCATCATCAGCATTTTGTCCTTCAGGGAAATTTATTTTGCACTAACAACTTTTATAAAAGTGAGTTATCACAAAAATACAGATTTTCAATTGGTTATAGACTAATTTAATCAAATTTCATTTGCTCATTTCTTTCATGAAGTAGTAACTACGATGTTTTTCTAAGTGGCACATCTCAAGAGTATTCTTCCTTCTTTAGTATTTAAAGCTATTGAATTCCCAGCAATTTTGAAAATCTGGGCATTAGTCAGTTATCTAGAATGGAAATTTTAAAACGTTGTTAAAGTGATCTATCTATACACAACTTCAAGTTGCACATCCCAGCTCTCTGTAAGAACATTTGAAAATTTCAGTCTACAGACAAAAAAGGGATAATAAATTTAAAAAAAAAGAAAAAAAAAGTCAAAAAACCCCCAAACACCCTAATGGATCCCACGTTGCTGAAAACATGTAAGCTAACCTGCGGTCCCCAAAGCATACTTATTTCTGCTTCTAACAAAGCACTACAAGGAGCACCTGCGCCAACTTCACCACATTATATGACCTTGCCTTCTGCCATCATTATGCCTCAGCAGCTGTTTGGTTTTCACCAGGGTTCATTTTTCAGGGCTAAGGACACATTCCATCTCATATACTGGAAACAACATCTTAACTTTGCTCCAGAGAATTTTTTTCCTACTTGTCAATAAGAACATATAATGTAATCAAACAACTCTTTACCTGTCCCTTCCACCAAACAGCCTTCATAACCTGGCACCAAAGAAAGCTGAAAATGTCCCTTATTAAAAGTAACTAATTCAAAGCTCCTTTTTTGAAGCAAGATTCCCACTTTCATGCTGGAAGTAATGGAAGAACAACAACTTGACCATTCTTTTGTTAAATTATCACATATTTACAGACCGGATTCCAGCTGATAATGGACAGGCTGCAAGGGATTTTAGTTTTTAGTTTCTTAAGACTCTTTAGCCTCTTTATTTTCTCTTTTTCTCTTTTTTTTTTCTTTTTGTGAGGATATAACCATACTTAGACTTTAATTCAAAGCACGGCTCTAGTTTATAGCACATAAAGATGTCTCTGAAGCAAAGTACTGAATCAGAGAAAGAAAAACACATCCCATCTTACAGTGGTGACATGAGTTATTTGCATAGTTGCCACAAAAGTAATAATTACACTGTAACTCAATAGGAACAATGGTAATTTCACAGCAGCTCATGTTGTTGTTATCACCCTATATCCTGATAACTGTGAAATTAATTTGTGGCACCATTGTATGTGTCAGCTTTAAGCTGTTCCCTAGGTAACATTACACTACCATAGAGAAGAAATGCTTGGCAGTAAAAATGGTAGCAGCATATTGATTATACCAAAAGAATCTTCCCTCTACATACAAATAACATGGCAATCAGAGAAGATGATGAGAAAAAATCCTCCCCACTGCTTTTTTAGTTTTTTTAATAAAAAGAAAAATTAATAGAATTAAAGGTATTAACTGACCATTATTCATGCACTGGAAGAACACAAAGGTAAAACAAAATGAACTAACTACCAGGTTATACTTAGTGCCCCTGACCCATTGTTCTAACTGCATAAAAAAACTGCAAGTTCGCTTTTCCTTCTCATAGTAATTTACTATGTTAATCATCAAATTGTATTTTTAAATCTAAAAGCAAATATACAGTACTAAGACGTATTTAGGACAACAATAGGTGTGTTATATTTTCACAAATAGTTCTCACTTCATCTGAGAGGTACAGCCCTTTCACCTCCTGAATCCTCAACATTATTTTGCAATACTACTACTGTCAAAAAGGAGTTCCACACTAAATATAAAAGATAACACACTGCCACGTAATGCATGGAAATAATTACAAACTTACTGGTGAAAATTCAGTGCCACAATAATTGAAGGACTGGAAAACATTAAATCATGAAATTTAATGAGGAAACTTACGACAGATTGGTAACACGAAACAAAACACCAAGTTTAAACTTTACAGTCATTCTGCTTTGTACAGCAGGCTTTGGATTAAAGAAATAATCCAAATTTTATGAAAATAAATAGCATATTTCTTACACTTCTAATACAGGCCTGTTTGCATAGCATTAGAAACACATACTGTAAAGTTCTCATCCTGTATGTTTGTCTGTAAGGAAATAGGTGAAAACAAAATCCCAGCATGTCACATATACTGACTCAGTGGTTCAGCTGGAGTTCTGTTTCTGAAAAAGCAGCACCACCTCAGTGTCAGCACTAGTCATCAAAGCAAACCAGGGCGCTCAGCAGATACTCTGATCCGGGATATCCAGGGACAAGTATGTTTTGTCACTCTGTGGTTTTGATCTTTATCTCTGACTGATCCTCTTTTTGTGATTGCTGTCCCCAAAACCCCGGACAGGTGATGAACGTTCAAATATGGTGTGTTTGTTTTTTGTTGGTTGGTTTTTTGTTTGTGTTTTTTGGGGTTGTTTTTTGGTTTGGTTTTTTTACAATCCAAAATAGAGCTATAAGAGCTCTGAAAGCAGCTGTAAGAGCCTAAAGCCAACTAGGACAGTCCCAGATTTGTATTCTTCATTAAATATTGGCACATACTATACCAAATGATGTCACTTCTGAGAGGAAAATTTTGACCACTCTATACTCAATTATTCGTCAAAAAGGCACTGTGATCATTATCACTATTGACCCAGGAATTCATCCTATAACCTATGCCAAATCAGCATGTACCATCCTCATCCACTCAACACACACTCTCACTCCTCACTGTGAGCCAATTCTCATGCACAAGGACCCTTAAACGCTGACAACATACACAACACATATTTGCAGTCAGGAAGCTCACTGCATGAAGAATTAACTGCATGGAGAATTCGTTAGTGCTCTTGATGCTAGTAGGAATTACTACAGGAATACTATCAGTAATGATTTCTTAGTCCCATTAATAATTGTCTGGTCTTGATGCTCAGCTAAGTCAGTGGTCTTTACCCCCTGCCCCCAAACCTGACACTATTTCTGCCTGAAGGAGCATGGGCCAAGACTGATTGATGGCTTTTTAACCCCCCGTGCAACCCCTCTGTTCTCTGTTTTCTTTTATACACTCTACAGGTGCCAGGGCCGAAACATCTCCAACCAGCTGGAACAATCATGGAGTAACAAATGCCAGTGACAACGAACCTTCCATTTGCTGAATCAGCACTGCCCAAGGTGTTCAGAAATGCCTCATGAGAGGTGTACGTATGTACATAACCAAAGGTTTTTGGAAAGCTTTAAACAGTAGTAGTAGCCATTATTATCTTTACTGTAAGCCCAAATTTACTACCACAAAGAAAATGTCTGTGACCGAGAGGTATCAGATACTCTTTTTAGATTTCTGATTGAAAAATGAGAAGTGGGGAATTAAAAAAAAAAAAAAAGGCCTGAGATGGGGAAACTTTACCTTGTATTCATAAAATCAAACCAGGTGCAGTACAGCTGGTATTTTTACCTATGACAGCATTCAATAACCTGTTCGAAATCAACTGATGTACTCTGAGCTCTCTGTGGTTCACAAAACAAAAATCCAACATTGTTTTTAGCATGCGCTGATAACCTCTGTACAGAGACTGCTAATGAGGCTAAAGACTAACTCCCTAATTGTGAACTATTTGCTAATACTCCACAAGTGATGGCTGTTCTTCACCACATTTGAAACACTCAGCTATACCATGAAGCAGTTTATAAACACACTTCCACACTGTTTAAAACATACATATTTTGCTGAGGACTATTTAAAACGGCAAAGAATATCAATGTATCTTTAAGATAGTTGCGGTGGGTTGACTGCCACAGTACAACAGTGATGCCTGTTTACTTGAGGAATGTCAGTAAAGCAATGTGAAAACTAGTCAAAAGTGAGACCAACTCCAAAAATTCTGATTTCTATCCAACTACCCAGTCTCTGAAGGAAAATGACTAGCAAAAGAGATGCCTTGACATTTCTCGCTTCTCCCAGCTGCCAAATGGCTCATAGATTATTACTCTCTAGGCTTGAAAAAGAAAGGAGACATTCTGCTGGTATTATACATATATTTTCAGCTAAGATTTTTAGATACATTTTTCCTCAAAAAATAGGACATTTTTTGAAGAACAGTGTACGTAATTTGATGAAATTAATGCGGCAGTTCTTTCTGATTTCACAAGATACAGCAGGACTTTTGAAAAAGAGTGTACATGACCTCTAACCATACAGAAATTTTATTTGATTACTAAAACTACAATGCTGTAAATGTAGTACCTACAGAGACTTTTTCAAATATATCTAGAATACCATAATGTCTCAAAACTAAAATATAAAATCCTTGCAATAAAACTACATCAAATGCATTTCATAAGACAATTGTCACATAAATTCAGAGAGAGTTATTAGCCAGCATGCAAAGGCTTAGAATAATTTCCATTGCACTGCCATCCAACTGTAAGCTTGACGCATTACCTTGGCAGAATGCCATGTTTCCCACTGTGCTAAACTTACTGAAACAAATAGGAAAGCAGCATCGTTGTGTTACATCCCTGCTTTACTATTGTGTAATTGGACCACACTACAGGAACAGCGCTTTATATTACAAGCATTGAGTTACCATTATCAACTTGTGCCTTCGCACTCCCAGCAAAAAAGCAATGAATTCTTGTTGTACATCAAGAATTAAATGAGTATGATGGAAAATATTAAGTGAAGTTGCATTTCAAAGCTCTGCTTGCTGTTACAGCTTTAAGACAAAATAAATTTTTTATGTTATGACATTTTTACATTAGCAGGTGAAAGAATGCTTAACAATGCCAATAGTAAAAAGATTACTCAGGCCTTTCCAAATTAGAGGTAAAGTCCTCATTCACCCAGTGTACCCAAGTAGAATAAGGCAATAAAAATTTATTAAATAAGCAGGGAGTACAGGGAATTAGTTTTACACTTACTGAAACACATCTAATTCAACTAGGAAAGAAGAAAAAAAACAATTATGCTGCATAGTCCCTGCAGGTTAAATGGCTTCCTGTATTAGAAAAGGAGAATCAGGGATTTCATCTGCAACCTGGTGAAGTGTTCCTCTCCTCTGAAATGTTAACCAGCCTTTCCCCGTGACTTTGGTCACAGAAGAATTTGTCCTTATAACAGCTACATCTCTAATATTAGAAGACAACCTAAAATGCCTGTCTGTATGCGCAGCGTGGCCCAGCAGCAGGAGGGTCTCTACAACAAAACAGCTGGCATTAAGACCCAATATAACCCTTCCCTGAAAAGTGTTTATCTCAGCCTATTTCTAACCTAGTCCAGTAGGCTTGAGCAACCAACACAGACATCCATGTCCCTGCAGGTTCCACATCACAGCTCCTGTGTCAGACATCCTTGGGACAGCACGGAAGAGCTCACCTGCCACAAGCAGGACTCGCAGCAGCAGCACATCCCCCTGCCCGGGCACACACTGCCCCACAGCCTTTGCACAAATTTTAACTGAATCAGTGGGGATGACACAGAGGCACCTTACAGGCAGGCCATAATTAAATGAAATCTACATAGGAGCCATTTATGCTTGTCTAACTACACAAAAAGAGAAGTTATGCCAGAGGCTGCTAATGGTGCAGCTGCCTCTCAGTGCAGGCTGAAAGATGCATTCAAGAAACACCTCCTGTTTAGGCTACTGCAGCCACATGGCCAGTGGTACTCAGCCATGCAGTCATAGCTCTTTAGTGGAAGACACTCAATGGACCCTGGATGTCTTTAAAATATATAAAAATTCCTGTTTCAGTACGTTTAAATCTCTCTGTATAGTTCTTTAATTACAAGGAGAACAATTCACGCACTAATTAAATATTTTATCTGAGAAGAAGCCACAAGGGAATACCCTTCGGGACAGAAGGGGGCTAATGACGCCAGCAGTTGCCATGCAAGCAAATTGGCAATGGGAAGACTGAGGTGTGGATGCTGCGAGGCACAGCCAAGCAGTTAACAGCCAGCCATGAGCCTAGCAATCCGCTGTAGGACCCTGAGAACAGCAACTGGCTTACACATGCTCAAGAGCATTTTCTGTTAATTAGAAAAACACAGAAGCAGGAAGAGCCACTCAGAAAGATGCTTTTTGCTCAAACGGGAAGACATACCAGGTAGGAGGAAAAAAACCATGTAGAAAATTATTTTATTTTTTTTTTCTAGAATAAAATGCTCCTCAAAGAATAAGAGTTTTCTTGCTTTTTTGGCAATATTGTGAGATACCAATGAAAAAAGTTTTTTCTTCTTTTGATACTTTACCTGTTACAAAGTGAACGCTTGGTTAATACTAATTAGTGTTGATAAATGTGGAAAAAATCTTCAGTAGGCAAAATAGCAGCAATAAAAATATTTTTAGTATTGATAAGTACCACTATACACTACTATTTGATAGTAGTAATAAAAGTAATAGTCTTTACAAATACAGCAATTATAATTATTAAATTTTAAAATATTAAATATAGCTATCACTAATTTTTAATGCAGTAATAGTAGAAATACTACATATTATTAATAAATAGAAGGTTAAAAAACAGTCATACTATTTTAAAGTAACTTTACCAGTTTTAAAATATTACTGTTTTGTAATTGTATCAGATTATAAATCAATGCCTTTTTCTAAGTATTCTGATCACACTGTAATTTTTTCCATTAAGTTCTGTTCCACACACAGATCGATTATTGAAACTCATTTGAATGCGACCAATACTATGGTGATATTTAGAACAGTTCAGGGCTTATTTTACAGAAGAAACCTTCATTCTATTTTTTATTCCTAAACATAAAACAAGCCAGAACTAAATTGCTCCACATTGGCTGAACAAGCTAAATACATACAAATTGAAACCTTGTCATTGCCAATATTCCCTGCATATTACAAAGCAAATGCCAGACAAGCAGTACCGCACATTTGAGATGGCAGAAGATGCTGCGCAAGAAGTCTGTTCCTTTATTCGTTATGACACCTTTTATATTCGTCTCGTACAGGTTCTTTCTCAGGCAGTTTCTTTGTATAAATTGTTGCCTTAGATCTTAACATTCCGCAATCCTAGAGGTGCTAAAATTTAGCAGCCTTGTCTTAGGCACTAGCAGTGAAAGTGTCTAGGTGTATTCTGAAAGACCTAAAGCGGTCTAGGGCTTAAATGGCTGCCCATCAACTTCTCAACAGCAAGCTCCAATGAAACAGATTCCTACGTAAAGTACCGGTGTTCTGTAGGAATAAGGATGGAAAATTGCTTCTGTAAAATTTTGTATCCAATTAGCTAAATGTGCAGTACTGATTTTTGTATATCTTCTTACTGAAAAAAGTCCAAAACACTTTGGTCTTATTTTCAATAAACAGGTTGATTCCATTAGAACATTAAACCTAAATAATCTCTTCTTGCTCTCCCAAATAGCCTCAAGTAAATAAATAGGATTTAAATTCAGAAGTCTACAGGGGAAGGACAGATTAATTTTGATGGAATGTAAATATCTTAGGGCACAGCTGGACCCAGAGTTTAATCTCTGAAACACCCTCAGCCCAACATACAAAACATTTCTAGGAAAATGGATGTTTGCTCTTATGTCCAAAATCCACAACAGACAGTATAATATAAAGTTAGAGCTCTTGGGAAGTAACAAAAAAAGTACTAATAGCTAATAATACGCATTATAACCAAGGGGTCCTAAACACGTGTCATGGGTTATACAGACTCTGGTATCCACCTTTTTTTTTTCTTTTCCCCAAATATGCCTACTAATTTAGACTGTGGGGAGGGACTTAAGCGTGGTGCTGTATTGTCCTAGGAGAAGAATGTGTGGAAAGACTGGAATGCTGATGACGGGGACAACGCCGGTGCTGAGGGCATGCACACAGGCCCCTCAGGCTACGAGCTGGGTGTTGTGTGTTTGTCCTCACACAAACGACTTACCTGCGATAAATCTCCTCGGGGAGGCACCAGGGCAATTCACACACATGGCCTGAAGATACTCATCTCTGCTGATGGTCTTCGAAGGTGTCAGACTCTTGAAATGTCCCTGATCCAGTATTAATCATCCAGTGAAGAACTCCTAACCCCAGGGAGGTAGCAGAGGCCTTCCCACCCTCTCTGAGCCCACGAAGAGACCACACTCGGCCTTCACTCGGCAGATTGAGCGTCTCCTTCCCTCACTCCAAAGGACTCCTACCTCCACCTCAGCGCACCAGGACTGCAACCACCACTGGAATTGCAGTGACCAGGTTTCACTGCTGGATCCAGAGGGTGTCTTGTGGGTGGTTCCAGTCACTCGGGCGTCTGCAGCCCTGCTCCTGCGGCCTGTTCCCGCACTGCGGCCTCACTGACCGGGCCCCCCCACCCACTCCTGCGGCGCACGAAGGGGTGGGGCAGGCCGGCTGCCATCTCGCTTTGGTCCACTGGGCAGGAGCTTGGGAATTGTCTGGTTAGCTTAACTCAGTTTTATCGGTATTGCTGTTTAGCATTTTTCTTGGTAAAGAGGTTGGGGGTTTTTTTCCACTTACATCTAGGCACATTTGATCTCTCTCTCCTTCTGTATTGGAGAGAACCGGGGGTATTGAATCAGAGGAAGGAGACTTCTGTCCAAGGCCTCTCCCCCTCCAAATTGTTTCAAACCAAGACATGTTCTGGTTTAACCTCAGATTAAAACTTCAGCATCATCCAGCTGCTCATTCACACCCTCCTGGTGGAATAAGGGAGAGAATCAGAAGGGTAAAACTGAGAAAACTCATGGGTTGAAATAACGACAGTTTAGTAGGTAAAGCAAAAACTGCTCACGTAAGCAAAGCAAAACAAGGAATTCATTCACTACATCCCCCACTGGCAGGCTGGTGTCTGGGGAAGATAAAACCCTGTAACTCTAAGTATGTCCTCCACTCTTCTCCCAGCATTATGTGCCATATGGTGTGGGATATCCCTCGGGTCCACTGGGGTCAGCTGTCCTGGTTGTGCCCCCTCCCAACCCCTTGTGCCTCCTCGCTGGTGGAGTAGGGTGAGAAACAGAAAGAGTTTTGACTCTGTGTAAGCTCTGCTCGGCAACAGCTAAAACATCTTTGTGTTATCAATGCTGTTTCCAGCACAAATGCAGAACAGCCCCATAGCAGCTACTGTGAGGAAAACGACCTATAGCCCATCCAAAATCAGCACCACACCATAATCAGAAAATATAACAACCTGTCCACAATGAACATATAATGCAAAGACACACTAAGTAATAATGCAGTTTTGAATGAAGACTAGATTTTTTCCTGAAACCCCTAGCTTCGCTTTGTATCCTGAACTCCAAAGAGAATATACTCAAAGATGCCCATGGCAATAGAAAGTCCAAGGACACCACAAAGGAGGAAAAAAGGATTATGCTTTTTCAGGCTTTTGAGAACTACAGTAAATGTCTGGGAAGAAGTAAGTGCAGACACCTTTAAAACAGCATTTGTAAAGACAGATTGTTTTCTGACTGTACACAAAACAGAAGTTCCTGTAGGAAATGGGGTTTGTTAAATACATGTGGAATGTGGTACTCTCAATAGGCTGGCTAGAGATTAAATTAATGACTTAAAACAGCAGGAGCTTCAACAGCTTCAATTAAAACACTGACTCCTTTGCCAAAACTGCAACACACCCAGCTTCTGTGTACATCCCACAGTTTTGTTATGGTTTAAAATGGTATAATACACTTTCTAACTAAACCATCCAAAGCCCTGAAACATAATATTAAATATCAATAATCTACAGAAAACCACAGCTCATTGCAAAACCACCAACTAATTTCCTTCACTCATATTGATTTTTATTTTTTTTTTCCATTTTTATTTAAGGATCCAAAACCTTTTTCAGAGCATACAGGCAATAAAGCTAAAGTATTAAGCCTGGTAGTCCACACGGTATACATTGTGTCTCTGGCAACCCAGAGCATTTTTTCCTGGTTGTTAATGGTACCAAAGAACAAATTTCAGAAATATTTTTAAACCTTGCATTTTAAAAAGTAATGAAGAGGAACCCATGGAGTGAACTCAAGATTCTGTAGTGCTATTTTCTACTCTAACAGTTTGCAGATGAGTGGCTGTTAGTCACTGAAAGGTACGATGCTGCACCCCCTGCATGCCATCTTTGGAGTCTTTGTGGTAAGCCATCTGCCACAGTGGTTTTCAAAATCTCTTTCACCATCAACATCAGACAACATCTCCTGCAGTTTGCTAAAAAGAAACATTTTGATTGTTATCCAATTATTTTCTTTAAATCATAAAACTAAATGGTTCAAAACCAAAAACAGGCTCTCCTCTCCTTTAGTGACATAAGAGTTGGGGGGGCGAGGAGAGGGAAGTTTCTCCTCTCCCCTCTAAAATATTTCTTGGGAATGGTACACACAAATACAGGAACAATGTGTTTACCATACTCAGACCAGAAGAATCATTCAGTCACAGTAACATACAATAAGGCTTATGAAAAACAGACAAGGTTTTATCAAAAATGTTCATATAAGATCCTTCCCAAAGCACATTTCAGTATATCATCAAAAGTAGTAATTGCAATGCAGTTTCCAAACCCATGAATATTATTTCTTTTGTTATTCTACTATATTGCTTGCTATTTTTCTAACAATGCTTTTGCTCTATAACCATGTATTGGTTATATACACTACAAGGCATAATTCAATCCTCTGATGTAAAGTAACTGAATCTACATTACCAATTGGAATAGCAAAAAAACTTAACATCCTTTCACATTTGCCAGTCAGGAACATCATCAATGCACTATTTTAGGCCAGTTAAAAGTTGTACTTATCAGTTTACCCCAGCTAGGTGACTAAAGGAACATTCAAAGGAAAACAACTTGATCTTTTATCACTGGACCAAAACAATTAGAATTCACACATTAAAAAAGAGAAATTACACGCTTATTTTGAACATCAGTTGACATAAACTTGGAAATGTATTTCAGTTTTTAAATTTCTGGTCAAGGTATAATGAAGCTGATACTTAACATAACAGTCCATCTCACAATCGAGCTCAAAACAAGATACTTTATAGTTTTCTTATTTTTACTTAAAATATACAAAGCAATGCAGTTACATTCTACAATGCATTATATATAAGCATTATAGAATCATAGAATTGATTGGGTTTGAAAAGACCTCTGAGATCATCAAGTCCAACCCTTGGTCCAACTCCAGTC
>VWZG01011231.1:4886-41518 GCA_013396735.1 Grallaria varia | reverse complement strand
CTTGGTGTCATCAGCAAATTTGCTGATGATGGTCTCAATCCCCTCATCTAAATCATCAGTGAAGATGTTAAACAGGACTGGGCCCAACATTGACCCCTGAGGGACACCACTAGTGACCACAAAATTTCCAGTGTGAGTTATACTCAAGACTTGAAACAATGGACTTGCCATGTATTAGAACATTCTCTTTTTTCATTGCAAAATGAAATACTAAGTTCTTTAATTCTCCAGATAAATGACACAGAAAGACAATGCAAGTTCTAATAATTATCCCAAAAATAATTACAATAATGTCACAGGTTCCTATACATGCTTGGTGTTAGAGCTCTGCTGAGTGTAGACAAAAATTACTCCATCGTGGCCAGATCTAGGCAATTCATCACAGGCAGTGTTGGGCGCCCAGAGGGTGGCTAGCAGGTGACTCAGAAGTTAGTTAGCCAAGAAAGAGTATGGTAAAATTGCATGAACACAGCTTAACAGTCAATGTCAACAGCTTCTAGCACCTGAGCAGCTTGTTCAGTCAGAGTTGTGCTTGTACAGGGCTGTCTTGCACTGTAAAGGTATATGGCTAATGTTTGGTCAATGCAAGTGATGTTGAATATCTCTTTGATCTGTAATGTACACTAAGAGTGATAGTGAAGTTCTGATTTCAAATCAGCACTCAAATTTAAACTCATTTACATTAGCCACATAGGTCTTTACTATAGAAGTGTTACTAAAAGTTCTCAAGTGCTTCTAATACTCTGCATGCATATCTATGCAACACCAAATGCAAACAGGAACACTAGCATTCTGCAGCATTTCCTTATCTCCATATACTATTAATAATGTGGTAAATTTATAAAATTGTCACGATATATATTTTGACAAATTCTAAGGGGAGCATGGTTTATTCTCTAAATCCCAGTTTTGTGGGTTTTTTGTTTCCAGTCTGAGAAACCTCTACAGGTTTGGTTTAGGGTTTTTTTCAAAGGAATATCTCTAAGCCCAATGCAGTATAAATAAGGGTCAAAATCAATAAGCCTACATATCAAAGTGGCTTAACTAATTAGTATGTCTTCTGTGGCAGGGAGCGTTTGTTGGTGGTGAGATACCTAAATCAGAGAAACATGAACTGGTCACCCAAGAAGCAAAGTCTTGCTGCACTTTGGAAGCAGCATATTTTTGTTAAATACATATGAAGCAATCATATTTCATTTTCCTGAAAAATATGCCCCAAGCAGTATTCAAATGATTGCACTGGAGATAACTGTAAATATAGAAGAAAGTAGAAAAGAAATTTTAACTTACTCCCTCAGCCTCAAATAAGCTACTAATCACAAGCCTAGTGGCTACTTTCATAGAAGCAGAGCCTCCTTTGCTCTAGACTTGACCCCCAGCTCCCTCAACTGCTCCTCATATGACGTATTCTCCAGACTATTCCCCAACTCTGTTGCCCTTCTCTGGACACACTCTAGCACCTTCATGTCTTTCTTGAAGTGAGAGGCCCAGAACTAGACACAGGACTCAAGGTGCAGCCTCACCAGTGTTGAGTACAGAGGGACAATTATTGCTCTGGTCCTGCTGGACACACTATTCCCGATTCAGGCCAGGATACCACTGGCCTTCTTGGCCACCTGGGCACACTGCTGGCTCATGTTCAGCTACTGCTGATCAGCACCCCCAGGCCCTTTTCCACTGGTCGGCTTTTCAGCCACCCTTGTCCAAGCCTGTCACACAGCCTGGGGTTGTTGTGACTAAAGTGCAGGATCTGGCACTTCACCTTATTGAACCTCATACCACTAGCCTTGGCCCATTGATCCAGCCTGTCCAGATCCCTCTGCAGGGCATTCCTGCCCTCCAGCAGATCAACACTCACATCCAAGCTTGGGATCTTTTGCAAACTTATTGTGTGGGCACTCAAGCCACTCGGTCAAATCATCGATAAAGACATTGAACAGGACTGGCCCCAATACTGATCCCTGGGGGACACCACTAGTGACTGGACACCAACTGGATGTAGCACTGCTCACCACCACTCTTTGGGCCTGGCCATCCAGCCAGTTTTTAACCCAGTGAAGAGAGCTCCTGCCCAATCTGCTTCCAGATTCTTCAGGAAAATGCTGTTGGAGACAGTATTGAAAGCTTTACTGAAGTTCAGAACTTTGCAATACAGAAATTTACTCCAAAGACTTACAACCCCTCAGAACACGAATTTCTTGGAAAAGATGATCTTTGAGACCTGGACCAGAAACCCAGAAGCCTTTACTTCCCCTCATTTACCTTCCCTTTCAACTTACCTGGGACTGGCCCCATCTCTCAGAACAGTGTAAGAATAACACACGAAAGCAGGAATACATTTAACATACATTTTTCATGGTGCTTATTTCCTTGCACTTCATGTCTGTGTTTCTCTAAGTCTACAGCTCCATGATACTTCTTAAAATGGGAAAATCAAGTTGCCTGACTCAGAACCAGAATATGAAGCTGTAGTTGTTGCCAAAGCCCTAACAAGTTGGTTACTAGATATTTTGCAGTTTGTGCTGTAGACTTGTTTTGCTTACATTTTTAAATTCCTAGCTTTTACTCTGCAAACTAATGGACACTTGTGAAATCATGGAACTTCTTACAGAGCAATTTTCTTGGGTTTTGCCCAGTCATAGAAACTATTTGTCAAATACATCTGAGAGTCTAGACCATATTAAAAGAAGCCTGATTATTACTAACCCCAGCTTACACAGTTGTCAAGACAACAGTGACTATCATCATTAACTGAAACTGTTTCTATAAAAATGGAAATCACATTTGAAGGCTCACTCCTTTTTTCACTCTATCCAAAACTATATGCAAATATATGAATGCAAAATTCTAAACGAACTTCTGTATCTTTTATACTGATTCAAACAGATAAGCAAACTTTCTCTTTCCTATTTCAAAGTACAAATAAATGTTTCAATTTTCCTTTAATAACAGTAAGACTATACAAAAATATTCAGTTTTAACTTTCACTTCCAAAGTTTTCACACATACTAACTCAGTCAATGTTCACAATATAGACTGTATAGATACCCACCGACAAGTAGGACCCTTTTACATATTAATATCTCATTGTCATGAGCCACCATGGTGCCTTATCAACTCAGATAATAAGTAAACAATAGCAACACTAGATTCATAAGATATTTCGGTTTGAAACACTATGGCTTCATCCGTCACTAGGTTCATGAAATGTACACTAGGCACAGGTCTAAAATACATTACTAGTAAGTACAGTGTTTAAAAGCAATCCCTCATTTACTGGAGTGGTGACACTCCAAAGGGTTGGGGGGAAAAAAAAAAAGGGACAAGTGAAATCCTGCCCCTGAGGAGAAGTAACCCCAGGCACCAGCATAGGCTGCAGCCAAACAGCTGAAAAGCAGCCTCAAAGAAAATGCCCTGGGGTCCTGGAGGACAAGCTGAACACAAGTCAGCCCTTGCAGGAAAGGCCAGCGGCACCCTGGGCTGTGTCAGGTAGCACATTACCTATAGGTTAAGGGGGGAGAACCTTCTCTGCTGCCCAGTACTGGTGAGACAGACCTTGAGTGCTGTGTCCTGTGTTGGGTTCCTCAGGACTAGAGAAATACGGGCATACAGGAGCAAATCCAGCAAATGGTCACTGAGGTGATTAAGGACTGGAGTTCTGTTACACAAGAGGCTGAGAGACCTGGGGACATTTAGCTTTGAGCAGACAAGGGTCAGGGGGAATCTTGTCAAAATGTATAAACATGTGATGGGAGGGGGGAAAAAAGACAGTTAAGCACTTCTTAGTGGTGCCCAGTGAAAGGGCAAGAAACAAGTCACAAGCTGAAACAGAGAATTAAGAGTTTAAAAAAAAAAAAAAGGGGGCACAGTATTGGTGGTGGTGGTGGTTTTTGTTCGAGTTTTTCTGTTGTTTACTGTGAAGACATTTGCTTAGAGAGCCTGTGTGTGAAGTGTCCATCCCTGGAGATATAAAAACCTGGTCAGATGCAACCCTAAGCAACCTGATTTACTTGACCCTGCTCTGAACAGGAAAGTTGGTCAAGATAAATGATCTCCAAAGTGGAGTGTGTGCAAGACAACCCACGTTGATGTGGGAAGAGGATACTTTCTGTACAATTAACAAATAATTAAAAAACAAATTAGGTAGTCTTTACTTCATCTTTATCTCATTTTTTTAAATTTCTATTCTTGGGCATGTCTCATAATGCACGTAAGTATTAGTACAGTGGTACATATATAACAAATACATATTGGTGGTAGATGCTGAAAAATATTTTGCTGGCACACAATCAAAAAAAATGTGGAGATCACTGGTCTAGATCATCTCCAACAGTCCCCTCCCAAATTCATCAAGTCTGATTCCCTCTCTTGCTAACAACAATGGATGCCTGTACACAGAATGAACAGAATTAGTAGGAAAAAAAATTTCCTTCCTTCTAAAATTTGTCCTTCACCTTTTTAAACTCAGTAACTTCCTAAACCTTACCTTCATCTAATTTGATATTAATAATTGGATTTCTGCCACATTTCTACTTAAAGTTACTTTATAATATGGGGTGGCAGTGTTAATTTTTTTTTATTTTAAGTTTTGTTTGATTTTAAGGCTCCTCAAGACTGCTTTACCCTACTTCCCAAGAGGAATGGTTACTGCAGCAGTCCACATGCTGGTTTTGCCACCTCTGAAAAGCCTACTTGTGTCAGCATACAGTTAGCTACACCACTTCCTCCTCCTCAAATACTCATCTCCTTGTAGCACACAAGGCAGTCTAAAACCTCATTTAAATTTCTAGATGAAGCTTTACTGAGGACTGGGATCCAGATTTTTCACAGTGATTATAAATTAAAAACAAATTGAACCTTATTTAACAAAAGCTCAGTGCTCTTACTTAGTCAACGTGACATTATAGGTATATAGCTATGCTGTTTTTCTGCCAAGTTACTACATAAAATACCCAAATAATTTATTGTATACACATTCAAGGTATGTAAAGCAATAGGCTTTCCATTTATAAACCCCAATTTCAAAACCTAATGTATTTTATTGTTTCCTTCAGCTTTGCAGTTGCATTAAAATATAGTAATAAATAAAACATTTGTGGTACATTAACAAAATAAGCAAAACATTAACTGAATTGAATGCTTTATGATTTTATGTGGAATCACAAGTAAATCAAATTCCTATACCACTCTATACACTAAATAATGGCAAACTATCAGCTCATTATCTCTTTCGAGATCTAAAATAACATGTAAAATAGGACTAGAGAAAGTTCATAGGCTTTATAATAATTTCAAAACCCTTCAGAAAGTTTATTTTGCATATAACTATATAGATAAACAAGAAAGATAATTTTCATGTAATTCTTAATTTGAACACTGAAGAGCTGGAAAGAGAACAAGACCCTTCCTGCATATTAGTATTTGTTTATGCAGAGCACAGTGACACTCAGACTAGAAGGGTACTGAAACCCGTATTAAATTGACCATTTTTCTCAAAGATGAAGTTAAAATGGAAGGTCTCATTCCAAACAGGAGCACTGGGGAAAAACGTTCATAGTATTTCTCATCTGGCAGACCAGTAGTACCACTCTGGGAAATCAGAGAAGATTTGGGCAGACTGCCCACTCAACTTAAGGCTCATCTGAGATCCGCATATATCCACTCGGCTATCCAACTAGGATTTTTCATTGTGGTTGTTTTCATGTCCACATGATTTTAGTGCTTTTGTGCAATGTGTAATCCTCTCCACATGCATCCCATACCAAAAGAAGGCAGGTATCTCATAATACTGAGGTCAGCAAAACTATGTCCTCCCTCACCTGGACCAATGTCCACTCATTATAGGAAAGCAAAATGAACTTTAACCTGTAAAAATATACCATTTGAATTACAGATGCTATAGATAATCTTGGGATCCAAGCAGAAAAACACAGCCACACAGTAAATGAAGTGACTATGTAGCAGTTGAAAGAACTGCACAGCCTGAAGCAAAAAGTGTCTTTTATACACATTTAGAAAAACATGTACACCTACACGCATATACCTCTCAATTAACATTTTGCACCTTTCACGTGTCACTCTAGTATGTTCTAAAAATATACTACAGTATTAATTTACTAAGTTAGGTATTTTCTTTATCTCAAAAAAAAGAGGCAACTAAGACAACAACCAACCATATAATATTGACTGCAATTAAGAGAATTCCAGCACTACACAATATCTATCACACTGCACAATCAATAACTATTTCTCAGAATGGCTTGCACACTAGCAGAAATAGCCAAGATACAAATTTATGAGATAGTAAAGTACTTTTTATTGTATGCACAGCAAAGAATCACGAGAATCTTCTACACAGTCTTTGTAACAGAAACATGACCTTTGAAATGCCAAAGCTCCCTTTGCTATTCAATGTTGATCATCAAAGAGCTGTCAGCTCTCAAGTTTTTAAAATATTATCTCTGCTGAGTCATGTATCACAAAACATCACGAACTTGAATACTGCCACAGGACAGCAGTAACTTCTGTTGGAATCTGATTTGTTGGAAATAAAAGTAGCTTCACATGCCAAAAGTTCCCCAAATCTTTATTTTAAATCACTTTCCATTTACTGACACTATACGAAAGATTTATACACACGGATGACTGACCACATAGGAAGAAAACCCTAAACATATGAAGGCAAACAGCATAAAGCAAAAGTCACGATTAGAAAGGTGAATACTGTTATTTTTACAGCTATTTCCAACACTGCTAGTTGAAATGTTCCAAATATTTATGGGTAATAAGAGCAGCTTCAAAAGAGGTAGGTACATGAGACAAGAGTGTCATGAACATAAGTCAGTCATGAAAATCAAACCATTCACACGTCCACAAATTTAAAGGGATTATGAACACAGTAAAAGCATATAGGTGTATTTAGTTTTTCAAGAAGATTCTCAGGGGGTTTGGCTGTTGTTTTTACTTTTTACTGCACTAGTGCAAATCTAAGAATTTACTCTCAGGCAAGTGAAATGAAGCACTATATTTGCATCATTACATTTTATTATCCAATTTCAAAACCTTTAAAAGTACAGGTTACTATAATTTTCTGATTCACAGATAATACTATAAATAACGTCTTCCTGATTATTCAGTTAGTTACTTTAGGAAAATCCGTCTTCCATTCCACCACCTTTCAGCATAGTAATCATCCCCTTTCCCAGACACTACAGCTAGCAAGTTTCTTTGGAATCCTGTACCCAGATATTCTACAGTTCAGGTAAGGATGGCAGAAGCTTCATGTACTACTAACTAATTTTAACCTCCTCTAATAAGTATTAAGTCCTACTATATAAGGATATTAAGCAAAATAAACACCTCTACAATATATAAAGAACTAGACAGATTTTTAACATTCTATTATCAAAACCAAAATCATGTAAATCTGATGATAAAATCAGAGTATACACAAACTACATACATAATCAAATCCAATTTAATGCAAACGCAGGTTTGTTCAAACACCATTGTACAACTGCTTTAACACTTACAGAATTTCGATGAACAATATTTTCATTCACTCACAATTTAGTATAAATATAAAGCAAGGCACCCCTTAAGCATTTTAAATAACAAATTAAACATTTACATTTTTTACTGTGCAGTCAGGCTTAACATTTATGCAGCTTCAAAACCAAAGTACAGCCTCAAGGGAAGCCTCTCCACTGACAAATTAATACCTTAGAGAATAGAGCTGAATGGTGGCAATGAACTCATTTGTTCCCCCAATAATGAAGAATGACTCTTTCTTTACCACATCTGTGACTGTTGCTATGGTGACCCAGACTTACCTCATTGCTTCTCGAAGTGCTCCCCGCTCACTAAGAGTCGTGTGCTTGATGTCATCAAAATTATTTTCCAGTTTCTCACAGTTCTGCAACAAACGGACATATCCATGTAAGGCTCTTAAACAATTCATTGTACATGTATTACCAGTATTCAACATCACAAAACCAAAACTGATTTATATTATGTTACCTCATTCTGTTTTAATTACATGGGAGTCATTTAAAGGACACTGAGAACTCAGAAATAAAGTAAACATGAATCTTATATGGTTGCCATGGAAATCATCTTATAAATGTTCCATAATGAAATTTATAGAATTTTTAATTTTTTTTCAAATAAGAAAAAAGTATTTCCTTTATCTGTATGCAAGACTACAACACTACTATACACATACAGATGAGAACAGAAACCTAAATGAGCATTTTAGAATTATAATGAAAGTTATAAATTTAGTCCCAATACAACAGGCAGTGTGGTTGGACCAAACTGGTCATATTTAATTACTTTTTCATTTAATTTTTACAACATAAAAGAAACTGAAAAGATTAATGGTTTATAGACACCTCAACCTTTAAGGTTTTTACCGTATTAGAGCTCACTATTACTGAAAAGAATACAAAGCCAACATCTTTGTGACAATAAATGAAGTAAAACATTGCTATATTCTGTAAATTATTACTAAATGTGTGACTTGTTCCATTACTTTGGAGCCCTGATCCTTTTCTTCTGCTGCCACAAAGACAATAAAATTGATTCAGAAGAAATTTGTATCTGTGCAAACTGAGCATGAAGCACCAGGAAACAAGAATTCTCTGATCATCTGCATCTTCCACAGGGTTTTTATTTTCTCTTGAAGCTTCATCAATACAGGAAGCTTTTAGGTTACCCCGTGCTCCACAGCAACTGTCTCCAGTACCAAAAGTTGCCTCTGGGAGGCATAATTTTGCCGTAAGGGTGTAAAGGAAACACGTTGCCAGCTAACAGTTACTATTGCTAACAACCTTGAAGGCGGTATTGTCAGGGTCTATGTGCAGCAGCTTTAAAGAAAATATGTGCAGTATTATTTGGTCATACTGCTCTCACCACTTTAATATCTTAACTAATTTGAAGACCACATCTTAAAGTTCTGATAAATACAATAAAAGTTACCTATTGTTATTTCTTTTGTGCATTGATTCTTGATTTTTATAATTACATTCAATTTGAGGCGATGAAAGCATTATTGAAAAGGAAACTATTAGATACTTGTAAATGACCTAGCAAAATATTTTAGCTTGTCCAATTAACATTTAAACCATCATTATTTTTAAATAAGATTACAGACTTTTTAACACAAAATTTTAATGCTTTAACAATACATTTCTGAACAGAAGAAATTAACAAATATTTGGATCTTTTGACATCTGCTTTCTCCTTTATTACAAAAAAAAATGCATGTAAATCTTATCCCATGGTTAATGTGATATTTTTTCTTTGTTTATATTACAATCAATTATTCTTTGTGTAGCAAAATTCTACTCAAACTCACAGGGATTGCACGAGAACGACAGGGAACCTCTACAATGAATTATTCCATTATTTAGGTCAGTATGCATTGACCTTCAGCTCCAAGCACATATAGGCAGGTCAGTCATTTCAAATACATAAAAGAAATCCAAATCAACAACAATAATCAATGAAGAATTCTTGATTCATAATTACTAAGCTGAAAGTAACTGTGCAAGCAAAAGTAGACCTCCCATTCTCAAGGAAATCAGGCCAAAGGAAACATAACTTGGACTACTGCTCCAAGTGCCAAAAGAGGAAAGCCCGTGTTTTAACAATCCTGTGTCACCAGCACCTCAGAACAGGTTCAGAAAATTTGAGCATCACACAATTCTTTTGATCTTGTGATATAAGGCATGTAGAAATGACAGATGACTCAGAGCACACAGATTTTAACCAACACAACTAAATCTCCATATTGTACAAGCTAAAATATGTCATTCTGTCCATGTGGAAAATGCTAAAACAAGTTCAGTTGGTATTTCTTCCTTGCCTATACAGATCATACTGTGTTAATCAGCTGAAGGGCAACAGAGGTGGATGATATCTAAAGAAAATGCTGGGATCAGGATCATGTAGTTTACACGCACAAATAGTCCATCTCGACGATACACCCAATGCAAAAATGAACAGATAACCCAGAACAAAGGAAAAAAAAAAAAAAAAAAAAAAAAAGAGGAAAAAAATGGACGTGAATAACAGCTGTTAGTACTAACTCATTTGACAAGAAGATGAACTTAGTTCTGCCATTTCTGAGAACTGTTTCTGGACATTATCTTTCTCAGCTACTTTCAGCCTAATAGTTCTCATGCAAGATACAGCAGGTCCATAGCAAATCATAGAATTATTAGGAAAAAATGAACTAGAAACTGAGCCAGAAGCAAATTCATGAAGGAAGGTGACCTCATAGCGCTATGTCATCAGTTACTGCATACATACTGAACAGAAGACTAAGCAAATGCTGATCATATCCACCGCTTTTCCAGTCATCCAAGTATGCTTGATGTTCTCAGATGAAAGAAAGCAGTGTCTGAAATACCAAATATAAGCAGAGCTACAGTTGTACAGATGGCACTTCTTGTGTCTAAGTATCAGCTCACATGCTATACTTGTAGATTGTCTGAAAGGGTATCAGTTTATAAGAAAGGCTACCAATATGAATTAAATTGTAAGCATGAGAATACTCTGAAGTATGTCTGGAAAATTATGAAACTTCAGTAGACTATGACCAGGGTGAGCTTTACATTCTTAAGTACTAAATCAGTAGTAAAAATTGAGCTCATTCTATTATCCATGCTACCAAATAATATTTATAAGCCTCTTGCACAGAGCAGCATGTTTTGGGCCACCGTACTTCACAGATTTAAGAATAATGAACAATTAAACTTCAAGGTATTTCATTTTGTGCAGTAGCTAAAGTAAAAAAATACAAAACAATGAAAAAATTGGTTTTGGCGGCTCACTGCCAAGTGATTTTTTGTGGGTATAGATCAAGTCTAGAAGTTTTAACTCTATGATTCAATAATTACATAACATTCTACATGTTATCACTATTGGCAGATCTATCATACTTATGATAGTAAATTAAATAGCACCTGTGAGAAGTCCAGGAGGAAAAATCAGTATAGAGCTGCGACCAGGGACATCATCATAAGTCAAAATACCATTACATGTAAAAAAGAAATAGAAGTCTAAATACTATTTCTTATAAGAATCTAGCCCAAATACTTTAAGTTTTTAAATGTAACAAAAAGCAAGAGTGGGGAAGGATATTTTTAATATAAATATGTGGCTTATTTATCGTATGAAATCTTGCATGACAACTAGTTAAAAATGGATATGTAGACTAGATATCCACAACTATCTATGTGATCACAGACAGCATATTGGTAAAATATCTAATCAGAAATGAGACAGAAAGATAACGAGGGTATGAAGATGAGGAAGAAGGAAGATTAATGAACAAACAGAAAAGCTTTTCTTCCTATTACCACAAAATTTTTTTTTCCTGCTAACATTTATTCTTCATAAACTGCAAGCTCTGGGAGCAAAGACTGGTCACAAATCTGTATTTTCAGTTATTGTGATAATATTATGAATAAACTTTAGAATAATATTTTAACAGTCTAGCCAAAGTTAGCAACTACCAAGTCCAAAGGGCTCTGACACTGGTTGAAGTAACAATCTAGCTCATGTAACTGGAGAACATAAATAAAGAATTCCTCTACTTTTAAATAAAAACCTGGGATTCTGGCAAAATTGAAGCTGTACTTTTTAAAACCCATCTGTAAACACTCATCAACTTAGCTTTCTTGTATATGGTTTTGTGTTGGGTGGAAAAGCCCTCTTTGTTGACTTAGTTATTTGAAAAGCAATTCTTTATTCAGACTCTTGGGTCAAATGCAGAACTTTGCAGAAACAATTCAGAAACCAACCGCAGTCTATTGCCTGGTGTCACCACTGAGGATGTTCCTAAATCACAAAAGCTTTGCTGCCTCTGCTCTGCCATGACAGGCATAGGAGTAAGGGTTTGAGAAGACCGTTATCTCAAACTTGCCCATTCTGTGATACTGTACGGCTAAATATGACCCCACTTCAATTGAAATCAAATTTCAATCTTCCATCCACTCAAATGAGAGTGGGATCACACTAAGTCCTACCCTGCTTCTTTACCTCTATCCTGAAATACTTCACATAAGACTTTCAAACTTGTTAATATTACTGATAATGTCTCTACACATGCTTTGAGAGAGTTGAGAAATAGTCTTTTGCACTGACAACAGTGTAAGACCTATTCTAAGGCAGCCTGCATCACTGAAGTTGAGCAGATACATAGTTGATACATAGCCAAATTAAAAGCCTTTCTTAAAATACCATTAGAATTCATTACTTCCACACAGTTTCAGAAAATTTTCTTAGAAAGCATGAGTAAATCTCACATCTCTACTGTCAAACATTCTGTGTAGTAAACATATGGAATGTACAGCAAGTGAAAGACAGAATAGACCTCACCTATTCAGTTTACTATTACTGCTAATAAAAAATTAATTTTCTTGTTTTCTCCTTCATAATCCCTGAAAAAGGCTCCTACAGAGTACATTTGCTCTTAATTTTCTCCTGTTTATGCACCCAAATTTAATTTCTTAAATTAATTTATTAAATCTATTTGTATCTAGATTATTAAAATGAAACAACCTGGTCCAAATTCTGAAGGATTTACTAGCTCACTCTGATATTTTAATTAGTTATGTTTAAGGAGGTAGGTTCCAACAACAAATCACCAAAACTGTTGGGGACCTACAGGATCTACTGTAGATACCTACATCCTGTACAGATTCAATAAAGAGTCTCAAATTTTGGTCCAAAAATGTCTTAAAGCTTCTAGTGCCACACATGTCACAAGGCTGACCACATTAGCTAGCTCTTTTAAAAAAGTGTTGGCCATAGTATAGAAGTGATCTCCTTTAAAAAAGTTATAACAAAAAAACTGACTACTTCAGGAGACTGTGTAAAAAAAGCGTAGAAAACTTATTTACATATTGATCTTCTTATTGATATATATAATGTTAACACAAATAATCACTAATTCTAGAAAAGTGAATTATTTCATCAGCAGAAAACTTTAGAAATAACTTGTGTTTTATAAACCTAAAGCAAAAATATAATAGTAATCTAAACTGTAATATACTGCTGCAAGGATAATTATTAAGGGAAAACACAGCTGACGTTTTCTGATTTATGCACACAATCAGAGATGGAGTCCAAGGACTGTGACATAATTATCTTCATGCTAACAATTTTTGTAAATCTCTTGACAGAATTTTAGCTAATTTTAAAATGCCTTCTGAAGATTAGCACTTAAAACTGTTGGGGAAAATAGCACAATTTATTAGCAAGGGTATAATTGTAAACCTTCCAAACACTCATTGTGAATATCATTTAGACAGTAACTCCTGCTTTAGCAGCTGGTATATAAGACTCCAGTTTACAGAATCTTGAAACAACAGAGAGAGTAGAATCTAATTAAACAGGATTACATGCCAAAGAAAATATTAAAAACAGACTAATAGTCAATTGTTATGAATTTGGAATAGCACATCTACTTCTTTTGATGTGAGCTTATACAATACTGTGCTTTCCTCCAATGAAACCTAAATTTTCTTAGCAGACTCCTCTCTTGAATTGGAACAGGCTGTCTTTCTACACTGAAACAACACAAAAAGCTAAATGGTTCCATTGATCTTTTCTCACAGACTTAAGCACCCATCTGCTATAGGGCAAAATGACTTGCATATATTGCATTTATTCTAATGTTATTCAGTAGCCAATAGCTTTATTCCATACAGGAAGCCCCTGTAAACTATCTTCATAGTGAGCAACTAAACAAAACCGATGCCATTTGCCAAAGGGTTTTATCTAAGAGCATTCTTAAAAGCTAAACAAGTAAAAAGATTGTTTGATCATATCTGTAACATATTATGATCTTTGCAATATCTGCTTACTAAATTCCTTCTTCCTATTTGCTACGACTCATTCTCAAGGGGTTATTATTCCAAACAGGAGGGAAAAGCAGCTTAAAACTGCTGACCAGCTGTTCAAAGTAAAACTAGGCATTTTTTTAAAATACATAGACACTCCTAATATCTGCAGAAAGTATATTGAGCCCTCAGGTATTTACATAACATTTGACAGCACATCATTCATAATACATGAAGGTTTGTTATAAAATTTTTTTCATTATGTGATACAGCTATATTTTCATTATGTGATACAGCTATATAAGCTATACAGCTTTTAGAAAAATACAGCTAAATAAAGATATCAAAAATACCAGATTTCCAAGAGAAAATAAGCCTTCATGTTGGTAATCAAATAAAAATCAATAGAAAAAGAATTAAATAGAATTATGGGAGGCTGTAATCAATGCCGAATTAGCATAGCCATGTTAATTTTCACAGGGTTTTTTTAGAGGTATATTATTTTAAGGCACTAAAAACAGTGCATGTCGAAACTCGAAAGCAAGTATCACGTTTCCTCTAAAACCAGGAATATATTGCTAATGCGGGATTGATACCAGGAAACTCTGATGCACGTGCTATTTTCTGAAACTGCAAGTGTGGTTTTTTATTATTAATTACTGAAAATACTGTCAATATAACTAGAAATTCTGAAGCGAAAATAGACGATCTTCAATTTTTTTTAAACTTTTCCCAAAGTATGGCACATTTAATCCTTAAAGACAGATAATCATATAGAAGTTAATTACTTGTTAAACACATTTAACACTTTAGTTTGCCATGCTACTGGGGCTGTGAAGGGTGTTCCAGTCTGAGATGGCTTTCAGCTAACTTCCTTTTCACGCTATTCCACACACAAATTTCAAGTGGCAAATTTATCAGAGCCTTCATGTTCACATAAGGGTATGGTATCTTGCTTGCATTCAACCTGCTGTTGTCAGAGCAGATGTAGATACCACATGTTTTGGCAATGGATAACACATCAGATAGTAGTGATACAGGGAGGATAAGAAAAGACATTCTGAAAGGACCAAACATGCAACACAAAGAATAGTACACCAAAGAACTCTAAAGAATAAAAAGCTACAAAAGATATGCAAGAAACCAGACGCACAACTGGAAATAATAAAGGAACCAAGAATGCAGGAGAGCGTACTAGACAGGACTATTTATAATGCCCCTTCACTTGTGACAGCTTTAAAAGACAGTGAAGACTTTGAGGTGGGGGCAGGGGGAGGAGGAGAGGAAAACCTTTGCCTTTCTAACATTTTCATTTTCTTACTAGAACAAATGTTAAACTTGATCAGTAGATGAATGGGAGGAATTGGCAACTGGTCCCTCTGCATCTGAAGGGGCACTTCTAAAATTGCTTCCCTGTATGGGATAGGGTTCTGTAGCTGGGAACTATACACATAATTTCTTAGACTATGACAAACTTCATCAAATTACTGGGGTTTTTTTAATGTGGTTGTAGTCCTGACATTTTCCTGTTGGAGAGAGTAAGTACAACAGAAGAGCCTTCACAGAAGTTGAAGATCCTGTCCGGGATCCCTTCTTGATGGTTGAATACTCCATTTCACCAGTATTCTTTGTATAATGTAATTTACAACGTAAATATTTTCTAAACATACTATTTCCATTTGATAATGAAAACATAATTAATGACTACTAAGAAAAAATATCCCAAATTATGTACTCCCTTCCCCTTCCATTACTTTCACATACCTCAACATTGCTTGCTTTCCCCTTGGGATTCTTTACTCTGCTTACGCAAATATTCCCTGGACTCATCGAGATAAAATAAAATGAGGGTACACAGGTAAAGACCAGATTCATATTGAGAATTAGCATTTACAGAGCTCATAATCTGGGAAAAAAAGGAAGAATCTTTAAAATGTAGGTAGAACTGTACTCTTAAGGAAAAGATTATGTTCTTGACCTTCAACAAAGAGCATACAGAAAAACACACATCCAAAAGCCCCTGCTCTTTCAAAAACCAAATGACCAAGAATTTAAGAAATTAACCCCACATTTTTGAGAGTACTAATTTACAGGATGCCTTTTATTTTTCATGCATATCTAAGGAATTATTAAATATAAAAGTTTTTCAAAAATTCAAGTTACAATAGAATGCTTATACACCATCCTAAAACAGTATGTCCCAGCACTATGTGGCAGAATAAAAGCAAATTACATGTAGCAGACTTGTTTCCTCAGCCCAAGATGCCACCTCATCTCTTACATGGCACATTTTATTCTACAATAACAGTATTTTTCAAATGGGCTCCAGCAAATCATTTTCTTTAAGGGTTCCATGTTCACCATGCACTACAGCTTCCTGCGACTGACTATTAAAAAAAAAAAAAAAGAACAAAAAAACCCCACAAACACAACAACAAAACCACAGAACACAGATTTCCCAACCAATTCTGCAGAAGCTAATCTGCTTTAGTTATTTCTCATGGTTTTGCATAAGATTCTTTCCCAAAAAACTGCTTTGGGGGGGGGGTAAAGTTAATGTTCTTCATAGCAGCTGGTATGGAGCTATGTTTTGGATTTGTGCTGCAAACATTGTTGATAACACAAGGATGTTTTAGCTGTTGCTGAACAGAGCTTATGTAGAGTCAGGACCCCAAGCAAGGAGGCTGAAGCTACACAATTAGCTGGGAGGGGACAGAGTCAGGACAGCCAGCCCCAACTGATCCAAAGGATATCCCAGATCATATGGAGTCAAGCTCAGTACACAAAGCTGGGGGAAGAAGAAGGAGAGAGCTTTGGAGTGATTACACTTTGCTATATATGTTTTAGTGGGCATGGTGGTATTTGGTCAAATGTGGACTTGATGATCTTGGAGGTCTTTTCCAAATTCAATGATTCTATGATGGTGCTTGTCTTCCCAAGTCACTGGTATGCACAATGGAGTCCTGCTCTCCTGGAGATGGCAGAACACTTGTCTGCCCATGAGAATTACTGAATCAATTCCTCACTTTGCTTTGCTTGCATAAGCAGCTTTTGCTTTACGTATTAAACACTTTAAGTAAAAAAATTGTGAAAAGTATTTATATGCATTCTTTACTGTGTTTAGCACTGACTGGTACCTCATATCCCTCACTGTAGCAGATACAGTAAGACATTGATCTGCGATTCTGTAATATACACAGAGTCAGAAGAAACAAATGGAAGAGCAAAAAAAAAAAACCAAAAAACCCACTATATGGGAAAGCATGAATAAGAATGCAGAAAGAACCACAAAAATGTTTAAGAGTCAGCATAACTACATATTTTGAAATATCATGCATCAAGCCAAGTTAGTTAAAACCAAAGCTTGCACTCATTGCTAAGAAGGTGGAAAGTCATGTCTTTGTGGGGAGGGTGTATAATAACAAAGTAGGACAGTAAAAATACTTAAAATACTTTTTCCCCCTCTCAAAAAATATTCAGAAAATCATAGGTATGTGGCTATCACAATGGTTGCAGATCCTATAAAGTTATCACCATCTGTTGTGTCATCTATTTACAGATACACAGGCATAATCAAAAATTAGGGAAAACTGCTCAAATAAGTGTAGTCACCTTGTAATAGGATACCATGCATGTTTAACAAGCTTTAGAATCTTCCAATAGAAATTTAAGGAAATAAATGATATTGATTTATTTTCTGTAAGAAATTACACGAACAAGAACTTTCCTATAGACAGAAATGAACAAGGTTTATGTGTAGCTACATTTTTCAGCACAGCATTCAAAAAAGCATTAGGAGAATGCTGCTGTAATGTTTGTTTATTCACATGTAGCTTGAAAACAACATTAAGGATAAATACATTGCCTCAGGTCTCAGTTCCATTTACCACGTTAGAGAGAAGAACGTCTAACTACTCCATACCTCAGTACAGCACTATGCACTCTTCTAGATGTGTCCCATTTACTGTCTTTTTAAGTTTTTTTACTCCTTTGGAAGCTTTCATGTCTCAAACTGAATAGCTTTCTTGTCCCAGAATTTTCTGGCCTGCCCTCAGACAGCTCAGAATACTGTACTCCCCTTCTTGTCAGTCTCTTGAACATTGCTGTATTCAAGCTAAGGTGAACAATACAAGCATGCCCCAAAGCACTAGACAAGTATATTCCCAGCAATTCTCAAGCAAGCAGGGACATACGGAGGAGTCAAGACCCATCAGAAGAGAAATGCAATGCAAGGCTTCTCATTTTGAGTTTGGCTTAGCACTCTTCAGGTCCCACAAACAGTGCTCAAGACATTGGGGCTAGGTAGCACAATTGCTCAACTAAAAATAGGCCTCTCAGCTGGGCTGGCTCTGTCACAGCATCTTCCTCACATGGCTACACTACTCAAGCCTGTAAGTGGCTCCAACTATTGCAAGTGAAGGGCTTTTAGTTCCCTGAACTCTGCACAAGACAGACCTGCCTCTGCTTAATGCGGAGAGTATGGACAACCCATTCCCTCAGTGCAACCAGAGCTTAACCTAGTACCCTTACTATAATCACCCACATTTTTTCAATAAAATGCAATAACCTGATTTTGAGAAGGCTATTTTCAAACAAATACACTGAATAATTTCTAAATAACACTGAAACTCTTACTTTAAATTATTTTTCCTCTCCGGAAAACATATTGGACTTATTAATCAGTCCCCAGCTCCTGAGTGTCACTACTACTATTGTATATGTGCAAACAGAGCAATAAGAAAACAGAATGATACAAATCAAAAAGAAAAAAACTCATTGTTCTTTTAACACGATTACCAAATTTTTCCCATTTCTTCTTAAAGCCACTTTTATGTGATTTTTAATTCTTATGCAGCAGTTTCCCTTGTGTATACACTGAGCTTTCAATTTTTGAATTTTCTTCAATACTGCTCCATCTTTTATTTATTTTTTTTCATAATTTGGTGTTTTTCTATCCTGCTCTGTTTCCTTGTGCATGTTTACTGTTTTCCTCCCTAGTCCTTACTAATTATTTCATTTCTCTTGGTCTGTTTCATTATGTGTCATGGCTTTTCCTTTCTTACATTTTTATATTGTATTCCTTTATTCCACTCCTGCAAGCTCTCTGATTTCTGTGTGCTTGCTTAGCTATTACCCAAATGGCTCCAAGCAGGACACACTCAAACTGAAGAATAAATAAATTAAAAGAAAAATACTATCTGTGGCCATGCGGTGTTGCCTAGCAACGCCCTCTACCTCTCCACAGCTTTTCTGGAGCCCTGGCCGCAACAGAGCTTTTCAGACTTATTGCTACAAATATATGCAAGATCCTTCTCGCATTGTTTGTCCATTCACTGACAAATAAATGCAGAGGAAAACAAACGAGAAAGAAAAACTCCAGAGAAAGCATCAGCAACAGGACTACTCTTCCAGCACAAGAAATGGCCACATACTCTGTAAAACACAGACAATTTATATGTTATTGCTGTACAATAACACTACTACTGTTACAGTCCTTGAGAAACAGAATGTAAATAAGATCTCTTATGCAATTAAAATTTGTTTTAAGTTCTACCAACCCTTAAATAGTTGTTTGTATGCATTACTGACTGAGTTTCATTTGCTTCTTCTGAAAGCTTTACACTAAAGATAGCAGGTAGCCTCCAGATTGTGTAGGGTAAGAAAGATGGTCCAACCACGGTCAAAAATGGAGTGGAATTATAAAGGAATCACAGAATATGCTTAGTTGAAAGGCACCTACAAGGATTATGGAGTCCAACCCTTAGCCCTGCACAGAACCACCACCAAGAGTCATACCACGTGCCTGAGAGCATTGTCCAAATGCTTCTTGAACTCTGTCAGGCTTGGTGCTGTGACCCATTCCCTAGTGAGTCTGTTCCAGTGTCCAACCACCCTCTGGGTGAAGAGCTTTTTTCTAATATCCAACTTAAACCTCCCCTGACAACTTCAGGCCATTCCCTCAAGTCCTGTCACTGCTCGCCACAGAGAAGAGATCAGGGCCTGCCCTTCCTCCTCCTCCTCTCACGAGGATGCTGTAACTGCAATGAGGTCTCCTCTTCTCCAGGCTGAACAGACCAAGTGACCTCAGCTGCTCCTCACACACTTCCCCTTAAGGCCCTTCACCATTTTGTGAAGTTTGTACCCAAAACTTACAGATTCCAACTTAAAAGACTGTCAACATCTATTATTTCTAATTATTTCAGATGTGACAGAAATGAAAGTGAATCAAAGCTGTCCCCTTTCCACTTTTCCTTAAAAGACAAGTTTGCTGGGCTGTATTCAAAAGTTAGAAATGTTCATTAAGTCCATACTGTACAAAGTATTGATGATTCGGCATTAGCTAAGGTGAGTTTCAAAGGACAGATACTAAGTCAGTTTCCCTGACCATCTTTTTTTTCTTCCACAGCAGTGAATGACTCCTTGTAACAACCAATGGCAACTTCAGAGGAAGAAAACTCTTAAATGGATGGAAATAATGCTTATGCAAGAGACTAAAACTTTACAGATATTAGGAGTCCTGGAAGAGGAAACAAGAACTAGAAATGCTAAAACAAAAGATAACTACATAGTTTAGCAAAGGACCAACCTGTGATGCAGCCCTACAAAATGGAGAAAATATCCAGTAAACACTGTTTCTGAAGGGCATCAAAAATCAGTGCTACTGCTTAGAAATTTTTTGTATAGCTGAATCAGTCTCAAAGCAGTTTGACATCTGCATAGCAGAGTATCAGGAGCAAGTGGAAAGAAAGTATATCAGTGCACGTACCTTAAAAAGGTATTTAACAGCCTCAGGCTACATCTATCAGCTATAACCTGCTACTTAGTAAAGACGAACTGCAAATGATCCATGTAGATAAACACAAGACAGAAACCAATATTCAGGCACATTATTAATTAGCCTCATTCCCCTAGTAATGTTGGTGGAAATTAAAGGCAGAAGTAAGGTATGTAAAGTCAACTGGAGAACACAGTAGAACCCATAGATCATACAGACCACCATAAAAAACCACAGGCATTGTACAGTCAAGCACAAACTCAAAAAATGCCTAAAAGTGGGGTTTTTTTGTTTCAAAACTTGATTTGCCTCCTTCACACATATGCAGCAAAACCAGTTTTAATTATACAATCAGATGCTATTTTACACAGAAGTGCTTCATTACTTAGAATACAGAACATAGAGGGCTCACCTAATCATTAGCCTTTCAACATTTGTGCTTAGGGTGTAGCCTTATTTACTGGTCACTATTCAAAACCTTACTTGAAGGAAGAACTAATTTTCCCTATGAACATTTCAATGACACTCATCACTATGTATCTAAAGTGATTTAAAAGCAATTTATTCCACATATTATGAATATTCCCTTTTAACAGGTAGCCATCGACACTAAGAGTCAATAACTGAGCATGCTAGGTCAGACCCCCACAGTCCCAAACATTAAAGCATACAGGAGACTGGAAGTACCAACGTGGACGATCAGAATTAATCTCATGCTTTTACATTCAGTCTGCATTCAGATTTTGTCATCCAGTTGATGGAACCATCATCCTCTGCTCAGCTGGTATTTCTAAAACATCATCTCACTTATTTCCAACCACTAGGCTCCTAATCATTCTCACCCTCAGCCCTTGGCTGTACAGCCTCCTAACTGCACTATTAAATGTATTCTTTTTTGTTCTAAATTTGTGTCACATGGTTCTTTACGATGTTCTAGTTCCTTCTGTATTGACAGTGCCTGTTGACTTTCTTGTAACATGCTCCTAATATTTACATCAGCCTCATTAATGAAATGCTATGAATTTGAAGACTGATCCTTCACCAAGCTCTGCTAAAAGCCCAGCAGTGGTTTTTTAACCACTAGTCACTCTCGTTTCCTCTCTAACCAGTCCCTTATACATGTTACTATTCTAATCTAAACAGATGACACTTCATTATTAACTGGCAAAAATAAAAACCCCAAATCCTGATCAGTGTGTCATGATTTATCCCTAACAATAAAGCCCAATATGTCTACTTTATCTTATATTTACCTTAATACTTTTAATAAATCTCTGCTTCAAAACGTGATTTCTAAATTTTGCACACTGCTGATACAAGACTGACAGAGGGACAGTTGCCTATCAACTCTCCATTTTTTAACACACAAAAACTGCATCAGCTATTCTTTAATCAAGTACCATAACACACAGCTTGCTCTACTCCAAAGACTGTAATTTCACATGTCAATCTTTCTGTGATACTTTTATGGACATGGCTCTGTCCCTTGGACTTCAAAGATGAAACACTCCAGGTTTTCTTTATGACCTGTCTAGGGTAATTTCCATTTCTGCACTTGTCTGCCCATTAGCCACCTCTTGTATTGCTTCCATTTTGCTGAAACTAGCGCAACAATTTACAAAGACTTCAGATAATACCTAGGATGTTTAATCCTATCTTCATATTGACTTTCCTTGTTCTTTTATTTCTTTTAGTTTAGATAGCTTAAGAATCTTCTACTATTTGTTTCATATAGCTGAATAACCTTTTACTATTTGTTTTAATTTCTTCCACCCAGAGTGACTCAACTTGACTTTTGAAAGTTCTCATTTTTCCCTCTGTACTTCTTGCTTTGCCAATCAACCTCTTTTTTCAACTCCTTATGGGTAATCCTCATAGTCTTAATATTCTTTTCAAGCTTGTTTTTCAGTCCAGTCTGAAACTCTTCTTTACAAATTGAGATGCAAATTTGAAATAATTTTTGTATATTTCAATTAATAAGAATCTGCTCAAAATCAGTGTCTTTAACCTGTTCAGTTCAAAGATCTAAATAGTTTTCTTAACTTCTGACTTGGTCCTAGAAAATCATAAAATAAATCTTGCCAATTCTTCTACAGAATTTATATTGAACTAAAAAAAAAATAAATTGATGAACACTGCAGTTTGCATTTATTCTATGACTTCACCCATTTACTAAATTTAAGACTGAAGTCCATTCACATTGATACCAGAATTAGTAAGAGATGATACTGTTTAAAATTCTATGTTAGTGTTTCCAATTAAAAGACTGCTACTAACACAGTTCGCCAGTTATCACATCAAAGAATACCTGCACCTTACCATTATTAGCATCTGTGGTTTTTCAGGCTGTATATAAAAAAGTCAAAGTGTCTTACAATCTATGATTTACCTCTGTAATAGGTTACAATCAATTCCAGGTACAGAAAGTGGTAAGGGTAATAGAATGAGGATGGTGAACTTCAGAAAATATAATTTCAATAGCACCAGGGATCGTTCTGTTATGTCTCCTGAGTGTTATACTGATCGGTAAAGGAAAGCAGGAGTGAGGACAAACCCTACAGAAATTCTCAAAGGGAAACTATTCCTGAGCAAAGCAAATAAAAATAAAACAAATAAACAAAACCCCATAAACAAACAAAAACCCCACCCAAAACAGTGCTCTCAACAGAGCTTTATGATCATACCATGTCTCTCCCATGGCCTGGAAATCAAAATTATTAAAGCAGGAAAACAATAATACATACCTAAATAGATACATTTCTAAGTATTAATGAACAACACAAACACTGTGGGAATAAAATCAGAACGCTATGCAAATTTCAATTAGCAAGGAAGAGAAAAAAATTATAAAAAATAGTAAGAAGATGATTCTATATAAATAAGGAAATAAAGAGAAGTACAGGTTATGTACAGTAGAGCAAATAACAAATGATACAGAGTCGACAGCTCTCTCTGCTCTTTTTATGAAGATAGTATGGTACAGCCATAATTATGACTAAAAAAAATTATTTTAGTAAGAACATGAGATTGCAGGCTTGAGCATGTTAAAAAAGAGGTCTGGGAATTTCTTTTTTTTAATCAAACTGATGCAGTTCATATATCACTGAGTCATTGAGGAACTAACTGAAGCAATGCATAGACCACTATCAATTGCACCCAAAGACTCCGAAGGCTTGTGGCTCCAAAAGGTCAGAGGAGACTAACATAATGCTGCCCTTTTCAGAGAGGAAGAAAAAAAAAAAAAAGTGAAAATATCAATCATAGCCCTTGGCAGAGAAAATGCAGTACATTTATTACAAATTATGTGATACAAAAAGTGCCAAGACAGGCATGTAAAAATGTTAAATCACTCTTATTTTCGGTCTTTAAGAGGATGGGTAAATAACTCATGATACATGTGACAAATCTAGAATAAATTTTTTTTTCTAAGTATTCCACAGCACATTTTTATAAGCCAACTAAAAATGTAGATTAGGTAAGACAAATATCCAGTGAGTGCACAACTAACTCAAAAATAATCCCTAGCTTGTTTTCTATCATCAAAAAATCAAAATGCTTCGTGATTCACCCAAGACCCCGGTGACTTGGATAACTGGAAAAGAAGAACATACTAATGGTTTCTACTTTTTGGTGGAATAAAGGAAACAGGCAAAGAGGACATATCAAACACTTTAAAAGACAAGGAAAGAATTTAAAACCCAAGCCAAATTGAAGGGTCAGGATTTAGGCCATAAATTGAATACAAGGTAATCCAACACTCTTGCAGAAGGAGCAGCATATGTCCAACAGCTCAGTGGTGAGGCAAATAAATTACTTCATTCTAATTGGTGCTAACTAGGTCCCATCTGAAAGACTGTGAAATTTTTCCTCATCATGATTAGAGAAAGATGTAGAAAATTCAAATCCAAAAAAAAGCAGAGAAAAAAACCCCAAACCAACCAGTTTCAGAAAACATGACCAACAAAAAACGAGTTAATGGAAACTAGAGAACTGGAAGGGTATCTAACAGCAATCTTCTAACACAAAAAAATCATAGAATGGTTTGGGTTGATAGGGACCTTAAAGATCATCTAGTCCCAAATCCCTCCATCCACAGATAGACAGAAAGAGAGCTACTAAAGATTTTATAACAATTTATACAAAAAGAGAATAATCATCAATTGTTCTTCAAGTCGTAGGAGAAGATGATAATTTGTTCTTCAGCAAATAAAGTACAGCATATTTTAGGAAAAATTTTCTGTTGCATTAACACTAACAAGAAATCTCCAACATCATACACTATTAGAAGTGGATTATATAAATACCTGTCAATAAATGCCTAACTGGATTTCATTCGGTTCTAATCCAGAAATTCTCTCACTATCCCTCCCAAACCTATATTTTTGTGATTGTATGATTAGATTGATTTTACGACCAGAGCCAAATTCAAACCTGCTGTGTGGAAACTCTATAGTATATTCTTAGCACACAAGAAATGAGTTTATTACCCTTCCCTTAAGTGATTTTGATCCATAAAGGTTCCGTTTTACACTTGCTATCTTTTTACTATCTGTTGCATTATCAACATAAAACACTTCACCTGTGTTTTCTGAATAGCAACCGTACAGATTCAGGTGCTTCCTGATTTGTTTACTTGATTTAGTAATGTTAATAAAATTCCTCTCACATGGTACATGAGCAATAAAACTTCAACCTTTTTTTTTTTTTAAGGGAAAAACAAATATATGAATTGCAACTTGATAACTTTAAAATGGAATGCATGTGGTAGGATCTTTAGCTCTAAAGAGGAACATATCTTCCACTTCAGCTAGCAATTAAGCAACAGTAGGTTTAGTCCTTTCTCAGTATTAGAGGAGAATAGAAAGTTCTGCTGAGTGATTGTTCCTGATAATTGCTCATGAATCAGAAGTGACTGGGGACAGAAGAAGTGACTGCAGAAAACACATACACGTAACTTTCTGAAGACAGCTGGAACTGCTGAACAGGGAAACAGCCAGAAAGACTTAAAAGGGAATATGCCTCGACAAGGAGTTCCTAGCATCCCTGCATACAAAAGAATCCCAAAAATATTCTTTCTATCAATTCTCAATCAGATACTACCTCTATTTTCAATGCTATATTCAAAAAACACATCAGTTATAAAACCAGAAAGGAATCCTTATGAAAATCTAAAATCATTCCTGAGATTCATTCCCAAAAATTTCTGAGTTCCTGAAACCAGGACACTATTGTAAGTAAAGAATACTGAATATTTTAAGCAAAGGGGAACTGAGTGATGAGGCAGCTATCTGCTCTGCACTTGACGACTGTACATTGTGATAAAAATGCGACAGAAGCTGGTCAAGATATGGTTTTGAAAGCTTCTGGACAGTTCTGTTGCACCAACATACTTTTTCAATCCCCAGCCTGTTACTCCTCTGTGCTTCAAAGCAGGAGGACATCAGTGTTTTTTGAAATACAATGCTATCATGATTGTTTAAAAGACCAAGCTTTTTCTGCCAGACCTGTTCATTCATATGAATTCATTATATGTATAAAAGAATTGATGGACTGGTACTCAGAAAACTCTTGTCCAAACATATGGCAAAGTTGCAACAAACTACAAGCAGGGTCTTGTAATCAACACTTCAGTGCAACTTAATACTGGACAGTGATACAAACCCTGCTCAAAATACAGCATTCAGCAAGCTATGCTTGTTTCTTCACACTAAAATTGTTCTCCCAGCTCCTTTTACTTTACTGAGCAGATGCCTTCCAGGACTTAGACACTATAAATAGATTTGAAGTGAGTAATTATTAACAGGCTAACAATGGCACAGGTTTCTCCAAGAAACAATGTACAAGCACCTGTAATTTCTCAACCTAAAGCTCATGACCATTTTTAATTTTATATTTTTATATTAATAAACAAAATGGAGAGGGGCCTTCACCATACAAGAAGAAAATCTAGGAGAGGATAGAGCAGTATAGGTTTCATTATAGGTAATGGCTTTCAAAAGCAAAAACCAAAAAAAAAATAGAAAAGAAGTGGGGATAGAGGGGCCTGAAAAAAATAAGATGCTAGTCTTGTTATTTATTCCAATACACCAAAATCAGAATGCACCTTTATCTGCATCCAATAACCACAAGAAAGTATACAGAAATCTACACCTAAATGCCAAGCGAAAGTTGAAAGCTAACAGTGAAGATGGTTTCTGGTCCTGTCTCTCTGATTTGTTCAGCTGTAATGAAGGGGAATAAGGTGTTCAGACTTACCTAGAATTCAGCAGTTGCAGCAGACCAGCATTTTTCATTTTGTCATATATTTATGTGCAAAATTAAACAATTTGAGACACTTCAGTTTTGAAATGGTTAAAATCAGAAATACACCTAGCACTAAAAATCTTTGATGAGTGCTGCTATACAGAAGGGGAATCATCCAGTATCAAATTTGAAGATCACCAGACCTGAAGAACTCTGAACAGAGGTGGTTTTGCACAGCACTCCAGAAGAGGCTCAGGGTAAGAAGGAACCTTTTGCGCAGTACTAAGAAAGTGCTTGGCACAACTTGCCATCAACTAGTATTTACAATTTGATACACAGAAAATATGCATAAAAGCACTAATTTGTAGCAGTCAGGCAACTTAGGAGCTATTGAAATATTCTAATGAAAATACCTTAAGACACTGAAACAAATATAAAACAGAAAATTCAAGGACTATAATATGCATTTCTTAGAGCAAATATAAGCGTTATCATATATAAACATGTAAACCACTTTATTCCAGTAAAATGGTTATAAATGCCAGCATATGCTATCAGTACAAGAAAATGCAGAGTAATTAGTTAAACTAAAAAATGCATGAGTAGGAATTTGACTGCTAAATGATTAAACTGGTACATTTTAAAACATGTATTAATATTTAATTATTGACACTATGAGAAAAGAGAAAAGTCTCTTGATGTTACTTCTCAGCTCTTTCTGATACGCAGTAACACATGTATTATTCATATGAATAGTTTGTGCATACACAGTCAATCACTAGTTAAATAAAAGAACCATTCTCAAATTCCCTAATCACCTCAATAGATCCTAATGCAATATTTTCCACATTTGGGAATCAGAGCGTTTTATTTAAGAAATAAGTCTGGCCATGATGAATACAGCACAGCCCGAGCAGACATCAGTTCAAAGAATCAGATGTCAAAGTGCTCCCTCTAATGTCCCTTAATCATCACACCAATTAGTGGTTGAATAGTGATGTGATTAAAAAGACTGCTGCTATCCTATACCTATTCAGACTAGTAGAATTCTACATATGTTCTACCAATTAATGTTTGAATAGAGCAGCGATTAGAGAGACATCTGCCATTGTATATCCATTCAGAAGAGAGCTAAACTTGCATATTCATATGCAATGAAGACAAAAATAAATATTTGCAAAGGTAAACTATACATTTAGATTATAAATATAATTGAGTTGATTTACTTTAATGAGTGTTCTCTATTTTACAATATTTGGGATTATTTTTTATTTATAAATAGAGAATTTTTCATCAATACATGTCTAGAAATGGACAAATTATTTACTGAAAAAGCATTTATTCATTGAGGTTTCTGATTTCAGGCCTTGGGAAAACTGAGTTTCATATCTACTTGTTTGAAATTTGCACTATTTCTGCCTCAACCTGTTATTTGTGAAATGCTACCTTGATTATTCTGTAACCATGATACATGATTAGGCAAAAAAATCATGTGGCATTTTTCCACCTCATTGGAAGGCAATACTTAGAGTAACAAACTGATTATAGCTGAGAAAGGATCATCTTGTTTACAGGTTTTTCTATGCAAGCTTGAACACTTGTACATCAAGAGGTACTTATAAAGCTTTTTTTAAATAATTCCTTTTTTTCCAGATGTTTTTATATAGCAGTGACAGCCACAGAAATATTATCAAAGTGGAAATTAGTTCGCAGTTTTAGCAAGCTGTTATTACTACTGTTTTAAGGGAGTACCCTTGTTCTCTGAATTCAGAGAGCAACATGAACTATTACATCTTGCAATGAATTGCAGATCTCCTGCTCCATCATTTGCACAAAGCAATCTCGTAGTTGTACCCTAATGTTACACAGAAAAGGACAAGGTAAAGAATTTGGTTCTCTCTAACAGCTGGAAACAATTACAGTACAGTTAAAAACTCTTGCCCAAAGTGATGCCCCTGCAAAAACAAAAAACAAAACAAACAAAAAAACCCCAAAAACCAAAAAAATTTGAGCTTTAAATTACATTATTCACGGAAGAGAAGAAGCTCTTACGACACAATGCTTAGCACATGTAAGGACAAAGAACAATGCTACTACTGCCAGAAAATCAATACTGTTACAGGCTATGGCAATTAGCTACAAACCAATTTAAACCCCATTTCCTTTTCACCCTCCTTGTCTTGTTGAAATATTTCCAATATTTCCATCTGGAGAAAATATTACAATTATTTCTAAATGCAGAAACTGAAGACAGTCTGAACACACAGGTGGACCTGTATCAACTTCTCACCTATCCCTAGCAGGTAACTCCAAGATTTCATTACCAGAAAAGAAGTATGGACTAAAATATCCTATTGAATTCTCCAGCGACAAGTGAATTTATAAAACCTCTGGAGGCGAATTTCATTTAAATGACAAACATGCACATGTACAAGGTAAAAGCAGAACTTGTCCCATAATGCTTAGAAACCCTACTCATAAAGCAAGGAAATCAGTGTGTGGGGTGCAATGCAAATGCGCACAATGCGTGCCCATCTAGTTTGGGATCTAAATGTCAGCAAGCATAAAATACACACAGAAATGGAACTATAGAGAGTTGGGAATCATAAATAAACACTTTATTCAGAAGTTTTAACAATCCTGAACTACCTAGGAAAGCCCTGAAACCAAAGCAAATCCTCAGTTTCCACAATTCATTCTTCTGCTTTTGTTTTATCTGTAAATTGATGGCCTAACATGATCTAAATTTTGTATTGTTCTTCAAGATTTACTATTAGTGCAGCTATTTCAAAACTCTTCTACTTTTAATTTCTTCTGAACAACAGAAGCCTTTGTTCCCCCAGATAGACTGGAAGCATCTGTTTATACCAATTCTCAACATGACTCAGAAGAAACAAGAGTGTTAATGCTTAATTCTAACACTGTTACTGAGGGTGACACAGCAATAAAGAGTTTTCCTGCTCTGATATATATCTGAGTTAAAAATTCTGAAGGAAAGCTGACTAATCTTGCACCTACAGACATAAATAATTTTACAGCAAAACATGGTTCCTAGCATAGTAAATAAACAATAGCACTCATTGAAAGCATAATTGAACCTTGCTTTAGGAGAATACTTTTCCAGTGCTGACAAAAGATACTGACATTCAGTTTCCACTTCAGAACTCATTAAATGGGCAACCCAGAGTGTCTCAGAGCAGGCTAGGAGTTAAAATTTCACTTGTGTAATTATTCTGAAGAAATATGCAAGTCTGCCATCTGGAAGTGTATTAGACATTACAAAGTCACTGTGTGCATGCCTCAGCAGATGCAGCTTTTGTTCCGAGTTTTGAGGGCTGTTAATTTAATTAGTTTTGTATTTTCATACTCCCACCTTCCTTTCAACAGCAATTCTGCAAAGGCAGCGTGTACAGCTTTAAAAGAATCCAGAGTTAAAAGCCAAATTCAAATTTTAAGGAAATGGAAGCAAATAGAACTTGTATGGCCTTCAAATAGAGCTTGATCAGTTCATTAGCAGGACTAAGCATTACTGCCAATGGCTTTTTAGACCAAAACAGAAAACTGTGCTCAGTAAATCCTTTCCTACATTAGCTTTCTTAATACAAGAAGGCTAGGAAAGGATTCTACCATTTTGGTCTATTTTTGTGTTTTATTAAAACCACTCAACAACAACAACCTGGAGAACATAAAAAGTCTCTCATTTTTTTTCTAATGTCTTTTATATAATGGGCAACCTTACAAATACTTAAGTTTAACTTTTTTCAGGGCTTTTTCAGCCAGAACATATCTCTGAGTGAAGAAAAGTTTGTCTGTTTTAAAAACTAGGACCATTACCTAAAGTAAGGACTACCTCTTTACTATTTCTTCTAGCATTTTACATTTCTTATAATAGTTTGCAAATTAAATGTGACATTTCCTCTTAACAATTCATAATATGCAGAACTACCTGTGAAAGTAGTCATATCTGTCCATGTACACATTTGTATCTGTCTAACCTGTAAGCTACCACACATGAGAAAATCTCTGTCAGTGCAGGGTCCTAATAACTGCATAGATCTCCATGCAGTATTGAACTAGAGAACCAAGTTGTTTATTAGATTGTAAACCTATGCCAAAGAAATTGTCCTGCAATATTTGACAATGATCAGAATTTCATTCAAGTGACAATCCAGACAAGGCACACAAGCTAGCAGTGAACCCAAATCAGTAGTGTTTGCACAGCCCAAGAAGCTCAGACGTTGGGGATCCAAGAATATTCGAGACACAATGTGGTACACACATACAGCTAACAGCAGGAAGGCAGGAAGAGAGGCAACTTCTAGAAAACTACGCACTTTCACAATCAACAGCAAACCCTTCAAATATCAAACAAGGTTGACATGGAGAAAAGCTCAGAGATAACTAAGGGTGATTTAAAAGCCTAGATGATTTAGAAAATGTGCATTAAAGTATTTATGTGTAAGTTGTAGTTGAACTAACTAGGATAATTTACACTGGAACAGCTGCCCTGCTGCATGGATACCTGAACTTCCTAAATAAACAGTTTCTGAAAACAGACAACTTTGCAGGCCAGTATTAATTTCAGGTCACCTGAAAACATGACAATGTGAACTGCAACTGTCCAGGAGCTGCTTGCTAAGCAACTCAACTATCTGTGCAGCAGGAACCAGGCAGTTGTGGGCAATTCCTGCATCAGACATCCCAAAATAATCATCCCTTTTCACAAAGAGAAGCTTTTCCTGTACAGTAGCTTCCAGTTTTATAATATTATCTAAGCCAATAAATATAAGAAAATAGGAACATTAGCTATAGTAAGAAAGAGATTCTTATAATCAATGCTATAAAACAGGAAACCATACTAAGAGAATTGCTGAAATGTTAAGGATACTCTGGGTTGTTCCTCCCAGCAAATATTTGTTGGTCATACTGGATTTCATGATTTTAAGAAAGTGAGGAACTTTGTGGCATTTTTGGTTTTGTTGGTTTTTGGGTGGGGCATTTTTAATTACAAACCAATATCAATTTCCTACCTGAATTTTACCGTTTAATGGGAGGTGTTTTGACAACACTATGAAAACATAGCCAATATCATTATACCCATCAGGGAAACAGTTTGCAGACCTAGTACTTTACCTTTAAAAATTTCTGAATCTAAGACAATCTGTAGGAAGACACTGCAAAACTTCTAATCAGATGAGAGATCTAAGAGACAAAAGTGTGACAGGATTTTACAAATATCACAATGAGACTAGGAATTCAAATACCTAGAGAGAATATTGTGACATCTAATGGCAGAAATACTGAAGAAAATAGATAGTTTATAATGAAAAAGTATTTATTCTAAAATAACTACTTCCTAAAAATACAATGAACAAAATTTAAAATCCAGAGCCATATCTTAATCTAAGCTTTATGTATTAATTTATATATGAAATATATACATATGATGGGGTCCCCTATTTCTGTAGCAAAATAAAATTACCTTGAATAGTCTCAGAGAAGAACACAAAGTGCTGCTCTGCCCAGTGTTACTCTTGGAAAATAGAAAGAAAAGGAGGAAGAGGCAGCTCAGGGAAATCAAGGGGCTCTGTGTGAACTCCGGAGGTGATACTTGAGACAGATCAGACCCCATTGCAAAAGGTGAAAATAGTTGCATCAAAGACTTACTAAGTCACCAAAAAGGAAAAGAATATGGCATGCTATAGGTTCTGAAAAGTAAATAGCCCATCACAGAGTAATTTTGTATCTACAGGAGCAAACTAGAAGCCAAATTTCATTACTGAACAACACAACAAACTACATTGTATTTCTCACACAAAGCTAATTTCAGCCTCAATGATACATTGCATGTTGCAGATGCAATAACAAACACGCACTTACTGAACAGATTTTGTCAGAATTTCTTTTCCATTGTTTCTTGACTTGTTTCTTTGCTGCAGTTGAATGAAGAGCTGCATATGTCTGTTTTCTGGGATTTAAAGCCAGAATGTTCTGTAGAAAGAGAACAGAAAATATTCAAATATAGATAAAATTTCCATAAATGTTCAAAGCTTCTTGAATCACATCTTACACACTTATTTACAGTGCTATGCAAAACCAACACAATTATTTAACATGATAGCCCAAATTCATACTAATTTGTTTGGATTTGCATTGTCCACAACACTTAGATTATGAACATTTAAAGATACTTCTAGGACTACTAGAAAACAGAATTTTATTTAGTGACCTTAATAATGGTTTCCATTCCTAAATATTTTTCATGTACAGCATATAGAAACACATAATTCTCCTTCATTGTTTCACTCCAAGTGACACATGTAAAGCAAAATAAGCAAAAGTATTTTAAAGGATCTGGGTTATTTCTGAATAAATTTCAGTATAAACTCCAACTTCCCCTTCACAATAATTTGCTTCTACATCTAGTGAGCTGATGAGCTAACTCAATTATCTTAAAATGTTTTTATTTGCAAGGATACAAACAAGTCTCAGGAATACAGCCCATACTTTTAAGCCATAGTGGTGGTCTGACAACACAGGCAGAATGAAGTATGTAATGTCCTTCACTATATTAGTGTAACTCAACAATTAAACCAGCTTTTTGGAACCCAAGCTCTTTTTCAAATCAGGTAAGTGGCAGGTTTCCATAGCAAAACTGACTTCATTTAATTCAAGGCATGAGTGTGGAAGGCACACAAGAGGCAGATCCAGACTCAGGTCTGTGATAGAGAATCAAAACAGGCACACTGTTCGTTGTAACTCCTGGAATTGGTTTTGTAAGTTTGTCTTTAAAAAACCCTTAAGCATATATATCTCCACTGTGGTGAATAAGGTGTGCTTATTCTGTTACTACATGTCAAAGATGCGCAAGACTGGAGAATGACCATGATGAGTATGATGGGGTTATGAATATTATGTCGGGATGCTTCCTAATTTTAAAAGCCTGCTTGAGTTGGTGATAATGATGAAATAGTCGTCTGTTGTATTAAGATTTTATTGTGCTGGCATTTATGAGGACTTTTTATTTTAAATGTGAAGGAGTCACTTTCTTTTCAACTATTTAATGCTTTACTCTGAACTGATTGGCAATCCATTTTTCCCACAAACCAGAATTCTCACCTACTTGAAAATTCTACCTGCAAACAACAACATAGCCCAATACAGTAACTTCCAGCTTGCCTGAAACACAAAGGGACAAAAAGGTACGGACTATTTAAAACAAACAATACAGTAGTACATACAGTAGTACATTTCTTTCAGAAAGAGTTAGAGGGTGTTATTGGATGTCCTTCTGCAATTCCAGAAGTAAAGACTCTGCTCCAGTTCTGGGTGTTCCCTGGCAGAGTACCTCAGGCAAGATGTGGGCAACCAAATGCATTCAGTGGTGGTTTATGCCAGTTCATTTCACTCTTAATTAAAACATAGCAGGGACATCCACATAAGGGATGTCATTTACAGCATCTGAGTTGATACTTCAATTTCTCAGGATAATCAAACACAACTGTTGGAGTACATCTGACTGTTGAGTGGCCAAATTACACAAACCGGGCCGTAGGTTCTGAATCCCACACAAACTTCAGCAAAATTTTGTCTACTCCCTTTTGTAATTGCTTAATGCTTGGCCATGAATATTATAATTATTTTAGCAAACTGAAATGAATTGCAAATTTCTAGCAATAAACTGTAACAGATGTACTCCACTGGGTACAGCACCAGTTGGTTTAAAACATGGAACAAATGGTGGGGCGGGCCAAGGACTGAAGAATCCCCATATGTTTGCTCCTGTTGGAATTCTGCACCAGGAACATGGCTCCAAGCGCAACAGTTGCAGAAATCCAAAAGGACTATGTAGCACAGCACGTTCCAGAATTAAATCTAAAATAAAACCGGCACAGAAAATACTAAATCACATATACAATATAAAAATTGCTTATATTCCCACTACCTAAATAATATACTATCTGCCTAAATCTTGGACTGCTGACCAAAGTGGCTGCTCTAGTTAGAGAACCCTGCTGTTTAAGAACAATTGGGAAGTTAACTGCCTCTGGGTCTGTTGAACTGTCAGAAATGAAAATTAGTGAGGGTGTTTTCTTCCTATTCATTTCAGCTCCCTGGTTGTTTTTTCACAGCTTATGGCTAGTCAGACATTTAGTAAATTTAACAAATAAATTAAGATAGGTCAGCTAGTAATAAGAAAATTACTGAGAAGAAAGTTCTAGAGTGAGTATTGCAAATAACAATGTATGCACGCAGATAAACAAAAACAAGCTCCTTTGGCCAGAAACAAATACTGAGACCTTCAACCTCTCAAACAAACTCGTCATCTGAGCAGGGTGAGAGCTGCTAGTGAGGAGAATTATTTGGGCATCTTCAATCTTACTTGTCTGAAATCCCACACTTATTCTGCTACATAAATTCTCATTCTTGCCAGATAAAGCTGTTGTTTGATCTCTCCAGATGTTGAAAGGGCAAGACTCAAGTTCTCCAACAGAGGATGCAGGTACATAATACATCCCTTTTCAAAGTACTATGAACCTTGGATTTCATATTAAGATGCTATTTGTATAGTAATGCAGAACCTGTGAGATATATCTTTACAGTTTTACATAAATGGCCATATTAATTAAAAATTAAGTAGGTATAAATCACCTATCATTACTGGCTTCAAATCAGAATATAACACTTCTATATTTCTGTAGAAATCTATTTAGGTACTACGTTGATGGACAAAGAAATAGGGCTATGAGTAAGTACACAGACACACATACAAGCCCATGTTGAGTTTGTGAGTTGTGGCACAGTTTTGCACAACACTGAAGATTATGGGCACCAGCAAAACATTATACTTTCTTTCATTATTTCCATATATTATTTTGAAGACTTCACTTTGGGAAGAAAGCCATATATTATATGACTAATAGATACTGATTAAGGTTGCAAGTACCCAAAAATGCAATGAACTACTCAAATGTAATGTACATTGAGAACAACTAGCATGCATAAGTCATAGCTACAGCTTTTAAATTTTGAGAATTTAGTGATAAATTGTTATGTTGACCTGTGCCAACAATAACATAGCTTCTGAGAATAAACATACCATAACCTATTCATTTGATGTTTACTGCTTAGCTTCTACTTTAAATGGTATGATTAAGAAGTCTATGCAAAAAATACTAGCTCTAATTTTTACTATCATCTATAAACGAAAAGGCTGTAAAAGTTTTAAAACAGCATGTTATATCACAGTAATTTTTCAAGAATTTGAATTAATATTACTGCAAATAAGCAATCATTCAGATTAGGATACACCCTCCAGTTGGCAGTCCTGTTTCTGATACAGCACTTTTGGGTAAATCAAGATAAGTTTGGCACATGTTCTGCAGTGATGCAAAAAATTTCTGGTAAAGGCATTTCATGTCACTTTTAATTTCATTAAAAGTGTCACACAACATTTTATCCCCATCTCTTAAATCCACCCAGAAATCAGAAAAAGGTATTGCAATTAAATCTGATTCTTAATTAAATGCATATTCAGCAAAATAAAATATAAAGTTATGGAAACACTGTGCTTATTGGGAATGTTCCAAGGCAAACAGGCATTGGGGAGGCAGGGAGAGAAGGCATGCTGTTAGGAAAAACAGTACAATTTAAATCACGGGTGAGACTTCAGTAACTTCACAGCAGTCATCAAAAAGTCCTGTTAGTCTAGCATTGTCTTTGTAAAATATATGACATAAGCTTTCAAAATTTGATTTACT
>VWZG01011230.1:46786-78620 GCA_013396735.1 Grallaria varia | reverse complement strand
GTATCAAATTGAGAATAGCATTGTTTGACACATTCATTTGGTGCAGAGGAACCTTTTTTATTTTTCTTGTAAAGACTAAGTGTTCACAGTATTGACTAGAGTTTATTAAAAAATAATTCTGAAATATGACAGAAATCATGTTGAGATGGACATCTTGGATACATTTATGTCATCTGCTAAAAATTATCTTAATATCTTTCTTATGGCAGGGAATCAGTATTTTACATACTTTGAACGTTTTATGTATTCCCCACCTACGATTTGCAAATATTTGATTTTGTAAATTATCCTTCCCTTTCTTATTTTGAAAGTTATATAGCGCTTCAGTTCACAGCTTCCCTGACCAGATAGTGGAACTGTTGAAACAAGTGAACTGGGGAGAACTTGTCTTAAATTTACAGCAGTAAGGAGCTGATACTATCTATATACCTGGATATTTAAATACAAACATTTCAAGAATTATCAATAAATTGTATTCATTTTACACACAATTTTTTGCTGTAAAATTATTTCATAATCTTATTTTAATTGAACTGCTTTAATATGCTACATTAGTATTTCTGCACAATGTAATCCATTTTTAAATCAACGAAAGTTATCATACCTTTTTTTAGTGAGAAAAAGAAGAAGCAGAAGAAAGGGGAAAAACCTAAGGTGGTCAGCCCACTTACTCTGGTAAGATTTATTCTCTCTGTATGTGTACATATATATACATGCAGGCACATTTCAAAATGGAAACAAAAATGCTTGCAATTATGTTAGTGTACGGCATCTCTGATACTGTCTTTACTAAATACTTTGAGACTTCAGAACATTTGCTCTAGGAGGATTTAGGATTTCAGTACATTTTTATAATGTCTATGGTACATTAGGAACAGTTTTTCTTAATGCATAATACTAAATTTAAAGTGAAAGAAATTATTGCCTTAGTTATCACAATGCCATTAAAATGTCTTACAATTTGTACTTTAAACGGTGAATTTAAAAAGGCCAAATGCCTTGTTTTCCTGTGGCCTTTGTTACCCAGGTGCAGATATGAATACATTAAAATAGTACACCTCTCTAGTTTTGAGAGTTTATAGTATAGAAGTGCTTATATTAAAAGGATTTATTCTTGTACATTTGAATGTTTTCATAAACTGAATTTCTAATCAGATAAAGTTGTAGTTTTGTGACAGTGGATGTAAAAGTCATAACTTTTTCTTTCTTTTCTTGACTTTGTAGACATAGCATTGTGTTAGCACTCTAATACAACAGTTAGAATTAATTTCTCTTCTCACTCACAGTTTCGATACTCAACTTGGTCAGATAAACTATTAATGATACTGGGCAGTCTTCTGGCAATAGCCCATGGAAGTTCTCTCCCTATTGGGATGATAATTTTTGGTCATATGACGGATAGTTTTGTTGTTTCTGGAGGCTCAGATTTTCCAGGTAAGAATGTATCTGCTGTGATGGGAACAATGGCTCGGATTTATAAAAGACATGAGGAGACTCAGGCATCTTGACAGGAGATACTGATGTCTGAAACCCCTATGCTTTACTATGATGCAAATTTAGTAAGTCATGTTCATTGTAATAGAGATACGCTAGGTTTTGGGGGGGATTTCATCCTATTTCTTGGTTTCTGCATTAGTAGATTTTATTTTTGATTTTTTTTCAAATTTTCTGCTGCAGTGCACATTCAACAAATCAAGTTTAATTGTAGTTACAATGAATAGAAGGTGGCTGGTTTTCCATCTCTTCGGCATGGGTTCCTGTTGATTCCCTTGCATCAAATATGACACTTATAGTTTATGAGGTGAATAAGATCAGAGATTCACTACCAAAAATAAAAGTACTAATGTTCTCTTGGAAAAGTACTAATGTTCTCTTGGATCAATTTGTTGGCTAGGCTCATTTGATGAATCAGAACTATGAAATCAAAAACAAAAGAGGGCAGGCATGCGCTGCTGGATACATGAGGAAGGAAGGAAGGAGTGATACCCTTACGTATCAACACGTAGATCAGATTACGTTGTCCTCTGAACTCAGAGCATCAATAAGTGATTCTGATGTGTGGATAGGTTTTTTTAATCAATCTTCCCAGTTGAAGGGAAGGTGTTTGAAAGGGCTAATCAAATTAGGTCAACCAAAAAGTGATTACAGGACTGGTGCCACAGCCAGGGGTTCAGCTGCTTCAGACCATGGGACTGGCACTGAGAAACTCGGTCTCCTGGGGACTGAGAAGGGGAAGAGCATCTTTGGCCATAGGCTTGCCCAGCTGGTGAGGAGGGCTTTAAACTAAAGTTGCCGGGGGAGAGGAACCTCAGTCCATCCCACTCCTACCAGTGTGATGTCCAGAGCCTGCAAGAGATGCCCAGAGCCTGGAGAGGGGACCTATTTATGACTTGAATGTTGTAATGAAAGGATACAGGTTCTTCTGGAAGAACATGAGGGGAGATGAGGAGGGAATGTTACCCTCTGTGTCAATGACCAGCTGGAGTGCTTGGAGCTGCACCTGGGGATGGATTCCTTCCAACCCCTCCCCGTTCTGTGATTCTGTGTATGCTCAGGAAGTCTCTTTAATCTCAAGTTACACTGTTATAGTTTTGTAGTCAGTGGAGTTATGACTAACCTTGTATTAGTAAAGTTCATTAATTTTTTGTTAAAATTTTCCACTTCCATTCAAATCAGCTTGATTCGAAAGGAGATGTAGGAACTCCAAACATGCTGAACAGCATGCAGGAAAACTGATCTGTTAAAACTTGCTCTGTTAAAAGTATTTTCTCTTCCTTTCTAAGGAATGAATTCTTCTGCAATGAATTTCACTTCAGATAGTCTTGCCAATCTGGAAACAGAAATGACACGGTAATTAAAAATTGATATTTCCTCTTTTTTTCAGTGTACGTACACATTTCTAGTCTAGCTGTTCTTCTCCCAAGAATGTTTTGCACACTTTAAACAACACAAAAGCAATGATTGATTGAATAATATATGTACCTAAAGATTGACTTATTAGTTTATTTGAAGCACTAGGATGATTCTTGAATATCCCCCACCATTCCCAACAATTTCCCTGTAGTCTCTTACTCTCACCCATCCTGCCCCCATTTCAGAGGTGCTCTGTGTCCCAATTACATCTGCATTGCCTTCCTTCTTCCTTCTCTTCTTCTGAGTTCATAAAGAGTAATTGTTAGGCTAAAAAATTACATGGATTATCATCCATCAATTCCTTGAGCGATCGTGATTCACTTGCAAAAAACAGAATTTAAGTTGTCAGATAGTGCCTACTTTGCTGCCAAAGCATCAAGTTCAACTAAGTCACTCTTTACGAATATCTGAAAGGAGACTGTAATGAGGTGAGAGTCTGTCTCTTCTCCCAACTAACAAGAAAGAGGAAGAAAGGAAATAACCTCAAGTTGTGCCAGGGGAAGTTGGATGTTAGGAAAAATGTCTTTGTGGAAAGGACTGTCAAGCACTGGAAGAGGCCACAGGAAAGTGGTTGAGTCACCATCCTTGGAGGGGATTTGTGGAGGTGGCACTGGGGCACATGGTTTAGTGGTGGACTTGGCAGTGCTGAATTAACAGTTGGATTCAAAGATCTTAAAGGTCTTTTCCAGCTCTAAAGAATTCTATGATTCTGTGACATTATCTGCAAAAAATACAGATTCAGATTATATGCAGTCTTAAATGTAGTGTTCTCAAGCTGGCAATAGCAGAAGACAATAGTCAGTAGATACTTCTGCTACAAAGCTCCATAAAGAACATATCATATAAACAGAAGCATAAGCTGCTAGGAGATGTGTTTTGTTAAGGGGTTTTATTAACCACTCTCCATACACTTGTTTTATGCAGGATGTCTTAAGTTCATGTGCAATTTCTTGTACCACTTCAGATTCTTTTCTTCAGATTGAACTCTGTTCTTCATTAGGTATTGAAAAATATCTGATATCTCTTCGAGGCAATTGCCTTTTCTTAACAGAAGGAGGAGATGAGACATTTGCTGTTGTAACTCTTGCTGTTTTATACCGAAGTTCATTATCATTTCTGGTAGCAGCGGACTGAAATTTATGGGTCATTTATATTCAGTAGTTAATTTTGTAATTTAAAAAAATCTATTTATACACACTGAAAAAACCAACCAAACAAACAAAAAAACGTTCTTTACCATAAATAAAAGAACAAGTGAGGAAAAGACTGCTACTTAAAAATTAAGAACTTGTATGTAATAAAAATGAACTGACAGGGAATTGGAATTGGCATTTATGCTTTATAGAAGAGTATGGAAAAACAGAGGTGCCCATTATTTAACTGCTGAGTGATCTCTCCCTGTCCTTATCTCAACCCATGAGCTTTTAATTACATTTTTCTCTTCCCTGTTCAGCTGAGGAAGGGGAGTGAGAGAGCATCTTGGGGTGGGCACCTGGCTTCCAGCTAGGGTCAAACTGCCACGAACATCATGCATGCCTCCTTGTCTTCTAGATACTAGCTCTGAAAGTACAAGTATGAATTAAAAGTAGCATGAGTTTCTGTTTAGAAACAAATTGTTTAATGAGGATGTCATTACTGATTAGCAGCACAGGAATAGGTTTTCTTTTTCCAAAGTTTCTAGATAGAGCCTTGAGTTAACAATTTCACTGTTTTGAAGAAGCAGCTGTTTTTTCCCACTCTTTGTTTTTCTGAGAGAGCCTGCCAGCAGGTCAAATAATAATAAAAACTGTTTGCCAGGACAAAGTTCTCACACAAGTGTGTTCAAATACTGAACCATACACGTGGATTTGGTTATGTTTGTTTCCCAAACAACAACTCACCTAAACCCCAACTATTTCTCAAAAGAGAAAGAACTACTGTTTTACAATGAAATGGGCATTTACTCTCTGACTATCTTCAGCAGTGAATTTACAGAATATATTTCATCAACATGAAATGTGGAAAAGATATGAATCCTTTTTGATTTGACCAATTTGTCATGAAGCAAAGTCCAAGCATATTTCAATTCTTTGAAGGGATATAGCATCATAAAGTAAACTACTAGAGTAATTACTGCTGAATTTAGATGCAGTGTTCTTGAGTTTAGTTTGGGAGGGGTTTTTTGAAGTTCATGGAGTTTGAATGGAACTGAATGTGATCAAGGTCACTGTTCAACTGATGAGTATTCTGTTAGGCATTAACTTGCTTTTATTAAACAGTTTTGATTAAATGCATTTCATAATGAGAATCGTTCCAAAGTCCCTAACTAAACTCTATGGTATCATAGCCACACAAAAAACTGAATTAAAATTTGAAAAGTTTAATCTCTAAAGCCATTTTCTCCTTTTTTGAGCAGGGCATTTGCACACAGATTCCTGCAATTTGCTCCTGACAAGTTTCTTGTTACAGTTCTATAGAATCAGTATGTATAATTTAGTACATGAGTGAAAATCAAAAGAGTTTTAAATTTTTTTGCTCATTATTTACTCTTATATAGATGCAGTATTCTTACAATTACAGATAATATCCACCATGAATATTTAACCCTTGATTTTAGACATGTTTTACAAACAGAATCAGTTAAGTTACATGTTTCAGGTTTAATTTTGCCTATAACTGATATCAATTCTGCATCAAATAAAAATTGATTTGATTCTTTTTGAACAGTTTAAAGCTGTGACTCAAATTTAGTTCCAGTTTGAGAAATATAGTGGTTCACACACTCCTGGTTTGAAGTTGACACCTTGCTTGTAGCACAGGGCTGAATTAGTTTAAAATATCCGCTATGAACAAAATAGAGACCAAAAGAATTTTTGACCTAATGGCATTTTCTGGCAATAGATGTACATATAGTAATGCCCTTTTCTCAAATCAGGAAACATTTCCAGCATCCATGCATTTATACATTTATACAGACAGGCACATCATATGATGTAAATGTGTGTGTAATATAGATACATATGCTTAGGTCTGTCCATGTGTGTTAAAAATGCTGTGGAGTTTTTGGAAGTGACACACATGAGTGAAAATGGTATTGTATCTGAAAAATATCAGTGGTCCACTCTGGCCTCCAGCTGGGAGGCATGGAGACACACCATCTATAACGCTGCTGATTCCTTTGAGAATGCACGCAGAATCAGTCTGGAGGAGAAAAGACAACGCAGAAAGAACCGTGCCTCACCAACACCGCCTATGGAGACTTTCTGCTGTGCCTTTTGCAACCGGACTTGCCTCTCTCGCATCGGCCTCTTTAGCCATCAGCGCGCTTGCAGCAAGCATGGGGAGAGCCCTTCCCAAATCTTTGTTTGCGAAGCCGAGCCATGATAATGATGATAGTTCTAAAATAATCTTACGAGAAAATATATACTAAATTGATACACACACACACACACAAAGTAGTTCCTGTCTAACAATGTATTTGTTTTGGTTATTGCATCACGCTAAATTCAGACTGGTGGTGAGGTAATTAAAATTAAATTCAGAGATTCTTGTCCTTTTTTTTTATCTTTCAGTTACGCATACTACTATTGTGGAATAGCAGCTGGTGTTCTTCTTGCTGCTTATGTCCAGACTTCATTCTGGACCCTAACAGCAGGTCGACAAATAAAAAAAATCAGAGAAAAATTTTTTCATGCAATTATGAGACAGGAAATTGGATGGTTTGATGTAAATGATGTGGGAGAACTTAACACTCGTCTTCTAGAGTAAGTACACTATACCTTTCCCAATGTTATTTTATCTTATTAAGCATGTGGGAATTACAATTTTTTATGTTTATTGTGAAATTAAGTTTTCAAGCTTTATCATGGAGAGTCTCAGAGACTGAATTTCTAATACTTCTGCTACTGGACTGTCACAAGGAGGTTGGAAAAGCATTTTGTTAAGTTCTCTTGAACTCTGAGGATGACTAAAGCCCAACCTATGCAATTACCCCTTTGAAGAGAAAACATAGTTCATTTCTGTGCACACTGAGGATTGAACGGGGTGCCAACTGACCCCAGCAGTGTGAATAGCTTTAGCTGCATGACAAGATTTTCCTATCTCTTTGCCTACATTTTATTTCTAAATAGACCACAAATGCTATGCAGGTGAAAAATTTGGAATTAAGAAAGTGAGAATAGTTTTGCACCGTAGAGAGAATTTCAATTTTTTCAGACAAAAAAACCGGGTTTATAGCATTACAGTTTCACAAGAAAGAGGAAATTTTCCTTGACTACACTGTATCTTGAGGAAAACTGTTTTTGGAAGTAATTGAATAATAACGATTGTCCTCCACACAGATGCCCATGTAACAAAACTGAAAACCTTTCTTTTGTTTTCTACATTTTTCTTCCTTTCTGCATCTAATTTGTTTTTCAGTGATGTCTCCAAGATTAATGAAGGAATAGGTGACAAGGTTGGCCTTCTTGTTCAACTACTAACAACATTTGTAGCAGGATTTATTGTTGGTCTCATAAAAGGATGGAAATTAACCCTTGTAATACTAGCAGTTAGTCCTGTCCTGGGACTTTCAGCAGCCCTCTGGGCCAAGGTAAGTTAACATACATTCATTGTCAGGTTTTGTATTAATGACAGATAATGAAATAAATTCACGTATCTGAAATTCCTAGTGTTAGAATGTGTTGCTTAGACCAATTATGGCTTGAGATAACACTGAAGTACATAAGCTCTTAGATGAGCTGTGTATCAGTAGGCTCACATTCAAGGCCAGGTTGGACAGGGCTTCGAGCAATCTGGTCTAGTGGCAGAGCAGTTGGAACTGGATGATCTTTAAGATCCCTTTGAAACCACATCATTCAATGATTAGATGATTCTATGTAGTTTGAATATTATAATTCCCATAGATTGGACCAACTTTTTTGATTTAAAGCTGTTTCTGCCATTATAGCACATTCTCATACAGAGAAGGAAGCAAGATATGCATACAGAAGCCACACGTGTAACTGTTGAACTACATCCACATAAGTACTTTTTCTATTGAGGGGAATAATTGCACCTCCTGAAAAACAAGGGAATAAATTAGAAATAAAATTGGTCTCAGATACGGAGTGTCTTTTCAGAGTTGTTAACAACTTTAGTAAGAAATTTTGGACAGACTTAGATGAGAGAAGGACCAAATTACCATGAGATTAGAGTGACTTATATTTGCAGTTTGAAAGTCTTCATATTTTTATAGTATTTTATTTCCCTTACATTTTAAAAGTCATGAAAGCTTTCTCTGTCTTAAATGAGTATATTGCAGAAGAGGTAGGATTAGAGGAGCCTGTGCCATGTATGTCTGCCAGCTGAGTCTTCACAGACTGCGGCCAGCTAATGTAAGCTATAGGGCCCTCTGGCCAACATAGCCGGAGATGAGAATGAGCTGAGGAGATCTGGCTGGAGACAACCACTGCAGCTCACTATGAGCAGTCATCTAATCTCCTGCACTGGGTGAAAGCAGAGTGGAAAATCCAGCCCTTAGTTGTTTACAAAGTGTAACTTTTAATTCCTTGCTTGAATTCACAGTATACTGAAGGATTTGGATATGGAACATTCTGCACTCATACATAATATAATCAAAAGGCTTCATATTGAAAAAAAAGTAACTTTGATAAAAGTCATTATGAAGTGCTTGAGCTCGTTCTTTTTCCTATGTAAAAATATTTGATCTTGTATTAGGTTCTCTCTGCTTTCACTGACAAAGAACAAGCTGCATATGCAAAAGCAGGTGCTGTTGCAGAGGAAGTTCTGGCAGCAATCCGTACTGTCATAGCTTTTGGAGGACAGGAAAAAGAAATTAAAAGGTAAGAGCAATATTTGCTTTCATCAGCGGATTTTGGAGTACTTGCTTCATGGTTTGAAGTTTTCTTGTGTCTTTTTTGTTGAAAGTTTTGTGTTTTCTGCATTTTTAGGTAATGGAAGATTGTCTGTTAGAGGCTATTACAAAGTTCACTACATGTTGAAAGACGGTTATTTTTATAGAAAAAGACAGACTAAGCTGATGCATTGTCTCTGCTTTAGGAGGTATACAAACAACTTCAAACATCACACAGAGCTTTAAACAAATCTCTGTCATGAGAAGAGATAATGATATCCTTGAGATATCCTTGGTAATATAATGACTCAGTAGCTGTGAAGGAGCTAACAAACACTATCTCTATTTCCACTATACTGTAAAACATAGTTCTTGTGATATATTTTAACCTTTTATCTTGAGTGGTTCACTATCAAAGCTCACTGACCTTCAGGTTATTTAAGGAGCTTGAATGTCATTCCCTGACTTGCAATGCCCTTTTATTTCTGTATACCAGGTTGACTGATACTGGCCTGTTTTAGGAGTTACCTTAGAATCTCTGTGTCAGGGTTGCCTTTTACAGTCTTAGGGTTAGATATTTTACATATTCTGATGTACTTTGTGAACATTCTTTTCCTAATTCATGCACAGAGTTTTTGTTCCTGTGTGCCATGGTACAAGTATAATTCAATTCTGAACTTCTATGTTTCTGCCAGATACCATAAAAATTTAGAAGATGCTAAAAGGATTGGAATAAGAAAAGCTATTTCAGCTAATATTTCTATGGGTGCTGCTTTCTTGCTGATATACGCATCATATGCACTGGCCTTCTGGTATGGAACTACTTTGGTCTTAACTGATGATTACACTATTGGCAAAGTTCTTACAGTAAGTATTAATGAGTAAATTCTCAATAATAGTGAGAAATACTAAGAAAACACTTTAAAGTGTATGATGGGAACTTATTTGAGTCGAATGAGAGTTATGTGCCAAAATTGGCAAAGTTGCATCTCTTCTTAACAAAAATATTCTCCCCACAAAAATCTACATGTTGTTTCTGTAAGATCTCAAAATCTGTATGAACCTCAAAAACCCCCTATTATTTTCAACTGTTCCTACATATTTTCTGACTTTCATAAGATCAGACTGATAAAGAAACAGTCCAATCAAAAGCTGAAGTACAATAACCTTGCTAGTTTGCTTTCAGATTTATGGGGCTGAATATATTTTCAGGATGCAGAAACAAACACTCTTTTTTTAGCTGTTGTGTGGTCTAAATAGATCATTTTCTTGATACTTTTCTTATGTTTTGTACCATGAGAGCTTGGAATCACTTCTCAGTATTTTTTAAAAATTGAGGAGGATAAAAATATACTTGCGACTAGGAGATACATAAAAAACCTGTAACTCATAAGTCATAACTTAAATTCTTCTTTCGATGTAGCAGTAATTCTAATTTTCTATGAGATATCAAATAAATATAGTAAGAAGAACAACTTTGCTAACCATGATAAAACCCAGATGGGTAACCATATGGATTTTTTTTTTTTTTAACTACCAGTTTTGTTTTGTTTATGAATCACTGAAGTTTGTGAAAAATATCTCTGATATGTTTTTTTTGCTCTTTTGAACCTTTTGTACAGGTTGGCATATAGAACCTCTCAGTGAAGTTCATGACCTTGTGTGTAATTTATTCTGTTCAAAGCATTTGCAGTTTCTGTTGTCTATGTTGTAGTTCACTGAATGGTGGTTTTATAACTGTGATGGGAGGGCGTGGCCTTATCATGCATCAAATCTGTGAATAACCCCTGTTCAAGACAATGGGTGTGATGGACTTTGCTCTGAGCTACTATGGCTGTTATGATGTGAGCAGTGTTGTTTAATTGCCTTTTTCTTTTTGTTACTAGCTGAAAGTAATAAATGATGCTACTCTGCGAAAATAGTTTATGTTATTTTTCCTTTGTCTCTTTCTTATTTGCTTGTACTCACTCTCTTTCCTTGAAGCAGAGAGTTCATTTATTACTTTGTGATGGAGAGGGTGGATTTGTATACTTCTATTTCACTGTCACTTTGAGGGCAGAATGATAGTGCTTTGTGTATCTGTCTTTGTTTCACTGGAAAGTATGGAATACATTTTCTGATCTTTGGAATGTCTTTGGCCAAAGAATGAATTAGTACAGTAAAATCCTAAGACATACAGTGAAAGTCCATATTTTTGGCATGGATTTTACAGGTCTCGATCATCTTTTCACTTCTTCTCAGTATGTTTGCAACACTAGCATTGTGCATGAGCTCAGTTTTCAGCTGACTCTTAAAAAGCTCTTTTCTTAATGTTGTCCTCTGTTTAATAGAGACCTTTTTAGTTCTGCTGTAATTCTAGATTCCTTAAACTTCTGTTAACTGACATGGAGCCTCCTGACCCAAAGATAACTAATGTAAATAAATAAATGTAATTCTCTGGTTCATAAAAATGAATATATGTCACTGTAAACATTTTTTTCAGGTCTTTTTCTCTGTATTGATTGGAGCTTTCAGTATTGGACAGACTGCTCCAAGCATAGAGGCATTTGCTAATGCAAGAGGAGCTGCCTATGTGGTATTTAATACAATAGACAATGTGAGTATTTTGCCTTCATTATAATTTCAAAATTTCTTTTGAAGAGAAGAGACCCTTCTTTGTAAAGACAGGCACTATTTATGGATATTAAATTAGTAACAGTAAATAACTGTGTAAAATAAGCAAAAATATAAAGATAAAAACAGATATAACAGATATAATTATTAGTCAGTTCTTCCCTGTATTTTAGAGTTATCAGTCCTTGCTTCAAAGGTAAAAGATATTTTAATCACTTGGTGTTGAAGGGCATGCTCTAATGTTTTTATCATGAAGGACATGCCTGTGGTGCTGTAATCACATATGATTACAGACAATGTAGGTATTTGAGTGTAGTTTTCAAGGTATCAATGGCACCAATGGTAGAGTGCCAGCAGATCAATAAAACACAACCTGGTAAACTGGATATGTACCTCAATTGCCAGGAGATTCTAAAAGCACGGAAGCTGCGATTTTTCTAGCTAGTGAAGCTCTATGAAGTGCAATTACATGTTTTGGATTATTGTTAAGGCATATTTCAAATTCTAGACCCACCCTGGATGGAAACAAACCCACTGATAATTAAGAAATCTGCTTCTGAGCAATGAACAGCAGATCAGTTGTTTCTCACACAAATTGTTTCATCAGAAAGGGCAAAGTTATCAGTGAACAGTGTATGAATAGCTCATTAGAGATAATCTACTCAGGTTAATCATCAGGCAGTGAAATGAATCTCAAATTACGGCTAGATGTGGGTATATTCTTAAGGACATTATACTAAATTCACACAAAACTTAATGGAAATATTATAAAAATATTCTGGCATGAGCATATCATAAATGTAGCAATGAGGGAGAAAAACATGCAACTTATTTCTTTCAGAAATCTCACCTAAATTACTTAAAAAACACCTTTAATATCTCTGCAGAATAATTGTGCATGCTTGGACTTCTTTATGAAAAAAATGGTTTGTTTTGGTTTGGGTTTTTCATATTTTATTTTGCACAGGAACCTCAAATTGACAGTTATTCAGAGACAGGTTACAAACCGGACCACATTAAAGGGAACTTGGAATTCAAAAATGTTTACTTCAATTATCCATCCAGACCAGATGTTGAGGTACTGTAAATTTAACTTTATATATATTCCACTTAAACACATGGATCATTTGTTGGAGAAAAAAAAATAATTAAAAAGTGACATAAATTTAATTCTTAAAAATATAACTATTCCAAGTTGACTGTCTAATGTATATAAAACTACCTTGCCATCACAGCGATTTTAGCTAGATTTATTTACACCTCAGTCAAACGTTAAGTTTTCTGAATAATTTTCTATGTAAAGCTGTAGAAAGTGTGGCTATGCAAAAAATCATAAATGTGTATTTCTATCAGAATCTAAACTTATACTCCTAAGTGATATGAGTACTTGCAATGCAACTCTGTTATGACTGTGTCTGAAACAGTTAAAGAAAGCAGATCCAGCAAGGACTTGCTATACGTGGAATAGAGACCAGAATCTGTATTTGTCTGTTGAGACAAATTTTTTTAAAGCATTGTCATAAATCCAGACTCTTAATGCAGTTGAAATGAAAGACATTTGAATGATTTCTGAAAATGTTTTCATGGACAGTGTCTTGGCACTATGTATCTATTTCCTTCCTTACCTTGAAGGAAAATCACTGACTCTGATGAAATGATCTTTCTTACTTTCGATAGGCAGAAAGGAAAGACATGGAGCTTTTAACCATGACTTTTACATAGCTTCTCTGTAGTTTGCATGATGCATTAAAGAAAAAGGTGAGGCAACGTAACAGAGAAATATTGCATCATGTTGCTTCTATATTTTATTTTATTTTAGTTATGGGCGGTAATATTATTATTTAGTCATATGAACTGGTTCATGAGACAGGAATTGTAAAGTGTGTTGTAAAAAACATTGATATTGGACCAATTGTGATGTAAACATAAGGAAAATTAAGCTAAAATCACCAATTATCCAAAATTTAAACCCACATATTTATAAATTTTATTTTGTACTTGATTCTGCTAAAAATATGAAGCTTATTTTATTGTAGTCGTTATATCTTCATCAAATTTACAGTGATATTTCCACATACTGTTATGTTTTTGATCACCTTTTGTAAATACACAGATACTGAAGGGCTTGAATCTCCGAATTAATTCTGGCCAGACCGTGGCCCTGGTTGGCAGCAGTGGCTGTGGGAAGAGTACAACTGTTCAGCTCATCCAGAGATTTTATGATCCCAAGGAAGGCACAGTAAGTTACCTCAAGGGAGATGGCTGCTCTGTATGGCACACTTGTTGAAATCCTAGTTCTGGGCTTACCGACCTTGTTCCAATGATATGGTAAAGTCTCACCTAAGAAGTCACATGCTGGCATGGAAAGAGAGGTTCCTTGATCAAAACATTCAGTAAACAGTTGTTGTCTGCTCCCTTTTGTTTAGGTTACCATTGATGGGCAGGATATTAAGACCCTAAATGTAAGATATCTGCGGGAGATTATTGGTGTGGTGAATCAGGAGCCTGTGCTCTTTGCTACTACAATTGCAGAAAATATTCGTTATGGCCGTGAGGATGTCACCATGGAAGAGATTGAAAAAGCTACCAAGGAAGCAAATGCTTATGACTTCATCATGAAGCTACCCAATGTAAGTAGATCAGCTCTCCAGCTGAAATAATTCCTTCTGAACCCTCTTGTGCCAAATAGGGCCTTAGAAAGAATGCTTGTTAAGAAAGGAAGCTGTCCTCAGAGCTGTGAATATGCAAAGCAATGCAGAGCTTCCTCATAACTTTTGAGAATAATGTTAACTTTATTTCTTCAGGTCGTGATCTGACAGGCATTTGAAGAGCTATTAGGAACACATGTGATTAGGCAGGTTTATCCAAGTAGGTGTTTATTCCTCTGGAGGAAGAAGAAGATGCTACTGGGGTTACTGGCACTGATGACTCTTTTCTTTACACTGCCTTCCTCTGGTGGAAGGACTGTGCCACTGAGTGTTTTGAATACATGTGGTTGTCTTGTAGAAGTTTGAAACTGTGGTTGGAGAAAGAGGGGCACAACTGAGTGGAGGCCAGAAGCAAAGAATAGCAATTGCCCGAGCTCTGGTTCGCAATCCTAAAATTCTTCTGCTTGATGAAGCAACATCAGCTCTGGATACTGAAAGTGAATCAGTTGTACAGGCAGCACTGGACAAGGTCAGTAGTGTTTTAAAATGAAGCAGCTAAGCAGGAGCCTAATATTTGCTTTCCCCTCTACCTGACATGTGTTGAAAATAGAGACCTATAAAACAAAAAAAGGTGAACTTTGATTTGGGAAATATTCTTTGTACAAAGCATTTTTGAGATTCTGCAAGTATTGCAGAGAGAAATCTTATTTAAAATGAGAAGATGGAATCATATTTTCTGCATTATTAAGCTTAAATCAACATTTTCTTGGTGTAAATACCATCCTCTACTGTTGTCTGTCTTTCTGATACGCATATTGTTGTCAGTCACCTGCTTAGTTAACTTGTGTTGAAGCCTGACAAGCAAGATAAGCATTACCAGCGTGTCATAATTGCTTGTAGCAGTGACTTGGCATGAAATACTCCAAGGAAACACTTGCTTCAGTTAACATGCATACTTCTAGGTGCCTCTTTTGTTTACTTATTGTAGAAGTGTCTCAATAAGGGACAGTTGATCCCTGGTGCAACTCAGGAGTCTCTACATTTACCTTACAGATTTGTATCCTTGTGAACCTTTGCAGAAGACCTCGGGACTCATACACTCATAGAATGCTTTAGGTTGGAAGGGACCTTTAAAGATTATCTAGTCTCTGCCATGGGGCAGGGACATATTCTACTAGTCTGGGTTGCTCAAAGCCCCTTCCAACCTGACCTTGAACACTTCCAGAAGTGGGGCACCTGCAGCTCTGGGCAGCCTGTTCCAGCGTCTCACCACCCTCATCATAAATTTTTTTTCCTTATGTCTAATCTAAATCTACTGTCTTTCAGTTTAAAACCATTGTCCTTTGTCCTACAGGCCCTGGTAAAAATCTCTTACCCAGTGGTCATAAGCCCCCTTTGTGTTCTGAAAGGCTGCAATAAGGTCTCCCTGGAGCGTTCTTTTCTCCAGGCTGAACGAACCCCAACTCTCTCAGCCTGTCTGCATAGAGAGGTCTTTTAGGCCTCTAATAATTTTTGTGGTCTCCCTCAGGACTTGCAGTACTCCAGGTGGGATCACAGCAAAGGAGAGTAGAGAGGGCCACACTTCTCTAGGTGCTGCCCAGGTTACAGTTGGCTTTCTGGACTGCAAACATACATTGTCAGCTCATGTCCAGTTTTTCATCCACCAGTATTCCCAAGCCTTTCTTTGCAGACCTGCTCTCAATCCATTCATCCTTTATTCTGTATTGATATTGAGGATTGCCTTGACCCAGGTGCAGGGTCTTTCACCTGGGATGGGTGAACTTCATGAGGTTCTCGTGGGTCTACTCCTCAAGCCTGTCAGAGACCTGAATGCCATCCCTTCCCTCAGGTGAACCAAGTGCACCTCTCAGTCTGATGTCATCTGTAAACTTGCTGAATGTGCACTCAGTCCCATTTATGTATGTCACTGATGAAGATATTAAATAGTATGGGTCCCACTATGGACTCTTGAGGGACATCACTAAAGATGAACTCCATCTGTTTTCCAACAAAATTCCACTGCTTGGGATCCTTACTTTGATTAGTTAAGCTCAAATTTGCATGATCGCATGATCACTTTAATACAGCCTCATAATTAAAATGGCAAGCTATGACATTTGAAACATCAAGTGTAATACCTTTATAAATATCCAAAGATAGGTAGCTCGTTGAAATGTATTTAACATGAAATTGTGGGGGGTTTTATTTTTGCTGTAGCTACTTGAGTTAACAATGACTTAGAGCTTAAAACACTGGAGTTTTTAAAATGTGAGTGTGGAGTATTTCTAATGCTTCTGCGTATAAACTGTTTTCCATGGATTTTAAGGTTTAAATTGAGAATTGTGGGCTTAAATATGAAAATTTCTAACATTTTTTAAATTTTAAGGTTTGTACCATTCTTACATTTTAAATATTGAGAATTTTATTTAGATATTTGTGATCAAAATTATAGGATGTATGTGCACCACAGTGAAAGATTGTATCTAATATTAATTTTCAGTATAATAATTATAGTTCTCTTTCAAGGTACTCATTGAAATATGTTTATAATTTTCTTTGGAATCTTGTATTTTTCTGTGAACCATTTTAATGTTTTCTTTAAGTTTTATTCAAGTCTAATATGAAGATGAACACTTTTTGAATTTACTTAGAAATACTCACATTAAATATTGCTATTTCTAGGCAAGGGAAGGACGCACCACGGTTGTAGTGGCTCATCGACTGTCAACAATTCGAAATGCAGATCATATAGCTGTGTTTGAAAATGGAGTTGTTGCAGAGCAAGGGAATCATGCTAAACTGATTGAGAGAAAAGGAATCTACTACAAACTTGTTAACATGCAGGTACTTTCCTTGCGAGCCATTGCCTCATTTTCTGTGGGTTTTCCTCACCCATAGTCATTGTATGCTGTCAGAAGAATGAGGAATTCTGAGCAAAAAACCCTATGTACTTTGAAAGGAGAACAGTAATTTGAGAGAGAAGACCACTTGTTTTGATACAAGACCTGTTTAAACCCAAGATAGTACATTTTAAATCCTCTAGGTATTTAAAGTTAAAATATTATTTTATGTTTTCTTTTATGGAGATAATGTGGAGCAGATGCCTGCAGTAGTTTGCTGTTCCATTTCTTGTTCTTAGCCTATGATAACAGGTAAAATACAGAAGCTGATACTGGAGGAATTAAGAACGCATATTTTAAGCTGTTTAGTTATAATTCTTCATACTGAATTTCTTTCTAAAGAAAAAAATGTGGAGGAATAGAAGAAAAAGAAAAATAATCCAGCTATGCTGAGCACAAAACATGTTTTGAAGGTATTTATACAGAAAAAAAAAAGAGATTGGAAATTATAATAAGTATCAGAAATGTATTCGTTATAAAGTGAAGACCAAAATACTTTGACACATCCCAATGTCCCATACTACCATTAGGTAATAGCAGAGCTTCATTGTAGCCTTTGTTTTACTGTATAACCACTGTGCCCACTAAGGAAACTGAAACTGCCATCTCAGGATGTCAGACTGAAAAGAGTAAACCAGACCAATTAAAGTATTTCTTCCAGAAATATAAGAATGCTTTTGGTTACCTTAGATTCAAAGTAACTTTGTATCCAAGCAAATGTGATTATGGGGAAAATGAATAAATATAAAATGGAAAGAAAATTTGAAAACAAAACCCTGAAAATAAACAAAAAATGGAGAGCAAGAAAAAAGTCATTTTTACTAGTAGTGCAAAAAGCTGGAAGAAATAAAAATTTTCTGGAAAAAAATAAACACAAGTTGAACTTTGAATCCAGTTACTATTAAACACCTCCGTGGTGGGCAGACATTTATTTATTCTGTCAGGGACTGGCAAAACTACCACCAAGAGCAGGGCTCTTTTCTGGACTGCTCACATTTTTCAGTCAAAGTCTCTTTTTGACCTGTTTCAACCTGAACTTCCTTCTTCCATTTAAAATCAAGAATTGCTAAGAGTGTTCTGGAGTAAAGAGGGTTAATTTTTTATCTCTTGAATAAAAATTATATACCCTGAGAACTCATTCTAAAAGAATCCAAGAAGAGTGCAAATGGCTTACCCTCAATTTAAAACTCTGTTGGTAGTTAATTCATAAAAAAATGAGCAACCACTTTCACTCCTCTGCCCTCCACTTAGTACAAGTATTTTCTTGAGTGGTGTGATACTCATATGAATAAAGTTCTGAAGATGATAGAACTCTCCTAAAATATAACACAGATTTTCGTATCTCCTTTGAAGCATTATATGTTGTTCCCCCCCACATCTTTTTCAGCTGGAACAAAGTTACTTTTACATTGATAACCTCATAATTTTGAAAGTTCAATGTAATATATGCATAATTAATCTTAGCATCATGTTCTTCCCACTTATAGGCAATAGAAGCTGAAGTTCCCTCATCAGAAAAATACGAAACTGCGCTCAGTGTCAGAAAAAGTGAATCTGAACCAGAATTAGAAGAATCCTTTACAAAAGGGTTGAGACGACGATCAACTCGGAGAAGCATGAAAAAGCCAGGAGAGCAAAATGATGATCTTGATGATAAAAAATGTTTACCTGTAAGTATCTTTGCAGAGATATTAGTGAACTTGATTCCTTTTAAAGATGTACTTTAAATTCAATTTTCCTGCTCCAGAAAGGTACAAAAAGAAGGAGGCATTTGATAGGGGTGAAAAAACATGAGGATTTTTAAGTTCTAAGTAGCCTTCAACTGATAATATTCATCGCTTGCTTTGTTATTCTCTTCATGAACGATAATACAAATAAAATGGGACTTTAAAAATCTGTAACAAGGATGATGACTTTATTATTGAAAATCAATTAGGTTTAAACAAAATATTCTTACGTATGTTTGCATAACATACTGACATAGTCTGTGCAGGTTAAACATTCATTTTTTGATCAGAAACAGAACATTTGGCCCAACATACAACTCTTACGACAAAACTTTCAAAAAAACTACCAAACCCACAATTTTATTCATATTTACAGCAATTACTTTGCTGTTATAAATGCTTAATGAACAATTACTTCAATTAATCTAGTCGTGGATTACACATGGCCCAGAATGAATAGTTCAGTCACCACTGACCAAAATGAAGAGTATTCACCAATGAAAATTATATGGATAAATTAATATACAGTCACAAGTGCTGTAGATGTAGGGTAACAGCTCTTTCTTCCTTGTATTAAAATAATAAAAAGGAAAGTGCAGTCAAGTTTGTACAGTTTTGTACGTTTATTCATGTTATTAAAAAGTATGCAATTTTTTTCCTCTAAGTAGATTCTGGGAGTAGGAAATTGACTATTAGTCTCTCTTTTTCTCCAAATACATTCATGTTTGTCCTAACAGAATTCCCCCTTTTTTAGGAGGAAGAACTACCTCCAGCTTCATTTATGAAAATTATGAAGTTGAACCAAACTGAATGGCCATACTTTGTAGCTGGAACTTTATGTGCAATTATCAATGGAGCTTTACAACCTGGATTTGCAATCATATTTTCTGAAATTATTGGGGTAAGTTGGAGTAAAATATGCAAAAAACTGTAAGCTTGCAAAATTATTTCTAATAAGATTAGGTTTAAAGCAATCACTGCATAATGAAGCTGAAGAGTGGATGAAGCACCATTGCAAAAATCTCAAACATTATATGAATTTTACAAAATCCTAAAAAACTTGCTTATAACATGAAATTTGTTTGTTATACCTATAATCATATGTAACATATGCCCAAATCTGATATGAAAACAAATGACTACCAAATATAGTTACTGAGAAAATGGGAGTATTTTTTATTGTTATTTGATTTTAAAAATTATGTTTTAAATATTGTTTTATAGATTTTTTCAGGAACTGACAAGGAGTTTTTAAGAAACAAGAGCAACTTATACTCACTGCTGTTTCTAGTACTTGGGATAATTTCCTTTTTTACTTTCTTTATTCAGGTATGTTTTATTATTTTTACTTTATTATCATTGTTCAGCATGTTTTAGTAACCAGATCTGAAATATACTAAAAATTCACATCTTCATAATACATCTCCAACTCAAACCAGAACCTTTATTCATGGTTCTAGATGTGTCTTGTGCTGACACATTTTTGACCTAGAGCTTCTTGTGTGTAAGAGACCTTTCAACCGATTCAGATCTCTTAACTTCAGAACTTCCCCTCTTAATCACCAGTCAAACACATCTCAGCATGAAACTCTGAATTTTCTCACTCTTTTCCATTACCACCCAAGAGCCAACCCCTTCAGCCCTTACACTCTACCACTCCCTTCTCAACCTCAAGCCTTCATATTTAAATCTGTTAATAACTGAAAATGTACCAGTCTTCTGCCTTAGTTCTCTGATTTTTTATTCCTTAACCCTTTCCCCATTCAAACTTTATCTTATGGGAGTCCCCAAAGATTCCCAGGACCAATTTCTCAGGTAACACTCATGCTGATATTCAGCTTCTCCTGCTGAAACACTAATGGTTGTAACTGCTACAACAGTGCCACATTAAAAATTTAAAAGAAAATAAAATCATACAGATGCAAAGTTTTGTATTTAAATATTTTCATACATACTCTGGTTTATAATTTCTGAATATGTTTGCATAGTTTTATCCATTAAATGAGCTGACACAGTGAAATAATAACATGCACTTGAAACAGCAGCATAAACAGTCTTGCAAAAACTTTCTGATTTATTTATGGAATTGTCTTGTTGCACATACATGCAAGAAGGCCTTGAGTACAGAAGGCTGAGTTGTATATGGCTATGATAGGTTTTCTCAGTTTATAAAAGTTCAGGTAACGTTTTAAATATGAGTGATGCATTTAACGTCAATGAACCCAGATTGTCTTACAAAGTCTTTAACCTGAAATGAATGGCCTAAATGCTACCTCTTTAAATCTGACTTAGGTCAACTCATACAAATGAAGTCAAAGGGCTGATTAGTGAACTTTTCCTTGAAGCCTGCTGGCGAAGCTGTACTGGGAAATATTGTTATGCTCCCTATATTTTTTTCATAAATCGTATTTGAATGTCTGTACTGTGAACCTGCTAGAATTTTTGTATATTAAACCTGGTTTTGCATTTGCTTTATGCAAACAAGTTTACAGTATTTTGTACTTTGACATTGTAGAGACAACATATCTAAAATACTTATTGAATAAACACAAACAATGTAATAGTATACTAAGCATTGTATCTTTTCTCAAATAGGGTTTCACATTCGGCAAAGCTGGAGAAATTCTTACAATGAGGCTTCGATTCATGGCATTTAAAGCAATGCTTAGACAGGTAAAGAGAATAAATATTTTGATTTCCAGGGTTTTAAGAAAAAATAATTATATTGGTATAAAGTCATCATCATCATGGCTAGGCTTCACAAACGAAGATTTGGGAAGGGCTCTCCCCACGCTTGCTGCAAGCGCGCTGATGGCTAAAGAGGCCAATGCGAGAGAGGCAAGTCCGGTTGCAAAAGGCACAGCAGAAAGTCTCCATAGGCGGTGTTGGTGAGGCACGGTTCTTTCTGCGTTGCCTTTTCTCCTGGAGACTGATTCTGCGTGCGTTCTCAAAGGAAGCAGCAGCGTTATGGATGGTGTGTCTCCACGCCTCCTGATTGGAGGCCAGAGTGGACCATTGATGGGAGTCAATATGGCCAAGGCTGAGGTATTGTTTCAGGGAGTCCTTGTATCTCCTCTTTGGGGCTCCTCTCTTGTGGCAGCCGGGGACGAGTTCACCATAGAGCACAATCTTAGGGAGGCAGTGATCCTCCGTCCCGGTTCAGGACATTGGTATAAAGTAACTGTATAATAAATCACTAGCACATTATGACTTGTCTACAGAGATAATTGTTTAAATCAGTGTAGAAATCAATTTGGTTAGTTACATGTGGTTAAGCAAACTATCCTTAGAGGGAGAGTCTTAAACCAATACACAAGCTTTGTATGTATTCCTTGCAAAGACTAAGATTTACAGTCAACTACTATTGCTTGACAAGTTGATGTGCACCAGCAGTATCTCATTACCTGTTCATTTGCCTGCTTTGCTTTCTTGGTGTCCTCTCTGCCCTAAAGAAGTGCAATGCAGCTTACATTGTAACTCTTAACTGTCTGATTTTAATTGTGATATGTTTTTATTTATAAATTGGAAGTCTCTGTCAAAGAGCCCTCAAATCTACACTTGTTTGTTAATACAATAAGATTTTGCATTGAAATCTAAACCTATTTCCAAAGAATTCAAATATAAATATTATATAATGTTTTAAAGTAATTCATGTAGTTATCTAAAGCAGACTTAACTCTGCATGATTTCAGGATCAGTATTTTAGACTTTGAAATATCCAATATAATAGTTATGGGTTTTATTCCTGCACACAGAGCTCCATGTAGACACAGAAGTTGATTCATGTGAACATGACTCTTTGCAATGTGACAGAAAACTGCTGTAGTCTGCAAAACTACGACTTACAGATCAGTCATACTGAAAATCTGATAAAAAAGCAATCTTACAATTGAGTCTCAAGGTCACAAATGCCTGTGCTACTTTAACAGGACTTAATTCAATGTGTATTACACATGAAATTTTAAATCAGATGTTTGGTCACATGGTGAAAAAATTATAAACTCTGTACCTGACAGTACTAACTTTGATCAGATAGACCAGTTTGGGTTTTTGTTTGGTTGGTTTTTGTTGGGTTTTATTTTCTGTCTCATAGCTTTGCAATCATAAAGGAGTGTGACTGTAGAGTCATCTCCTCCAAGGAGATGCAGTTTGAGCAGCAGTGAAGGAGGGTAAATTTTACTTTTGGGAATCTCCCTAGCTGCTCTCCTTGCTCTCCTTCCTTCTCAGCAGTGACAGTGAAGACATCAGATGATCCACAAGATTAAACTTTTTTTCTAAAAATATTCCTTATTTCCAGTGAAGGAATTAAAGTTAATTAAAGATGCAGAACTGAGGCACTGCCACATACACAATCTTCTGACACTGAACTCAGTTACACTAGGTAGACCTCAGATTTACTTTGCAGTTTATATAAAATATTCCAACACTGGTCTTAAAAATATTGTTTCTTACTGTAGGACATGGGCTGGTTTGATAATATTAAAAATAGCACTGGAGCACTAACTACAAGACTTGCTAATGATGCCTCACAAGTGAAAGGGGTAAGTAGAATTTTGGTTTGGAGTTTTTCATATTTTCTTTAGTATTTAGCAAAGTTGTAGCTTGGATTTGACTGGTTGATAACAGTCTTTGACAATTAAAATTTACTATAAAACAATAGCTTGTAGAAAAGTGCACATTTTATGACAGTTATGGTAAAATATGTTTACAAAATAATTTACAAGTAAACCTTTTCTAAAGTTTACTATTGTGCTGTATTGTGTGCTTCATTATTAAACAAATTTATTGGGAATCTCTTATCTAAAAATCTTTTTTTTAAAGGGGTCTTATTCACCGAAAGACATGCATCTAAATTTGTTCAGCTTATGACCTCCTGCTATTTGTTGATCACACAGATTCATTATTAAAAAACAATTTAAAATTTGCAAGAAATAGACTATTTTTCTCTGACACTTTTTGGAGTTCCTTTAAAAGTAAATTGTGGACTTTCAGGAGTCTGTAATATCAAGTTAAACTACACTGAATGTTTTTATTTGTGTATGCTTAAGTAAATTTTTACTGCTCCATGAAGTTATGTGCTTTTTTGTTTTGTTGGACTCAGAAGTTCTGAAGTATCTTTGGCTTTATTTCCATAGGAGAAGTAAAACATTTAATTTTCTTCTTCATTTGGCTCTGTGTGATGACTTATAAAACTAGGTGTATGATCTACAAAATATGACAGATTTTAATGTCTAGATGTAAATGTGAATATGTATTGAGGTTAAAGTTTGTTCAGCTTCAGGAACAGAATTTAAAAATTGTGGTGCGTATTTAAGTAATCAAAATATGAGGAAAGAAGAACTAAATGTGATCTAGATATTTTTTTACAAAAGCATTTAAGAAATTCCCATTTTAAAAAAATAGCAGAGCTAAGAATTTTTATACAGTGCTTTGAGAATTGGGAATATTGTGGGTGAAGATGCTTTCCTTATTTAAGACGCTATTACTTTAGTAAGAAATGCCTTTTTTCTTCCTTCAGGCAACTGGTGCCAGACTAGCATTAATTACCCAAAACATAGCCAACCTGGGGACTGGAATTATTATATCATTAATTTATGGCTGGCAGCTGACCCTGGTGCTTTTAGCTGTTGTGCCCATCATTGCAGTGGCAGGAATGATTGAAATGAGGATGTTGGCTGGGCATGCTAAGAAAGACAAAAAAGAGCTGGAAGCTGCAGGAAAGGTGGGTCTAGAGAAATGTATCTATTTCTGTATAATATATACAATCATGTTTACCAAAGTATTGCTAATGGATGTATTACTTCCAAATACAAAACAATTCATAAGATATACCTTCCAGAGGCAGCCAAACTCTATGCAGTTACACTATTAGACCTACAGAGCATCACACCTCATCAATTATAATTGAAGACTTATTTTGTTAACTGACATATATTTTTATAGCTGATAAATCCCAGAATGTGCTAAACATTTTTCAGTTACATTCTTTTCTCATTCGTGTTCTGATCATCTTTGTTTTCCTTGTTTTGCAACCTCTTCATTTTCACATTCTCTTTTTTAATAACCAGTATAAAAACATAAAATTACACTCTAACAAAATTTTTTTATTAGTTTAAAATAAGGAATTGCAACATAATCTTAACTTTTGATTACAACATTTGTGTTTCGATTGCAGATTGCCACAGAAGCAATAGAAAATATTAGAACTGTTGTTAGCTTGACCCGAGAAAGAAAATTTGAGTTGATGTATGGAGAACATTTGATTGTACCATACAGGTATAATAAAAATAACTGAGCTAAACAAATTTATCTGTACTGTAATAAATTGCAGACATTTACTTTGACAAAAATAGATTTTTTTGTAGTGTGTATGATTTAATGTATAATTCAATTACCACAGAATTAATGTAAATATTTTACATATTTGCTTATAAAACAAACACAACCACCACCAGCTGACATTTTTTTAAACTTGATGTGATTAATTTTCGTTATAATAGTGATATCTTCTGTTACAATGTCATTTGGTTTGGAAGAATGTTAGTTTTAAGTAAGTTTTAGAAGTGATCTAATCTGAATTTCCACCTGAATTGTTTTGGTTATTTAATTAAAAATTTTTTAATGTAAATTGAATATTGCATTAAGCCATTTTTAAAAAGTATTAGTAGGCTTGAAATAATTTGAGTAATTGCTTATCGGTTTGTGGCTAAAAAAGAAAAAGTAATATAAATCTGCCTGGACTAAATCTATCAATGAAAGTTTTATTTGTTCTAGAATGAAATGTTTCATTTTCAGACATCCATGAGAAAAGTAAAGGAAATGGCAGCGTATGTACACAGATGTAATGTGAGACAAGTTGGGATGCCACTAACACATCAACCATAATAATTGAGTGGTTTAGAGCACAGTGCAGGACATGAAAGATATTACTTAGCGTTTTTTCTCAGGCTGCTGCGTTTTGACTTCATATCTCACAGCTTGCAGAACAGTGTCTAACCATTCTCAGGGTTGACACTGATGGTATTGCTCTGAGACTTTCATCTTACTGCTGTTCTAGTAAAAATAAGAAGTTATTGCCCTATGGGTCAGTTTGTCTGGAAGAGAGGACATGTGCTCTTTAGTTAATGCTTCAGTGTATGTACATTTTTCATTCACAGCAGTACCAACTGAAGTAAATTTTTTTTTGCATGCTAGGACTTAAGTATGATTGCACACTTTGATGAAAATATGCTTTTGTTCTTACAGAAATTCTGTGAAGAAGGCACATGTATTTGGCTTCTGTTTTGCCCTTTCCCAAGCAATGATGTTCTTTACCTATGCTGGCTGTTTCCGGTTTGGTGCCTATCTAGTGGCAAATGGACATATGGAGTATAGGCATGTATTTTTGTAAGTATCTCTTTTGCAATCTATTTTCTGTCCATGAAGAAAAATAATTTATAGTTTAAGACACAATACAGGGCTGTGGAAACAAGTATGAAAAGACTGAGATACTACCAGTATGGATACCAGTGACATCAATACCCAAGAAGGTCAATCATACTGATTGTTTTTGGCAACATAATTACAGTTAACACAGCTCATTTTGGCTGGAAGATGTTGGAAAGTGTCTACATCCCTTCTGCCAGCTGAACATCTCTAGCCAGTGCACTTCCAGTGGTTCAGTTAGATGTGAGGGATGGTTTCACCTAAAATTGTGTGAGCCCTTCTAGGCTGTTTAAATGCAGAATAAAACAGATTACTTCATGTAGCTCTGAAGAGAAAAGACAAAATTTAAAATAAATCAATCTATTTTATTTTGCTTTAAAACAGGCTAAGAGGTCTCATATGTCAAATACCATTCCTCTGTTGTTTGGCAGTAATTATTAGCTGAAGACAGCAGGTTCTTAAACTATTCAAATGTAGCCCATAAAACTTCATGAAATTACATAAAAATCACCATAAAAATAATAGCATAGTTTTCAACCTTTTTTGGTGTTGTAAACCCTGAAGTTTTTCCAGAAGAGCTGTGATAGAAAATTAAATCTTTATTGTTGCCTTGTTACAGGTTTTAGTTCTTATTTTCATTGATGCCTTAAAAATTGATCTCTAACTCCCAAAGGCCATTGAACCCTAGAGAGGAAACCACAGTGACAGTAGAACAACAATTTTGTCATCCATTGAACCCTTTCCTTGGAACCCCAGCTGAGACTTACTATAGTTAACCAGTATTAATACCTGAAGAAGTTAGAGATAATAAGTAATGAAAACACTGAATTTGGAATGCAGGCGTGTTTATCTCCCATCATTAAGAGAGGGTAAAAAGAAATTTGTGGAGCTAAATGAGTACTTAAAGCAATAATCGTCTGTTACTGCTTTATTCTTTCTAAATGTAGCCCTCTTTTTTTCCTCTGAGTAAAAGAAAAAGTTCACTGCAGTCCCATTTCCATTCTCCTTTTCTTCACTGTGTATTGATTTTTTAATCCTGATTTCTTTTATAGAGTGTTTTCAGCAATTGTATTTGGTGCAATGGCATTAGGACAAACCAGCTCTTTTGCTCCAGATTATGCCAAAGCCAAGATATCAGCAGCCCACCTGTTTCAGCTGTTTGAGAGAGTGCCCTCAATAGATAGTTACAGTGAGGAAGGAGAGAAGCCTGTAAGTAAGCCATGTGTAACGAGTGATACTATTTTTTGGTAATATGAACAGCACTCTTCTCACTTCCTTCAAACTGATTTTTCCTCTCTTGATTACATTGTTTGCTGAATGCGTTCTTGGCACTTTATCTGAACTCAGCATGGACCGAGTTCTCTGTTGTGAGTGCAGCTTTTGGCATTATGAGCAAAAGGTTTCGTGTGGAAAATCCCTATTGATTTCAGGGGTGAAGGAGGGGGGAATACTTCTGAAATTCTATTTGAATAATCTGTTAAATTGTCTTAAAGATGTAACAGTGATACTATTTTAATCGCAGGAAACATTTGAGGGAAACATAACAGTCAAAGATGTGGCATTTAACTATCCAAACCGACCAGAGGTCAAGATCCTCCAAGGTTTGAATGTACAAGTAGAAAAGGGACAAACTCTGGCTCTTGTTGGTAGTAGTGGCTGTGGAAAGAGCACTGTTGTTCAGCTGCTCGAGAGATTTTATGACCCACTTGATGGAGAAATGGTAAGTATTTTTGTAAGAACATGTCAGTAGATTAAGTGAGGGTGTGCTTATTGGTTTCATGTGATGTGATAAAGCATAATAGGTATTTCTAGTTTTCTTTTTCAAGTATTTTTAATGTTAAAGCTCAGGACTGGCTCATCAGGGCTCCTTAATTAAATGGGACTTATATGCAAGTCCTAGTTTTCCCTCATTCCCTCATTATAAGGAATTAATGAAACAAGATCTGTGTGGTAAAAATACACCCAGATCCAAGACCTAATGACAGCTTTGAATACAAAGCAAATTTCCTGAGTTTTTTATACTATGAACACTTTAATAAAAAGTTGTTAAATATACATACATGTCTACTTCTCTATAGGGAGGTAATAGAATTTGCCATCTATGTTCTTTTAAAAAAACCCCAAAGTCAGTGAACATTGCCAAAAATAATTTTTATGATAATTTTTACTTGTCAGAAACATCTTTCAGAGTATGTCCACTTAACAAGGGATAGATTGTAAATACTTTCAGTAATTTTCGTTTAAAATACATGTGAAGTTTCCTACACTACTAATTGAGCCACTTTACGTGTGGGTTTTTTTTCACATAACAGTAGTCTTTTTTGCTTTTGTTCTTTGAAGCAAATGTGCTCAGAGATTGCGTTTGAAAAAGATGGCACACATTTTGGTGCTCATCTTTGATGAGGTGAGAATAAAAAGGTTTTCTGCAGAGATATTCACGAAAGATAAAGTAATACTTAAATAAGGGCTAGATGCAATGGACAAGATTTTTTTTTTGAGTGTGGAAATGCCCAAACACGTCCAGCATAGCAAAATGATGTGTAGAAAGAAGGGTGCCCCAAAAGTATGTTTAAACAAGTGCAACTTCCTTACCAATGTTTTTGACATATCCATAAATAACCAACAATGGTTTGCTGAAAGGAGAAGCACAGACCTCTGGCACAGAAACCAAAGATGTGGAGGACTATTTCAGAAGCTGAGTTGCCCTGTGAATTGAGGTGAAAAGGGCATTTGCCTAAAAGCAGAGCAGCCGTTCACAAAAGTGAGCATTGTGCTGTTCTGGTAAGGAGAGTAGCTATGGCCTAAAGCCATGCTAATTGGTATGGTAGATCCAAAATGCATAATAACTGCGTTCTCTGCTCTTAATTCCTTTTTCACATCCGATAAGGGGCAGGATGCAGGCCATAGCAACCTGCAAATCCACTCGTATTTTAAGGAAAAAAATTGTAAATACCTATATAGTCAAAAGCAATTTCTCCTTTCTAGCTTACTTTTCCTTCTTTATATCTGCAGATGATTTCAGTGGGTTTTGAGTCAGGTTCGTTATGAAACCTTTTTCTTTGAAAAACAGTTGTATTGGGTGCAAATTGGCTGTTCTAGCACAAACTGTGGAATTAGTAGATTCATCTCCTCCAATTGCTGTGTATGAAGGGGGCAGTTCTTCAGCCACCCAGCTGTTCATGTCACTCAACACAGAGCCTGAGCACTGCACTGGGTGATTCTAGTGGAGATGTAACAGCCCTTTTAATGTCCTCGTATATTTGTGTCCAAGCTGAGATGACTTGTGTAATTGTGAAACTGATATATATATATAAAAATTCTGTTTCATTTATCTAAAAGTCAATTATAGAAACTCAGCAGCCAAATTTTGTCGAAGTGTGATAGAGTTGCCAATAATGAAAACTAGCTACAAGTGAATCTTAAGGAACCCGGAAGTAAATTAGAAGTGTGTGGATAAATGAACTCAACTCTTCCTTAATTTCAGTGGAATTATACTGCAAATCTGTTCCTTCAGTGGAAGCATACATCCAAAATAGACAAAATTTTTCCTGCTGAAGAAAGAAATGAAAGAACTTTGGGTAAAGTTCTTTGAAGTTGCCTCAGAATACCCTATCTTCCATTGTCTTCAAAATCCTAATTAAATCTTGAAACGAAGAAAGGGACTGAGGCAGCAGAAGGGACTATCCTCTCTTTTATGAATTCGCCCTTAGAAAATGTTGGGACACAGAAAAGTTTTGGAGAAGGAGGGCAAGAGATTATGTGAGTTTTCAACTGATACCTCTAAGGAAAGAGCTCCAATTGCACAATTTCTGTGTATGAATTTACAGTAAGTCTCGAATACATATATAGCCATGTGACTAAAACTTAAAATGTTTGCTTTCTTAGCTTTTTGATGGCAAAAATGCAAAGGCTCTAAATATCAAGTGGCTGAGAGCTCAGATTGGTATCGTCTCACAAGAGCCAATCCTGTTTGACTGCACTATTGCTGAAAACATCGCGTATGGAGACAACAGCCGGCAGGTGGCATTTGAGGAAATTGTTAACGCAGCAAAAGAAGCCAATATTCATACCTTCATCAACTCTCTGCCAGATGTAAGTTATTACTTTTCTCTCCCACTCAGAGCTGGAGGTGACCTAAAGTGTCAGGGAAAAATTGTGTCAGCTTGTAATTACCTTAGGTAGAATAATTCCATGAGTTGCAAATAGATCTGAAACTATTTTAAAATATTTTTCCTTTCTTAACTGTGTTTACCATACTTTTACTCTGGGAGATTCCAGCATAGGGTAGAGAGCTAAACATTTGAGATCTCAGGGAAGAAAAGACACAATTGCAGCTAATTGAGAGCTGGAAGTGAGGGCTGGGGTTTGTAACTGAGTTGAACATTTCTTTTTAAGCTCTTGTCTATCTCAAACATGTGTAAAAGACTCTGCTAGGCTGACAAGGTTACACATTTCTTCTAGTTATACCTCATCAGAATTGAAATTTCTAGTATTCCTATGGTCCGAAAATCACTAAGAAAGTTTTTCACATATATGTATCTCTGACCTACACATAATAATGTTAGAATATTTGCAACTAAGTATTCAGAAAGGCTAAACATTTAATCACATTTCCCCTGAATTTTTGTCTTACTTTGCATGATTTTGACTTGGGAACTTCCTAAGGTAGAAAAAAATTTTTATTGTTTACTTTTATTTTATTATTTTAGTATTTGGATTTTTCTTCTGTGTGTTTGACCAATCAGTTTATAACCCATGTCAACTTGCTTTCAAGACTTTCTGAAGCTAGGAGGTTTCCAGCTTAATTGTTTGTTATACATATTCAGATGAGTTTCAGGCAGATAAATGTTTTTTTGCATTTCTTTACAAAATCCAAGGCCCATGATTTTTGCAGACCGTGTTCATTTTCTAATGACTTATCAAGATCTGCTCTTTGTAGAGAAAGCTTTTGTTATATAATGTTGTCTAAACCAACTTTGGTGCTTTCTGCAAACAAATATCTAATACCTCACAGACTACCGTAACCCACACATGACTTTGTCCAGAGGCCTGTCTGGTCTGCCTTAACTTATGTAACTAAATTGTGTTGTTGTCCAGACAGATACAGATAAAGTGTATAAATGTCTGTGTCCATGTATAGGTATATAATTTGGCCTGAAACTGATATATCTTACATATTGCTATTTTTTCCAGGAGGAATAGGAGTGGGTTAGAATAACTGATTTGTTTGGACACTAGTTTGGAGCTTTTGAAGTCGGGGTTTGATTCCTAATATTGTCACAGACTCTCACTGACCTTTGGTGTTCCATCTCCTGATTGAGAATAACATTGCCATCCAACCCTAGAGAGGGGCGTTGCTTGGAATTTATGGAATACATGATGTTACAAAGAAGTTTTCTAGTGAAAGACCTATAGATCTGTGTCAGATAGCAATTCTGGTCAGATATTTTCAGAGAATTACTGGCATGAAATATGCAGTTTATGGGTGGCTGGTGTCAGGGCTGACATGCTTCAATAGACTTCAGAACTGATTTGCATTCATAGCCTGAACTTAATCTGTTATTTCCAGAAATACAATACTCGTGTAGGAGACAAGGGAACCCAGCTTTCTGGTGGCCAGAAACAACGTGTTGCAATAGCCCGAGCTCTTGTACGTCAGCCACAAATTCTGCTGCTGGATGAAGCTACTTCTGCCTTAGACACAGAAAGTGAAAAGGTAACTTAAATTGGAGCCAGGATTCTGGAATCTGAACTCCTACCCACTGCCCCTCTTTT
>VWZG01011230.1:716-46745 GCA_013396735.1 Grallaria varia | reverse complement strand
TTTTTTTTTTTTTTTTTTTTCCACATTAAGAGTACTGTTTTTACTCTCCCAGACTGAAGCCAAAAGCTGAAAATACGGTGTCTTGGGTAAACTACATATTTATACTAATAATAAACAAATATAAATGTCTTATTCCTCCGTGCAAAAAAACCAAAAAAGTATTTTTTGCATCTGTGTGGCAATAGGCAGATTGAAATTGCAATGAAGAACACAGTGCTTAGCCTAGAATCCTTCAGGCTTCAACTGAAAAGCCTAGAATCCTTCAGGCTTCAACTGAAAAATTGCTATCAAACTTGAATCAGGACACATAAACTGCAGAAGCCAAAAAGACTGAGGATTCTGCCAGAAAACCTTTTTTTTCTGTGAAACTCCCAAGTTTTCTTCCTTCTCCTAATACTCTCCAGTCCTTGCTACATGTTCATGTCTAATACAATAAGTTCCAGTGAAAAATTCCAGAACATTTACTTCTTTTTTTAAGCCCAAAGCTGCAATCTGGGCACAACAGAAGTACAATCTAGCTGTAGAAAATCAACACAGAGTCCACAAAAATACTTATTATTATTGAGGCAAATATTATAGCAAATATCATAATCTGAAAAGTTAAAACATTTGACCTAAGTTTTGATCAATTGTAGGCATAAAAAATGAGGTTTGAGGGGAAAATGCCATTAAACAATCCCATGATTCATTGTTTTTTAGTTATATGCCTGTCAGGTATTGAATTTTCATCTCTTATTTTATTCTACATTAATAAACATAAGGAATAAATAAAAGAAAGCAGAGACTCTTTTTAGTGTTTTTCTGCCAGTGCTCTAAGAAAAAGATGATTCATGAGACTCCCTGCTAAATCTTGAGACCTTATATGATAGCAGTTGACCCAAAAATTTTGACTCCACTGCCATATGTAATTAATCTGTCATGAAAGGGACCTGTGGAGGTTCCCAATTAAACTTCTTCTTCACACAAGGGCCAATACTGAATTCAAACTTAGAGTGCTTAATGCTGTGTCTGGTAGGGTCCTTGAAAACCTCTACTGAGACTCAGCAGAGACTCATTTGTCCCTGTTCCAATGCTTAATTATCCTTGCAGTGAATACTTTTTTTTTTAATATACAGCCAGAACATCTCCTGTTACAATTTATGAACATTTTCTCTTGTTGTCCTGCCATGCACCTCAGTAATGAGTCTAGTTCTGTCTAATTCTCTTCACTACCACAGCATCATCCACTATAACAGTTTTAACTCTGCTAACACAGGCTAATCCTAAATCAGGAAGGTTGAGCAAGATACTCGCTTTCCCTCACTGTCCTGTTGCAGTTTGCTTCACAGATGACAGTTGAGGTATACCTCACAGCAGCCGCCAGAATAGTTCACCTTCTGGTTTGTTCATTGTGCAGATTGTCCAGGAAGCGCTGGATAAAGCCAGAGAAGGCCGAACGTGCATCGTCATAGCTCACCGCCTCTCCACTGTCCAAAATGCTGACAAGATTGCCGTGATACAGAACGGCCAGGTCGTAGAGCAAGGCACCCATCAGCAGCTTCTGGCTGAAAAAGGCATCTACTATTCTCTGGTCAATGTTCAAAGTGTGTAATGCAACGTGTAGACTAAAGGAATTGCCACTGGAGCTACTTCTGTCACTATAATTATTTCAGTATCAACAGTCAGTCTTGATATTTTTGGTTTTCTTCCTTTCTTTCATAAGTCATACAAAACTAAGTAAATATGTACCAGTTTTCATTATTCAAGCCACTTTACTATGTGGCCAAAGCAGTGGCCTATTGCACTCATGAAAGTAGAAGCACGCTAAGCCAAATGTAATTAATATTATCTCGCTTTGAACTCTCCAAAATCACATTTATCGGGCGCGTCTGGTAAGCAACCTGGAAACATTTTCATGCTCCATAAAAGTAACTTTGCTTTTCTCAGAAGCCACCCTTAAGCCTTATCCTCACTGTCCCTGTGTAAGACACAGGCAGTCCTGGCCTATTATGCTTGTTACCAACTTGTTATGAGAACTTGTAGGTCACCTGAAGTTTGATGCCAGATGTCTCTTGTTGTGATGTGGGGAGTTTTAGCCTGGGATGACAGCAAATGTCTTGAAAATATGAGTACAGGCTGAAAACAAGGGTCCCAGAAATGTAAGAGCCTTATGGATGGCTAGTTACTGATCACTGAAGAGTTGCAACCTTAAGAGATAGAAAAAGACTGCTTGAAACATAACACAGAAAAGAAACGGCAGATAAGAAAAAACCACAAGTGATGGGCAAGACAAGGCACCTGCTGCAGCCTGGGAAAGTCCTAGGGGTCAGAGGCCAAAGACTAAGAACTCTCTACAGACTGCAATATTTTATAAAAGGTGAAAATCCTGCATTTGGACTTGGAAAAGAGGGAAGGAAGGCATCCTTTGCAGTGTTAGCATCCTTCATTGAAGGGCTATTGAACCTGATCACCGTGACTCTCAAGGACTGTAATTATTGGTGCTAAATCCTTGGCATCAGCTCTGTGATATTGTATATTGTTTGCTAATTTAGGTTGACTGTTAAATGCTAGCTACTTTGAATATGTAGTAATATTGCTTAATAATTATTAAAAACTAAGCATTAGCAATGTATATTGTTAATTAATATTTATTCAGTAAAGTTTTGCTTTTAAGTTTAAAACTGGCCTGATTAATCAATCTTCCACACTTCCGTCATGGCAATTTCTGATTACCTGAGATTTATACATATGGTCTGTCTTACCTACCTTTAGATATTTATACACGCAGATCTAGATATTTATATACTCTTCAATTAGGCTCATCAGTGTACCAGTAACACTCTTCAGAATGTTGATTGATGCAGTCTCATTGTATTCCTCTTGAATTACATACCTATTTTCTTTTGTTTCTATCTTAGATGGAAATCCAATTTGACTCAGAAATTTGTTTCTTTCCTGTTTATGCATTACTTGATTCAATAAGATTGTTGCCCATGAGTAAGGCTATTATTCTGCATAATAATATAAATAAGTTATACTTGCAATTACAAGAATTGAATAGTTACACTTTAACATTATAGTCTGAGACTCAAGTAAGAACAGACTTGTACTGATTTTTTTTTCCCACTGAATTCTGGATGTTAGTATTTTGGTTTTAAACTAGGATTTTTAATTTTTAATTATATAGTTTCTAATTATTTGATTAGTAATGATTAGTTTCTTTACCCAACTTGTGTCATTTTGAAGATGCTTCATTTACCAGACAAATCTTGATGAAAATCAGGATAACATTGTAAATATTCTAAAAAGAAATCTGAAAATCAGTTTTTTAAATCTTGGACATATAGTTTAAAATATACTTCAGAAATTCACATAAAATGTAGAAACTTTCTAAAACAATTTATTTTTCCCTATCCTTTTCTTCTACATTTCTAAAGAAGTATTTTCCTTTTGTTGAGATCTATCCAAAAGTTTTCATAATAATTACAAATCCACTACAAATGCTTCAGGAATTATGCTGCTGCTCACAATTACTTTCTTTTCAGAATTTTCTTTCAGAAGACCACAACAACCATATTACTACAATTAAGCTACCACTAGATAATTCACCATGTAATTTATAGTCACAAAGCCAAAAGGACAGACAAGGACATATCCAAAAATGTGTTCTTCGCCACATTCTATTCATACACCCAAAGGAAGGGTTGACTGAACTATGACAATCCTACCACATCTTTCCAGGGGGTAAGAGGTCTTACTCCATAGTTCTGCCTTTTTAGTTAGAGAATAGACATTTTGGTTCCTCCTGATGTCACAAAATACTTGTCTGAGCTCTAAGTCCTCCTTGTGGCATAGTCAGATCTCGTCTTTGACCATAAGCACCCTAAACTCTTGATGTGCATCTGTCATTATTCTGAAGTAATAGGCCTTTTTTCCCTCCATCTTGTTCTTTTGAGAGCCTGCTGAAGTTTTGAGCAGAACTTACTGTTTTAAGGGAAGATAGTCTAGCAGTTTTTCCACATGTTTCTTGTGCCTCTTGACCCCATTACCTTTGGAATAAGTCTTTACAGAGATGTGAGCATTGACACCACCTCAGCAATCCTAACTACTTTGCAAGCATATGCCACTGAGTGTGGGGAGACAGGAAGCAAGAAGGATGTAAGTCCAACAGTGTGATAGCCCTCCTGCTGAAACAACTAATCAAAACAGAGTTCTCAGAAGAAGAAGATGGTTTAGATCTAGAAAGTCTTTCTTGTTGCAGGTTCTTATCAGGGTGTTGCTATTGCCCAGCATTCTCCAACATACTTAGCCCTAGAAGGACAATTTGCTGTTCCTTATGAAATGAGTACCTCATTAGTAAACCCTTCTATAATTTCTGATGTAGAGTGAGAACGTAAATAAAATCCATCATCTCCCTCACCTCAAGAGTTTCTGAAATATTTCTCACCAATGTCATAAACTGTGTATCATCTCCAAAGGAAGACTGTACATCAGTTCTAGATCTCCGCTAGTCTCTTCTCCAGGCATTCCCTCAGAGTTCTTCCTGAACTATCCCACATGTTGGGAGAAATTCAACAATCTTCCCCCCTGACACTGCCTCCCCACCAATCTAGCTTTAATGGAACAAGTTCTTCTTTCTTACAATTCAATCCTTTGAACCGCTTGTCTCTTTCCTACTGCTACACTAGTCTATGAAAACAACCTTCCTGGTAATATTAATTTGTGTAAGACACTACAGATCTCATTGAAACAATAGCTAAAGAGTAATCCTTGTTATCATTCATAGCACACAGAGGCATAAATCTAATCTCTTCCTCAAGGTGTAGGGTCTATTTGTACATTTATAACTCTTCCTTCTACTGCTCTCCCTCAAAACATGGCACGCTGCCTATGAATAGAGGGTGAAAACACTCAACCAGCAATTCTTGTGCAGAAAAACCCACATTGTAAATGTATCTATAGACAGACTAAAAAGCCTATATTGTCAAGTACCCAGTCTTCTAGACAAATTGTCTAGAACAACATAGTTTAGTCATTCATTCATTCTGTATTTCTAGGAGTATCTTTTATTCTAGTTATTTTAATGTAGTAAAATGAAAGCAGAGTAAGAAAAGGAGCAGCAACTTCAAATCCTTTGCTGTGAATTTCATGGACTATAGAGATATCAAAAGAAGAGAACTGGAAGGAAAAGTGCGGAAATCACAAGGATAGCTATCTTTAGCAATCCCTGTTATTATAAGGTGAGTACATTTCCTTTAGTCTTTGTGTGCTTATTCCTGCATACATTTCATTCTAGCTGTAGTCTGTTAACTAAGGACATCCGTATTTTAACGCTGTTGCTCCAGAGATCTAGGACAGGACTGCATGTAACTCAGAGCGAGCACTCACACCTAAGTCATTTCTCTAAGCAAGTCCATCTTCTGCAGGGTTAACAAAGGTCTGGCCCATGAAGTTCATCCCATTCTGGAGCTGCTGTCACCAGCAGGTCAGATTAGCAACAACCTTCTATTGTATCTCTTCATAAGAGGATATAAGCATGACTGTCATAAATACCTGCATTGCTAATGCCTTGGTGTAGAAAAAATGAGTCACACTTTGTGATTGACTACTAAAATAAGTGACTTCAATCCCGCACTACATAATGTTTCATAAAAGCAGACCCATAAGCACTGGTTTCAGCCTTGTGTTCACCAAGACAGAGACATTTTTTACAGAAATAATAGAAATCATTTGGGACTATTTTAAAATGCCCCAACATTTAAAGTCATTGATAGTTTAGATAACTTAAAAGATAAATACTGCATCTACGTACATGTGTATATTTTCCCCGTCTTAATAGATTTGATTGAAGTGCCTGTGGGCAGAAATAGTATCATTCATTTTCTAAGTAAAGGAGACCAATATATGAAGAATTTTTTTGAATACTGCAAGCAGTAGTTCTAAGAGGAAATAGTGTCATCCTTAAATCATCTAACAAACAGGAATGGTTTTATTCCCATGTTAATTCTGATTTTGTTCTTAAATCACAGATGAAAAAGAGGTAAGAGAATAACTCGATTAAGCTAAGAAAAAAATAAAGTTCCTGGTATGTAAGATATTAAAATGAAGCAATGTTGAGGAAGAAGGAATGCATATCTATCTAACACCATAGCTCTTAGTTTCCACTTACATTTTAAGTGTCCTTAATGAGGTCATCTTTATTTACAGTGATACATAAAAGGAGTCAGGGCAGAACTTAGAAAGAATGAAGTTTCTATAGGTGTAAGGTCACTAGCATTATCTACTCTCTTTACCACTGAGGCTCTGATGAGCTGTTTGGTTAACGCTGGCATCACACTTTTTTTTACCTGGGTGCTCTTGTCTTCCCCCAAGATGAATTTTTTCTTGACTTCACTTTTACATATATCTTCGTTTGTACTGTTTTAATTTGGTATTGATCAATGTGCCTGCTTGTTGTACAAACTCTCCAGCCACTCCTTGATACATATTTCACAGAGTTGTAAAAGAATATGTAACTTCCATTTTGTTCAACAAACAAACAACAAACAAATAAAATTTATGCACGAATTCCAAGGGATGGCTAGAAGAAGGCACTATGGAATTATGATGTGCTTTTCCTTCATAGAGTGAATTCCTAATCTAAATTAAGTTTTCCCAAGATTTTCTTTTGGGTAGCTCTACAGAAGATTTATGTCCACATATCTGTCCATCCTTTAATCTAAAAGACGGTGAGTTATTAAAGATGAGAGTCATTTAAATATCTGCTAAACCAGAAACAAGTCAGACATTACTCTTCATGCACACTAGAGTTGAGAATTACAGTTCAGGATGCTCATATTTCCCTGTTCAGCTTGTTAAGGGTACATTCAAGGAAACATACAACAATCTACTTTTGCAGATGTTTATACTTTTCTTTCCTGCAGTTTCCTGAAGAGCTTGATAAATAATCAGAAACGTCATTGCTCACTTGGCTGTCATTTGTAGACATTTGAAATATTTCCTCTAAAGACATGATTATTCCTTTTAACTCTCATTCTACCATTATTGTTTATGAGACTTTAATGAGAAAATAAATGTGATTTCCATCTAAGAATCTCATTGATAAAGAATTTCTAAAATTTCAAAATATCCTTCAAAATTTCTCCAGAACTACTCATGAAAAAAATTAAAGCTAGGAGGAATTTCTGTGTCTGAACTTTAACACCAGTTTTCTTTGAGTTCTTGATGAAAGTTGTGTACTTTCTTCTTTATTACCCAATACTATAAATCAATAATTTTTCTTTCTGTGACCGTGTCTTCAATTTGCCACATGATGGCCTCATTTGTCCAGAAAATGGCTACACTGATCTGCTTTGCCTTTTTTTCTCCTTACTTCTTCATGTATATCTTCTTCAGTTCAGTATATGCAGTATTCTATCTCATCCAAAGAGCAATAGTCCTATGAGCATTTGATTCCTGTCCAAGATCCCCCTCTCTTTCCTGCCTAAGGGAAAGTCCAGACAGTATCGCTACAATTTCTTCTGAAGTCAGAGTTCTTAAGACCTAGACTGAGGCAGTAGACATGTAACTGCTCATCCCAGCTTGTGCTATGTCAAGCAGTCCTCCTGGAGGCAACCAATGGTGGTAGATAGTGTTCATCTTTGCATTTAAATCAAAGGACTTTCATTTATTTCTTCCTAATTTAATCTTGTTTGTCACAAAGTCTATAAAAGTATAAGGATAAAGAAGAATCTTCCCATGTATTAAAAATATTTCATAGTATTACAAGAGCAAAGAGGTTTTTATTTAGTCTGGATAATTTTTCTTCCAGATACAGAGTTTGAGTGCCATTTTTCTAAACAAGTTACTTCTTTAAGAGATATTACATTCAACACCACTATCATTCTGCATTGAATTTCATGTACCCTATAAATTTACCAAAAAGAGTATTAAAATGCTACAGTTACATTAAAGTGAAACTGTTCACCTCCAAGACAACAGGCATCTTACCACCACCATCAGCATTTTATACTAGGTGAATTTAGTATTTCCTGTTAATAGAAGATAAAATTATTATATCATTGCTTGATTTTGCAGTTATGGACAGGAAATCCAGTATTTCATTCATTTTAATATACCACAGACTTAAAAAGAGATGCACAATGTACTTTCATACTACCTAAATTAAAATAATAATTTTAAAATAATTTAATTCTCTAACTGGTTAAACTGGCTGCAATGAGGACACAGAGATGGTTTATCACTTTACACTGAGGAAAAGTCGGTTTCTATGATGAGATTGCTTCACAAGAAGAAGTATCTGGTGAGTATATTCAGAAGCATCATAAAGAAAAATTATTCTGAGAATATGCTCTCATCCATAAAAACCCCAATATATCCACCCAATTTAAAGCTTTCAGCTCCCAGCTGAGAGGAAATGTACATCAGTTCAGTCAGTAAATAGTTTTGTGTTTGAGATGCAAAACCAGGGTTGACTTTTCTAAGAAGCCTCATGGAACACCAAGGGAGCCTTCTCTGGCTGCTTCTCTGCACCCAGCTTTCGGAGTTTGTGTGTGTGTGTGTGTTGCTGCTTATGCAGTTGAGCACTGGCCATGGTAGGATTCTTGTACTACCACTCTCAAATATGAGAAGAGCAGCTGCAGTCCATCTGCCCATAATACCCTATTTTTCTCCTTGTGAACAGAGCAAACTGTTCTTTTGGATTTTTGCCACGGGATTCCCAAATCACGTCCAAAGGCAAAGCCACCCAAGCAGATGGAGAACAAAGGTGTGGTGCACAGGCTAAAAAAAAGAAAATGAGCACGGGGAAGGCTCTCTCTGACCACCTCCCAAGCAAATCCCACCAGGAAAGAAAACACCTTCCCCAGTCCTCTCCCCAGCATCACACTGGAATGCAAAGCTATTAGCTATCCCTTTGTTTAGACTTCAGACAGCTGCCTCCATCAGGTAGTGAGAGAGCTGGGCTTCAACAATCTTGCTCTGGCTCCCAACCCCCAAACCTCTGTGCTGGCAAGGGACCCAAAAAGAAAAAAAAAAAATTCCATGAAAGATTTTGAAACTATAACAGTTACATATTTTAGGCATATGAATATAATTTTTATCCATTTACCATTATATACAGTAAGTCATTAAATCTGTCACCTTAAAAAGTCCATATTAAATAATTCACACATTAAACAGGGCTGTTTATAGAGATAAATAGACTCTCTTGGGTTACATTTTGCTAGGCCAAAAAAATTTAATTCTTTTAGTTTTCTCATACAGTATTGGTTTGCCATTTCACTGCTCATATTTTTCTTTAATTTTGTCATACTGTATTTCACATAACTGTGGCTCACCTGCTTCTCTTCCTACTAGCCCCCAACATTACATATCTAATTCTGTAAGATATTCTGGTATTCCTGTGTCCTGGTCCTCTTCCTGGTTCTCTGTGCTGATCCTCTCAGTTTTGTAACCAGAAAGTTTCATTATCGTGACTATTGTTTGCATGCCCAAGTCAGTAAATCAAGTAAAAGTAATAAATCCCAAGACTGACTGAAGAATTAATATTGTCAGCTCCCTTGGGTATTACATTTCCCTGCTGAACACCGCTACCTGCCTTCAAACTGTTTTTTACCGTTCCTTTATTACTTCACAACTAGTATTTAATAACATATCTCACTGCTTTAGGATATATTGGCATTAGTTGGCATATATGAAGTACCAAGGGATTAGCTTTACCGGGTCTAGCCTCTGTAGAAAAAGTAGTACTAAGGAAAACTAATTGGGTTAATTCTTTGCTTTCATAACTCATGAGATAATGGGGTTTTTTTAAAGATTAAATTTATTGTCAATTATTTCAGATTTTATTATTTTCTTCAGGGTTAGTTTGCAAGCTTCCTGTGTTGTGTTTGCTAAGATAAAAGTTTGCAGTTTCTCAGGTTACTGTTTCTGTTCTAATTTTTCAGTCCTGTGGTTCTATCCACAATTTGAAATAATCACTGAAAGTTTTTGTTACTGAACTACTGTTATGTTTGCCAGTTTATTCAATACTCTGAAATAAAGAGTTCATGATCATCGTGAGAAGCACGTTCCTTCCTTACCATTTTCCATTTCAGGTCAGAAGTGGTAATTAAAATACCCTAATTCACTTTGCTTTTGGCACCATGCCCTTTTGTGGTTTTTTTTTATACTGAAAGTTGAGGCTGAACTGGAGTTTCAAAGTCATCCCTGGTGCAATTATCATCTCAATGCTTTTTAATTCCTAAGACCCATGAAATGAAAAACCATTGTTGCAGACCTTTTCTCTGTGTGTTCATCTGTGATTGCACTAACATAAAATTGCTCAGTATATCACAAGGTGAAAGGCAGTCATTACATTTTCTTCTACTCCTAGCAAGATCTTTCTTGGGCTTGGATTACTGTGCACAAACATATTTTATCCATCTTCAATGTATTTCATGGGAAATGTACTCATATACACAATGAAAGAAAAGGTAATTTCTGGTGTGTTCTGGGGTTTTTTCATGCTTGGGTTTTTTTCTTTCAGATAGCAAAAAAATAAAAGGTGTCGAACACATTGCTATCAAACAGGCTACGCCAGCCAAGATTTCTGTGGGTATTGCTTTCTTTTTGATACATGCGTCATATGGCTTGACCTTCTTTGATACTTTCCAATATTTGTACAGTTCACAATCCTCAAATGCTTCTGCTTAATGAGGTGACATCAGCTTTGGATACTGAGAGTGAATCGGTTGTGAAGATGGCATTGGACAAGGTCAGTATTGATCGGCGTTGAAGTGCTTTTGTAAGTGCCCATGGAATTCAGTTAATAATGTTACGGGTAGGACTGAACAGCAGCAGACTTCTCCAAAGAAGCTGTAGTCTTCAGAGCACTGGAGAACTCAGCCGGTACTAAGAGCTAAATATTCCCATGCAGTTTTGGGGATCCATGTGGGCCATGCTCTTATTAATACCCAGAAAAGTAATTAAAAAACAACTCGAGGGTGTCTTCAAGAGCCACTGCTATATGTTGACCGCTGTCTAGACATAACTTATGAACAACACAGACAGTTGAAAATAATAGTAAGTCCTGTATAATGGGGTCTCTGCTCTAAGTCCATGAACTGCTTACAAAATAGTTCTATCTATTTCTCAGTCTGACTCAATCATGTTTGTTGGGTTTTTCCCACTGCTGTTTCTTTCTCTTACTGTGCATCTATACTTATCCTCTGGGTGAAGACAAATACGCACCATCGCATTAACATTTGCAGAAATGGTCTGTTTCTCTATGGACAATATCTATAGAAAACATTTTTCTGCCATATGCTGTTCCGTCCCAGGAGAAGTACCTGATCTACCTTCTCATCATCAAAGATATTTTAGTTCCTAATGTTTACTTGGACACTTAATTGCCACTAATTTCAGGAAGAGGTAGACTCTTTGTCCACTAGTGCTGATAATCCACATTACTCTGGGACACCGTGCTAGTTGTCACATGCAGGAATCTTTCTCCCAACCCATGACCTGTAAAGTGAACCCTAGAAACGGGAGAACAGAGAACTGCTGATGGAGACATATTTGGTGGGATTCCCAACTAAGTGCTGCAATATAAAATATATACAGCTAGTTTAAACAAGTTACTTGGCCTCTCACCTCCCCCACATAGCTTTAAAATGTGACATATGGTGAGATGAATCTTCCTGTTGACATTTCTGGTAGAGCGTGCCAGAAAGACTTGCTCAGACTAGACTACCTCTGATTGCTGATGTTAAGCAAGACAAAGCTAAGCTATTGTGTGCCAAGCACTCATTTGTCCTCCTCTTGCCTAATTTTTCTCTTCCCCCTGCTGTGCTGAGCAGGTACCTCCCTAGAAGGTTTATATACAGCTTGGACTAGACCACTTTTTCCTGCAGGGTTTACCAAACCTCTGATGAGTCCCTGTTTAGGTTGTGTGGTGGGGCATTCTGCTTTTTATAAGGAAGGATCTTAACTTGATTTTCTTCTGCATTTTGATGCGATTTTAAATTTTTAATATCATTTCAGGCAAGTGAAACTTTCAGTCCACCAAAAAAAGAATACATTTTTTTACAGGATGGTTTGAATGCCTGCCATTTCCAGTTCTTAAAATAATGTGAAAATATAAAGATACCTGTTTTTTCTGGAAAATTGTAGAGAAAATTCCACAGGTTACAATTTTCTCTTTTATTTCCTAATTGTATAACAGTTATTAAACCACTTTTATGCTAGCAGTTCAAAATGTTCAGTAAAGATTTTTAAACTGAATTACATAAAGCTTGGAATTTTTTTTGTCTTTAGATATTAATACAGAGTTATACCAGTGCACACTGTCACAATGTGACTGTAAAGACATCTTTGTCCCATCAAACTACACACTTCTAGAATTTATTTTATGTTTTGTGAGTAATTAAAACAATGGAAAAAACCAATATGACTAATGGAAATATGATTTTAAGTACAAATATAAATAAGTATTTTCAACTAATTCAAATGAGCAATTTAGAGCAAGTAAAATTGATAACCGATTATTTTTTTATTTTTGTGAAATTTTTTTAAATAGAATTATCCCTGACATGCTTAATGGTAGGCAATAATTTTTTTGAGTGGAATCTGGACACATAACATTGAAGTATATTAAATGGACAATCTCAAAAGAATAGCCTTTTATATATATCTGTATTCAGAGAGTAATAGTACATAAAAACAAACAGAGTACCTTAACTTATGTTTTCAAAGAAAATGTATTTTGCAGTTATCTACTTTAAGTGACTTTTTTGCTTTAGTTTACCTTGAGAAGCTGAAAAATACTATGACATTCAAAATTCCTCAGCTGACAATTTTGACCTTTACTAGAACTTAATTTCCAAGGAAAATTAGACTATTTTTTTCATTTCTAATAAGAAAGCAGGAAAATTTACATGTAGCTGGCAGCATTAATGTGGAGCCATCTCACTGTTTCAAGGTCAGGAAAGGATGCTACACAGAGCTCAGTGGCTCAGAGTGGTTCAAAATGCAGATCCTACTGCTGTGCTTGAAAATGGTGTCATCACAGAACAACATGTTCATAGCCAATGAATAGAACAGAATGGAATTTACTACAAGCTTGTTGATATGCAGGTAGCTTCTTCCTGAAACTTTTTTCATAGCATAGAATCATAGACTCATAGAATTGAATGGTTTGGAAAAGACCTCAGAGATCATCAAGTCCAACCCTTGGTCCAACTCCAGTCAGTTTACTAGATCATGGCACTCAGTGCCACGTCCAATCTCAGTTTAAAAACCTCCAGGGACGGTGAATCTACCACCTCTCTGGGCAGGCCATTCCAATGCCTGACCACTCTCTCTGTAAAGAATTTTTTCCTAAAATCCGTATGTCATAGTAGATGTTATTGATCTAACTGGATTGAATTACTCCAAAAAGTACTTCCAGCTTTGCAGTGTTTTCACCGTGAAGAAACTCCAGTGGAAAAAAGCTTCCCTGAAGAGTGCTAAACGTTGGATTAATAAAAATTCATTTTAAGTAAAATGCTTGAGTTTAATTCAAAGTTATGAATTACAGGAATTCTAAGTAAAAAATTTTCTTTAAATGTATGACATTAAAAGTACATGAGAAGGTGTAAATGAAGACTGTGGCAAAAATATTCTAGAGCTCATTGCTTCTTAGACTACTTTTCCACATCATATGATTATAACATCGCTCAGATCGGAGGTCACCATCTAGTCCAACCTCTGCTGAATGCAGGGTGGACTCTGAGGTCAGGGTATGGTGCTCAGGGTCCTGTTGGGTTTGGAATACCTTCAGAGATGGAGATGCCACACCCTCCTCAAGTCACCTGCTCCAGTGCCTCCCACCCTCATTGTGAAAACTCACTGTTTTATGCCAGTACTTTTGCAAATCAACAACCTCTTAGTGACTCAGACTCCTGAAGGTTTATCATTCAGACATGGTTTATCTTGAATATTTTTATTAGCTCCCACGCTCTGTCCTGAATTTCTCAAGAAGTTTCTCTCAGGCCTTAACTTCGAAATAAGTGGAAGTTTTGCTCCTATACTTCTTGTCTCCCTCCACATGTTGAAAGTCTCTCTTGTTGGCTTTCTGATTCTCTTTTACTTTAAGGCTCTTTTATATAATTTTTCCATTTTAAAGAGCCATTCTGGTGGGTCTCTTCAGTTAACTTAGTTAATTGTCCTGTCTATTTTCAGAACAGTTTAACATAATAATAATAATAAAAAAGAATAAAAATCTCTGTGGTTAAAACACACACACACACTCACATACACACACACATACACACTCACATACACACACTCTCATACACACTTACATACACACACTCACGTACACACACACACACTCACATACACACACACTCACATACACACACACACACGCCCTTATGAGTGTTAGTGTAATGGCTAACTCTATGTATGGACTGGGATGCACAAATAATTACTAGAACCTGGATATCTGACTAACTGCACTCACTAAACTGGCGGCTGCTCCCCTGTAGCCGTGGTAGGGATCAGGTCTGGGCTCTGCTGTCAGTAAAAGTATATTCAGCAACAAAGCTAAATCTTTTTAAAATGATCAGCCTGAAATCCAAGCAGAGCAGTCTCTAGTTGCTTAGCAGTGAGTAGGACAGCAAGGCTTCTAACTGCACGTGAGATCAGCCTTATCAACATCATTTGAGAGCTGCCATCAGCTGCTTCCTGGAGCTGGAGCAGTGCTGAGCTGCTCAACATCCCTGCCTTGCTGCCGTGTGTGAAAAATGTCAGTGAAAACTGGGAGGCACAGCCTGCACAGATACCTGCCCTGAAGGCTTAACAGCATTTCCAGTTTGTATTTTAGCAACAGCTGGAACTAATTCAGATATTTTGTTCCTCTTTTGTTGCCTCTCTTACCCTTGTCAGTTGATACCCCAACAAGTACCTTTTATAATTCATCAGGTATTTTAGGGAAATGTTGGTGTTCAGTATCTTATTATCAAACCACAGTCTAAATTCAATCCTTCCCTGAATTTCTAGTAAGTTTTACTCTCACCTGACCCAGCTGTAGGCATGCCTGTGATCCCTGAAGTAGAAGAAAGCAGAGCAATGTGAGGGTAGACACGTCACTCCCTCACTGTTCTCTCACTGCAGACAGGGGTTTATCCCAGCCACGCTAGTCGGATATATTCGTAAATCTGGGATTAAAGAGGCACAGCCTCATCACTTATTGAGCCCATGCAGCTGAGTAAAGTTTTCCTGGTCTCCACAGAGGGTCGTCTCCCTCTTCAGAAGTTCCTGGAGTCAGCCTGGGGCCCACCAGCTTCTCTTCTGTTAACCCCTTTTACTGGTCCCAAGTGAAAGAGGTTAACAGAAAGCACCTTCTTTCCTGTTTATATGAGAAGGGATTATAGGTCACCTCCTTGGCAACAAGGTCCCATGAGACTTTCAGGAGGAAAATGAGGTCTCTCAGACCATGTTGAATCTCAACAGATCCCTGAAACAAGCCCCTAAAGAAAACAGAGAGGTTTTCATGGTTTGAGGAGTCAAGTAATGCCATTATATTAACTTTTCTCACATTGGTATGAAAACAGAGTCCATCTGGCAGCCTGTTCAGGTGCCAGGCACTGCAACAGTGGGACCTGGGAGGGCTTGGTATGTTAGCACCAACTCATGTTGCGTGTTCTTTGCATCATGTAACACCAAAGCAGCCTTCTATCTATATTAGCTTACAGCCAAATTGAAACTGCTTTTTTTACATGCTTTTTTCTGACCATATTTAAGAATATAGTCTTTTGCTGCATATAAAAATCATTATTTCCCTCAATAAAACTCCAAGAACTCAAAGTGTAGTATGTTTGTTGATGTCTAAAGGCTGGGCATTTATACACTACTGATAAGAAACATAAAAACTCTTACAAAACCCTTACAAACAAAAAAAAACCCTTACAAAACAAAAATACCATACCATGTTTATAAAAATTATGTATCTATAAACAACTTAGGTTGTTTAATGGTGGTGACCTTTTAGTTTTGATATTTGGCAAATCTGGAGGAAAGACATAGTGAATATTCTATTTGTGCTTCCTGTGCTTAAACAAGACAAATGTTTTGCATTTATTTCAGACATTTTAGTTTTCAAGGATGTGTTTTAAAGTCACTTGTTCTTCTGACCAAATAATCTGAATTGTTAATGAGACACAAAAGTATATGATTGATGACATTTTTTTCTGCCTAAAAATAGTATATTCCAGATGAGGAAGAGGTGGTGTTGAGTAATCTCCCATCACTGCACACTATTTCACATATGTCTTCTCAGACACCACAGAGATTTTGCAGCAACACTCAGACTTCTGAAAGACTTTACAGCAGACACAGATTTAAAAGTACTTGTAACTGATAGAGAATTAAGATTTATTTCTAGTTTTGTAACAGGAGAAATGATATTGTTTAGTAATCTTTGCAGATGCATATTATACATGCAAGTAATTGTCCCTAAAGGGCAGCTTCCTCTGCATTGCTATTTAGTGAGCATCTGGTCATCAAAACATGTTAAATTCGTAAGCAAAAATTTCTTGTAAAGCCCCGTTTAATATGAAATAGTGTAGCGGTGTTTGTGCCATTGCAAAGATGATATACAGATTCTTAGGTCTGAGTTTTGTGTTCCCATATCTTTATTAAATTTTAGATCTATTGCATTTATTGTTACATGTAAAGAAAACCATATCATGTGTGACATCCTATTGCAATCTGAAGTGACTAAGTCGTCTTATGTAGCCTAATGAGGTAATTTGCTTAATTAGGTGCAGACTAAAGTTTTTGTATGAATCAATAATTTATTAAATAATATTTATTTTAGTGTTACAAAGTTTGAATATCATACCAGTAGGTATCTATTTTATGTATCACTTCACTTTTAGCTCATATTAATGTTCAATCCAGTTATCACTAGTACAAATGAGTCATCCAAAGAGTCTGTTTATCTAAAGTTATTTATCCAGCCTGCTTACATGTCTAGAGCAAACTGTGTTTCCATGCTGAATGTTGTAAATATTAAAAACATGAATAAACTGCTTAATTGTATGCCTCGTAATGGGGATTGCTCTCTTTGCAGCACTGTGTGTCCTCACATGCTTAAAGTGCTCAGAGAGAAAAAATTGTGATCTCAGACTCCAAGTCAGGAAATGTCTTGTTCTGGGACCTGGTAAGTTCAAAGTCATGGTTCTACATATAAAAATTAAGAGATTCATTAAATATCATTGTGTTTTCTTGGGCAAAACCCAAGAACAAGAACTGTAAGTCTGAGTGAATATATGCAAGCAGAGGAGGAATACTAGATAAGACATACAAGGCTTGAGAGAAACATCTGTACAACAAATGTTTTTTCAAAAGACAAAGCATCCAATTTTGCTGCATATTTAGACCAAATTAAGCACTTTCAGATGGCTTCTAGTGAATAAATGTCAGTTGTCTAGGTAACAAATATTTTCTGTTTAGTTTTCAAATAAAGCAGAGTCATTTACAGCAGCTTCATTTATGTCCAGGGTAGAGGTTCCAGATTGGCACTTATTACTCAAAATGTAGTGAGGTGCCAGTGTGGGGGTGGTGCAGAAGCCACGCAGGGTTTCCCCAGGTCTGTGTGGGCAGTGAGGTCACCAGGCAGAGAGTGAGAAAGCCAGAAGCGGCTCCCCCTTTTATTCTACCCAGTTTTCATGCCATTCCTGCAGAACTGTGTCCCGCATCTCCTGCCCAGACCCTCCGTGGCTGGTCCCCGGCTGCGCAGCCGGACGGCAGCGCGCCACTGTCGGCAACCACCCCTCGTGGTGGCATGGGGAAAATTTAACAAGAGAACCTAAACTGTAACAGTCTTGTTGAACCTCATGAGATTCCCACGGGCCCACTTCTTGAGCTTGTCCAGGTCCCTCTGAACGACATCCCACCCCTCAGGCATGTCAGCCACACCACCCAGCTTGGTGTCATCTGCGAATTGCACTTGATCTCTTCCTCTCCATCATTAATGAAGACATTAAATAACACTGGTACAAATATGGACCCCTGAGGGACACCACTTGTCACTAATTTCCATCAGGACTCTGAGCCCTTGACCACTACACTCTGGGTGCAACCACCCAATCAATTTCTTATCCATGCAACAGTCCACTCCTTAAATCCATCTCCCATCAGAGAGAAGGATGTTGTGGGGGATCCCTCAGAGGCTTTACCAATGTCCAGATAAATGACATCTCTGTAACCCCTCCCTTGTCCATTGATGTGGTCACCCCATTCTAGGAGGCCACTAGACTGGATATCAGGAAAGATTTCTTCACTGAGAGGGCTATTGAGAATTGCAACCGGCTGCCCAGGACAGTGGTCAAGTCACCATCCCTGACCTGTTCCAAACACGTGTAGATGTGGCACTGACAGACATGGTTTAGTGGTGAAGATGGCACTGCTGGGTTAAATGGTGGGACTCAATGATCTTAGAGGTTTTTCCAGCCGTAATGATTCTATGTTACTTAGTCTGTTGTGTTTTTTATTTGTAGATTGTCTAAGCACTTGTTCTACTTATGCAGAAGTAATGATGTAGAAAGAAGGACCTGCTGAATGCATGGGTACATTTAAGTTTTTGGAAGTTAGCTCTTGGCTTCTAGGCTTTTCCTTTTTCTTACTGAGTTGGAGGGTGAGTCACATTTGCTTCCAAGCTGTTTTCTACATTTACAGTAAAAGCTGATGATTCACAAGCCTAAGGGTGTTCTGTTCTGTTTCACATTAAAAACAAGAAGTTAGAAGATAATACATGTGTTGAAAAAAAGAAACATGTTCTTCTTTATATAGTAGGGTATCCAAGAAAAAATTCATAATACTGACACTAATTATTTGCAAAGTTTTGCCAAACAAGTAACCTTGTTGAGTCCATTCTAATAAACTGAAGTATTTCTAAGTTATCTCACAGTCACATTGCTTACAGCTGATTATCATCCTATGCCAACTTCCTTGGAGACTATTCATATGAAGAGTTACATAACTGCTAGACAATGACCTGAATATCTGGGTTTGGCAGACTATATTAACCAAAACGATCTTTTGCAGATCTCCAATTTCTGGTAAAATTTAAAACATATGTCCTTCCATAGCAACTCAGCAAAAATGTTTCACTCTCAACATGTCACACAAATCTGAAGGAAAAAGAGTGTCAAGCACGTATTTTTAGCTCTAGGTAGAAAATGACTTTTTTAAAAGAGAGGTTCTTCCTGGAGAAGTGCCTATGGAGAAACGTCATCTTCACACACCAGAGGTACTCTTATTGAAAGGCAGTGGAGAAATGACATAGCTAAAAGAGAGTAAATGTATTTAATCCTTCCTTATGAGCAGCAAAATTTGTCATACACTTCTCAAGTGTGTCAAGTAAATCGTTACAATCAATTTGGAGTGGTACAGACATCATGGGGAGCTTTTGTGAAGGCAGTGGGATTCTATAGTGTACAAATCCCACAATGGTGATAGTGAGAAAAAACTGAGCTTCAGTTCCATGTCCTGGTGATTTTACAGACACATCTAGTGATATATTCACATAACCAGAGGATAATTTTTAATTTTCTTCTCCTATAAAGCAAGTACTTAAAAATGAACTGTAGTGAGTATAGTGCTCAATGAATATACTTTACAAAATTTTTTCCAAGATGCTTTACATGTTGAGTCCTGATTTGCTGGATTCTTGACCAAGGCTAAATCAATTGCTATTATTAAAAGACTTGCTGTTGATATTAAATTAACAAGAATTAAATCCACTTGATATTTGGGAGCACTAAGAAAATTAAACTTCCACTAGTTTTCAGTCAAGATGGGGTACTTAGCTCCATTAATAATTTTTGAAAACTATTATTTTTCTTCTGTGCAAAACAACTATTTTCAAAGATATAAAATGAATAGGAATTATTCCTATTCAAGTTGCCATATTACCCAGGAAAACCTGTCTTTACATTTTTAGGAATGGCCAGAGGTTCCAAGTTTCTCTTTAAGGAGTTTTAAATGGCCAGAGGTTTGGAATTTTTCCTATAGGAGTTTTGAAAAACTCCTGCTTTTCAAAAAATGCTGAGAATATAACCTGCGGAAGATCATTTCTTTACGGGTGAGCTCAAATCACTAGCTGCTTTTGAAAAGGTGGAAGTATCTTCCCCCTGCAGTTCCAAACGCATTTGCAGGTGACACGGGCTTGTTCGGTTTATCCTGACTGTGCTCCTGCAGGGATGACAGCTGCAGACATTACCCTCGTGACAGGTTACACAAGACCAGTGTAAAATAAACTCTCATTGCTGGCCTGTGCTAACATGTATGCTCTCTCCACCTCACTGCTATAATTCCTCCTAATTGGATATATTTAACAGCAGCATATCTACAAATATTGCAGCTATGCTTTCAACAGTATGTGGACATACTTCTACCAGAGTTGTTCACCATATTATGTGTAAAACATCCACATAATTTCTTTCCCACTGATGAGTATCTGCTTCCATACACAGATTGCTCCAGAAAGCCATAGAAAATATTTGTTGTTACTTTGACTCAGGAAAAAAAATTAAAAATTGAGCTTGTGTATGGACAGTTTGCAAGCATCATAGAAGTTAAAGAATGCTTCTTAAAATATATATATATATAGAAACAATCTTTTAAAAAATGAACATAAATTAACACCAACAAGCTAGAGCCCTGATAGAATTAAGTATGGCCAGGGAGCAACAAGAAAGGCTGAAGGAAAATGTGGGCCCTTTCTGGAAAGAAATGGAAGAATTGGTTACCTGGGATATGGAGAAGGCTGAGATACTGAGGGAGTATTGTTTTAAAATGTGAATACTAAACACAACATACATAGTGCTTAGAAACTAGAATACAAAATAATCCAGCATGTTATTTCATTATAATATAATTTTGTAATGGAACTCTTTTGGGGATTAAGTTGCAATTATTTAATGAGTGGGACTGAAATTGGAGCAGGTGTCCGTGTTGCTGAAAGGGAGTCAGAAAGTTCATGACTTGTAAAGGAGCCAGGCCAATTTGCGGGGGACAGTTTCTGAAACGAATCAACTAAGACCTGCGTGCAGCAGTAAGGAAGGGCCAGGCTGTGACCCTGGAGGAGTCTGCTTGGCCTGATAGCAAGCACTGTTTGTGTCCTGTCCCCCAACCCAGATGTACAAACAGGAATCTGAACCAGTCACCAGGATAACAGCTTTTCACCTCTGAGGCCATAGAAACATCACCCCTGTCATTGTTCTATCACAGATAACAGACCAGGGACACCACAGGTGGAAACAGCTGCTGTATCAGCTTTTAATTCACCTTTTGGGTTTTCCATTGTGCAGATTGTTCAGGAAGCGTTGGGTAAACCCAGAAAAGGTCACACAAGCATCATGATAGCTCACCACCTCTCCACCACCCCAAATGCTGACAGGAATGCTGTGGTCCAGAGTGGCACAGCTGTGGAGCAACGGAGGCAGCAGCAGCTCTGGATTGAAAAAGGCATCTACTTTTCTCTGATCAATGTTCAAAGTAGGACATGAAATGTGTGGGAGTGGGCAGTACGTGCTGCTCAAAGCAAACTGTCAGCACAGTCACAACCAGGTTTACTAACCCAGTTGAGGGGTGAAAGGTTGTAACTGTCAGACAGAACTTATTAAAATAAAGAATAAAAATCAGCAGGCATAGTTTGATCCAGAATTCTAATCTAGCTCACAGAAATCACAGCACCATAAAGACACAGGCTTCACTAACAGAGATTTCAGAAAGTCATTTACCTCCGAGAAAGAAGGTGAGTTGTTATAAGCTCTGCAGAACAGGAATGGATTCTTTCTCTGTATGAGTTTTGGAAGATCTCAAATAAAACACTAAACAATGAATGGCTGTCAAATTTAACTGAGACAGAACACACAGGGAGCCCAGTAAAGGCAGGGAAGACAAAGGCTGAAATGCGAAGACCATTTCTTGAGGTAACCAGACACAGGGTAACACCCTGGCTTGTAGAGGAGTGTCAGGCTTTGAGGGAGGACATAAAAAGGGAAACACTGTTCTTGCAACTGTGGACCTCAAGTATGCAACAGAGCTTCCAAAGGGCAAAGAGACTGGTTCCATGCGAGCTGAGAATGAAGTTGCTTCTGTAAAACAAATAGTAAGATATTTATCAAGCTCTAAAAAGCTAGAGAAAAAACAATGGGTACTTCAGAATAGTAATTTCAAGTTCACCTGTCCCCAAGATCAACTCTCTCTCAATGTTGCTACACTTTAAACAGTCTGGCTATAGATTAATTAATACACAGTTGAGTTTTGGAAGAATTTTATTTCTGTGACAGGAAAATACAAAGCTGCTCACAGGCATCAAGTATTAAAATCCTGAGAACTGTATCAAACTCTTCAGTGCTTGCGTTTATTGTGTATCATTAGTGCAAAGCAGCAGATATTCACAGTTCACTATAAGACGAAAACTGAGAAATCTGAAACTCATGCTGCTTTCTGCCTTTATTGAGTAATCCTTTTTAAAAACACTTCAGATTGTAGTGCTCTCATACTACAAATGCAGTGGGAACATCCCCCTTCATGGATACATTTATTTGGTATAATCCTGATAGCAAAAATGAAAAATAACATAAAAAATACCATATAACCTAATGGAGGCAGCCCCTTTGTTTCACAAACCAGTATGAATAGGAAGCATAATCAATCACCTAAGAGGATAGTGTGGTTACTATTAAGTACACAGTTAAGTGCTTCACTGGCATAAACAGTATCAGTAGACTACAAACTATTCTACACACTACTACCGAGATCATAAATACAGGTCTCCCATCAATTCTCCACTCCAGCATCTCATCTCAAAGTACATTTGCATTGTTGAGGCATATTTTAATATTGCATAGTTCTACACAGAGAAGGTACTACTGCTTGCATTGCTGTTGCAAAGGGCTACATTTCTCTTAAATGGGTACTGTTACCACAGTAAATCCCATAAAAATAGGTAGACTTCACATAGGTCATCAAATGTCTTAAACTGAATATAACAGTACTCTTGATTAGCATTTCAGTTTTAAGTACTACATGAAACTTGTGAGCTTGCAAAGCCTTTTAGATCATTATCAAGCTTACAGCTGAGCTGTAACTGTTAACTGTAGCATGTCATGAAAACACTGGAACAAAGTTCTACACAGCACTTCTGCATCAGTCTCTGGACAGGACTTCCAAGAAGAACAGATTGCAACAATCCTATCAATAGAGAAAACAGTAAAGTTACCACACTTGTCACGGTCTGGGACGAAGTCACACAAATTGCCCTGAAATGTGAAATTATTGACATAAATCCTGAAGTAAAAATTGTCACGTGTTGTCTCCACATTAAAAAAGGACTCAGAGCCCTGGTGCCTTCAGTAAGCAATAATGCTGACAGACCTAGAAACCAGATATTTTGATTTAAATACCCATTGCTACATACACAGTGACAGAACTTTCCTGCTTATGTTTGAAATTGCTGTGAATGATAGTTCTTCTTCTGCAACTAGTTGAAGGTTTTAAATACTTTTTTTTTCTATTTACCTATAAAAGGTAAATCTTTATCTAGTTCAATTTAAGAGTGCCATATATCAAACTATAAATGGTTTGTATGCTCAGACTGGTTCAAATGAGCCCGCAATCCGTATTAGCTTTAGGAAAAGTCATTTGAATTACAGCTAAACCATAAAACAGCAACTTATCTCTAAACATTCTAGTCAAAGTAGTTTTAGTTTTCATAAAAAAGCAGTAATTTCTGTCCCTAAGACCAATAAGCCAAAATTGGGTCTTTTCAAATCCTGTCATTTTAGGAGAAGTGCAGCCAAATGTTTTAGCCTCTCACTGTTACTCAGAGGGGTCTGGTTTGAGTTGTGTGTGTCACTCCTAGAATGATGGGCAGCGTGCCCACCTGTACTCTTACCCGCTCTAGCTTGGTTCAAAACCTTTTCAAAAAACATCTTTGCATGTTACATATGATCACTAAAATGACAGCCTATTTTAAAGTAAGTTAACTACTTTTGTTACTCCCTTCTTTCACTCCCCCCACCCTTTACTCTGCTTATTGTCAGTATCTTGGTGCTCACATCACCTCCACCACTGGTTCTTCCTCCCACATATGCTTTCTCAGAACACCAACGTCTCTATTTCACGTACCATGCTTCTAAACCTCTCCTGACACGTTCAGCCATATTTCTTCTGTCTTGTCTTTTCTTCATGCTAATTGTTAGCCCCTCCCTCTGTGATAAAGGCAGAGACATGCCCAAAATGAAATTATAACCTCACCTGTCATCTCTGATGGAATAAAAAAATCCATAGCCATGTTGTACCATAGGCAGTGTACATCCACTAAACCTAGTGTAGCCAGTCAGACTAGTTGAAAGGACAAAATTCCCACCTCCTCCACTGTAAAACAACACAAAAGAAAAGCAGCACTTTTAAGGATAATTTAAAACAAAGTGAGTTTTATGAAAGTTATTTTGTCCTAGAGATCAAGAAATCAGCATGCGTAAGGCCAATGTAACAAAGGCCTTGGTACAAAGGGATCCAAGTCCCCAGAGGACAAGAATATGAATTACCTAGCTGTGAAGGCCTTATCCCCGTACAGTTCTGGCACTGGCAGTCCTTGCTCCTGTGCTATGAGCAGGAGACCCAGAAGATGACGATCAAAGCCTGTCAAATAAATGCAAATATAGAATCATTAATAGCAGAATTTCCAGGTTTTCTGCTTCTTCTGGTCTGGATAGCTGGGAGCTCAAATAACAGCTAAAGGTCAGATCAACAACAGTCTACTGAAAAACAAGATTCATGCTGTAGCATCCAAAAACGTTTCCCACATATTTGATCTAGGAGGTCGCCATCACTTTCAGCTTGCAACACTGAGCACAAAAGCAGATTACCTAAGTAACAGAAATGCAGCACAGTTCCTGTGGAAAACAAAACCCATGAAAACTCCCACTTCAGCCAAGGAGGAGGAGTTCCACACAGTGAAAGTGGCCCACTGGCAATTATGTGAGCAAGACAGAGGCTTGCAGGGCCACAACTGCCTAGATAACACACTAAGTTCATCAGGTGATTAATTCCCAGTCCCTTTCTTATTCATAAAATAACATACAATGCTAACAAAGGTGGGATAGTATCTCACCCAAATCTCTCCTCTGCCTTACAAGACCGTATTTTTCACTTTCCAGACAAGCATATATTTGACTGGAAGATATTCCAAAATAACATTTAGCTTGGCAGAAAAACTGAATTAATATCCAAAGTGAATATATGTTTGGGGTACAAGGGAGGGTCACAGGCCTAGGTTTTAGTTCTTCTCCCCAAAATTAAAGTATAAAATGTTAAGGGGTAGTTTTTATTCAGGTTGAAAATTACGAGACAGACAAAAATACAACAATATTCCCTTTCCACACACAAGAAAAAAAAAATTGATCCCAGAGTACCTTTTCCATTCTCACATTCTTTCCTCATTTTATTGTGCTTTGCAAATGCCTTATGCATCAGTTGTAGTTGTTGATAAGTCTGTGTAAAGTAGGGGGAAACAGGGTAAAAATAAAAAAAAAAAAAAAAGAAAAACATCCAAATGAGTAACACATCAGGAATCACAGATCAGCAAGTTTTTCCCTTTCACAGGTTCTAACAATTTTAGATAGAAGAAAATGGAGGAACTTTAAAGGTACATAAGAACCTCCCTCAAACTCTTTCTCCCATATCCAAGCTCCTTTTTCACAAGAATGTGCTCATTTGTTTCTTGCATCTCTGTCCTGTTACTCTGATCACTTTTGCAGTGAACAGTATTCTAAACCTCAAGCTCCTTCCCAAAAAAGCTGAAACAATGAAAAGTAACCACTGTGAACTAATCAAACCCAAAAATTTTCTACGATATTCTTTACTCAGAAGGACACTAGCCTTTACCAGGTGTGGTTGCACTTACATCATCATCACGCCCTGAACTATACAAGGCACTTGGACTACATGATCACTGTAGGCCCCCTTCAACGGAAATATTCTATTCTATCACTTTTCATGATAAGAAAAGGAAAGAAAAGGCAGCAATCAAAACAATAAAGAAAACTCTAACTAAAACATACACAGACGCCAACTGTATTCCCAAATTTTCTGTGTTGATTTCCAGTTCTGCCCAAGTTATAGGGTTTTTCAATTTTATATTGAAACGTAGATATTAAAATCAGAGAGAATAAAAATAACATGTTTTTTATAAAGGAAACATTGAGAAACAGTTCTGGACACTCAAGATTTTGACTTCCAAGATCTTAGATCTTGCTACTTCTGTAACTACTTAAGAAGCACCCTTTATCCTTTTATTCATCACCCAAGAGGCTGCAGCAGAAAATGTGGAACAAAGGCAGCAGCCACTCACTTTGATTTTTATCCAATCTACTAAGCTCACAAGGCGCAAAAGAAAATTTCAGATAGAAGCGTTTTTTCCAAAATATGTAACTAAAAAGTACATAAGGGCAGACTTTTAAGCATGTTAATAGTATTGAACAGAGTTTTTAAGCCTCAGGAGTTCAGCATTCAAACCAAAAAAAACCAAAAAAAAAAAACAAACAAAAAAAAAAAAGGAGATATTTGGAGATGCTATTTAATATTAAAAAGAGAAAAAGGCTATAGCTAGTGTTGGTAGTACCAAACTTCTCTGTGTATTACCCACAGAAGCTGATAAACGGTTAGAAGGTGAATGAACAGCAGGGAAATAATAGGCATCCATAATTGGAATAGGAAAGCAGATTTGGAACACGGCCAGAAAACTGAGTTTTAAAGCTGTAGTACACACCAAAAGAAGCCTGTGAAGACCAGGAAAAAGTGCTCTTGAAGGCTCACATTATCAATCACACATACTTTCTGAAAGCCATATTTCTGTATGTTTTCAGATGCATGAATAATATAGAGCCTTTGAATTGTCTAATGACACGTAGCCCTTTGTCTCAAAAGTCTTCTTGCTTAATTTCTAGGGCTCTGAGAAATGTGCAGTGAGAATAACAGAAAGAGCTTTAGTACAGCTCTCACTTGGCAAGAAAGGCATGACATGCTTTGCCAGCCAAGCACCAGAGGGTAGTTGCTGGGAAAAGAAAAGGCCTCCGGTTTAGCTATTCAGAGATACTTTGGAATACATCCCTGTTGCCACTAGGACACGAACAGATTACAATCTTGCTCTCTGATGCAAATATTAGATAAAAATTTCCTAATTTCACTTGGAAATTAAAACAACAGAACCACTACTCAGCAGAATACTTCGGTTCCAACCCAGTAACTTTTTGAGGTGCGAAAAAAATCAGTGTGGATGTAATTCAAGACAGTTATGTTCTTGAAACCAAAATGTAAATAGGACAGAAAAACAAACAAGCCTACACGTGACAGTATATCTCAGTCACAATGATCAGAGCCAGAGTTCATGCAACTCAACATTTGAAATCTGTCTCACTGGAAAGACATCAACTCTCATCAATGAGACAACAGAAGAATTAGTTTTAAGCAGTTCAAATGACAAGCCTTCTAAACACATGATGATTAAAGCAGGATTTCAGTATTTACACTGTCAGAAGGATCCAGCATGGACTTGCACCATTCCACTGCTTCCATAGTACATGGTCTTATGGTCTCTGTGCGGCCATGATAAAAACGCCTGGTCATGGCAGTTTCGTAACAGCAGCCCGGACTAAGAACAAAAATTAGGGAAGAGTATCTCATTAACTTAATGAAACTGTGTGCTCTCTCAAGGACTCAAAACGTCCTGCCAAAGTTCTTACACATCTAGCTCAGTTACAAGTAGCAGAAACCTGCTAATTTTCCAAGTTCTGCATCTAAAACAGAGCCACAAAGGAACTCTATGCACTTTTATGAGACAGACAACTGAAATCATACCTTAAAGGTCTGCATTGTCATGGCTATTTTCTGCAGACTACAGATCTACCAGCCTCTAGCAAAAACAGGCTGAAATTGCACAAGCTTCAGCTTCACTATATATTTCCCTTAAATAAACCACCTACACCATCCAAATCCTCAAAAATTACGAGACATTTAAAATAAGCAATGTGTCCCAATGCATTTAGAGGGAAAAGGCTCAAAACCTTCTCTGCTGCATGCTGACAGCCATTCAGCTTTTACCTGGCACATCTCCAGCTCTGTGACAGTTTACCATTTATTACACAACTTACATGAAACATACTTGTACGTTTACAAGAGACCAAAAAGGCTATTTTAGTCAGACAATTTATCCTAATGTTTGGCAAACCCAGATCTACCAGCCTTTTTTATGATGAGACAGACATCACCAGTGACTAAGCATCATGCTCTTATGATGAAATGCTCCTTCTGAACCAAGCAATACTCTCCAGGTCAGTAATGACTTATACAAGCCATAATAAGTGCTAGGTAGCAAACGGAAATTTAGTATTACCAGTGTATATATATATACATATACACTAGTAAGAATGATGCCTTTAATCAAAAATACAAAATAAAGTGGCACATCCAAAAATGTAGAAGCAGGCATTTGGAAGCTCATAATATCTCTGTTATTCTGCTCAAATCTTCACATTCAATGCTGCTAAAGAAAGTGAGACACTGAGGTTTGTGAGGCCTTTGACAGGCTTGGAAGAATAAACATTTTATTGATGGCTGTCACTTCCTACAGATAAAGCTTTCTTCTCCATCTGACCAACTATTTGACAGTAGAGAATCCTGACCCACTGTGCACTTGGTGTTTGCCCAAATATTTCGCTTGTACAGTCCAAATTCACTTTTTTGTGGACTGTGTTCTGCCATCCAGTCTGCAATACGTACACGTTACCCCATGGTCACAAGGACACAATTCTTCTGAAGCAAGTATGGCCCTATGCAACTGTTACTTTAAAAACCGCTTAGTTCTTCATTCTTACATCATCATAGCAAGCTGCACACTAACACTGTAAAGCCAAAGCACCTCTTTACTCAAGAAACTAGTTTTTAATGCCTAATCTGATGTTTTCTTACCGTCCATGGCATTTGTAATAAGCAAGCTGAAGGGCAAGCTGCACAAATGTATCAGGATGAAGTTTCCTTTTCCTAATCAATGCTTTGCCGAAGGATGTAAAGGCATAAGACACCAGCTGCAAGTCAGATACCTGTCATACCAAAGGAGGAAGACCACAGAAGTCAAGAAATATCGCAATTTGATCCACTCCAAAACACACTCAACATAAAACAACAATTAACAAATTTAACGATCTGTTAAATCCCAATTTATCAATTTTCAAAAACGTATTCATTCCTGTTCTCCAGCATGGAGAAAGACCAAGTAAGAACATGTAAACAGAATGAATATCAGGCACAACTAAGAGAAGCATCAAGAAATTCCACCTTCTTGTAATACAATTCTTTAGTACGTCCAATTTCAGTTGTAATTTTCGAATCCACTGTGAATACAAGTTCCTCTGGCCATGGAATATCCCTCACATTATCTGATCCCTGGGAAGACGCAAACAGAAAGAAAGAAAGAGGGGAAAACAGAAAATGTTATCCATAAGAAAAGACATGTTAACTAATAAACTTGAAAGTTTACAAAGTATAGATACCTTCCATTTTCCCTCATTTTCAATAATCTTCTTTTCGGCATAAGACAACATGGTAATTAAAGCCATGGCATCAAAAGGAGAATGCTAGAATCAAATAAGACAAGATAGCACATTATTTGCATAACTGCAAGATGATCAAACGGCTTTTTTACCTATCCCACTCTTTTTCCTGCAGACCAACAGCTTTACTGCACGGTGCTGGACTGGTTTTTCTGGTTCTCCAATAAACAGAGAAGGACTTTAAGTCGACCCACTGTTTTGACTGCACGGTAGCCAGACAGCAAAGTACAATGTACCACCGCTGTGGAAAGGCAGATTTCAGGCAAGACGTAAGCCCCTCTGGTCATGCAGTAATGAGTGAGTTTAAAAGACACAGCTGTTCAAGCAGATACATCATACAAAGAGTTAATTTTAAGCCTTCTTGTGCACTATATTTTTTTTTCCCTTTGGAATTCCCTCATTAAATACTCTTAGAATAAGATTCTGATTTGAGATCTCATGCTCTTAATTCAAGTATGGTATGAAATCAAACACTGAGAAAGGTGACTGCTTTCAGAAGCTTCCCAGACAAGGTACCGGGTAAATACAGCTATACTAAAGCAGAATGCATTAAGCCTTTAAAATTATACTTGAAAGGGGAAATACAGTAAATAAACACTCAAAGGGTTTATAAGATGGAAAAAATTTCAACTTACATCACAGAATGCGCTGCAGGTTCCGTTGGAAAAGAATATGCTGTTGTAGGATTTATCTCCCCAGCGTACAGTGGGATCACCTGTTAGCCCCAGCCGTGTAAGCTAAAGCAAAGGTTACACACTGAGTTTGAAAAAACACTGAGCACACTGCCAGTTAAACCTAGTCAACATTAAGAGGGCAAGATCTCCCTGACAGATAAGACATTTTCATCCAATTCAAGACAAAATATGATTATAAACCCAAGTTTACGACTATGTTTTTGAAAACCCAGAAGGATAGAGGACTATAAGGTTATGAAGACAGATTTCAGCCATTCCCCCTTCCAATGTCCTAAAAATTCAAAATACTAAGTGTTCCTATGGATCAAAAAGAAGCACTGTTTGCATATGTATCTGCTTCATTTTTTGTTATGAAAGAGCAAGAAATGCCACTTCTGTATATACGCAGAAGAAACTTTTATGTAAATACTACCAGACATGAATTATCAAAAATCCTTAACTACCTCAGTGTAGTCCTCAGGAGTTGCATGGGGACTAGAATCATCAAGGCAGACCACAAACAAACTTCTCTGAATTTTTTCCAGAAGAGTTAAATTCTTTGGATCAAGATCAATCAAATATTCCCGTAACTAGAAGATATAAAAAGACAACGCTAAGTGAAATAATGTATTTCCAGTGATCCCAATGCTTTTCTTGGGAACTAAATGTTGAAGTATTCCTACCTCTGCCCATTTTGTCCTTTCATTGCTTGTTAGGGCTGCCAGTCCTGGTCCATCTGGCTCACTGTGGCATCTTTTCTGTATATATGTAAGTTGCCTTTAAGGAAATAAAAGCCTGAAGTTAACAAAGAACAGGAGGAGAGAAAAAAAGTCACCTTTTTTCTTCTCTCTCTTTTTTGTGCAGCTGAAATTTTGCTTCCACATTCACAAGCCAATGAAAATTTTTAGGAAGCACAAATCATCTCCCTCAAACTCTAAGGACAACTGAACACCTGCTCTGTTTTCAGATAGTAATGGTAATTCAAACTGCAGCTACAAGTCCAGTAAAAACTTACATATAAACAATCATGGTCCTAAAGAGTTATTATGCCCTTAATTTAAAACTAGATTTAAGACTTCAACAGCATAGATCAGACTTTCTGGAGTGCAGACATCTGCAATACTGCAGCTTTGCAGTGTTTACAGCAACTAATCAGACACAGGACAAACCTTTCAGTTCAGATAAACCCTGAAATTTCAGGTAAAACAAGCTACAGTACGTCCTAAATGCAGAGTCTGAACTACACAAGAGTAATTCTCAACCTACCTCTTCCTTGCATTTACCTTTAGAAGAACTATTAACAGAGAGGTAATTTTAAGTTTGCAAATTTAGTTTCCCACATGTTGCTCTAGGTATTAAGGCAAATTACAGGCACTCAGTCCTGGCTTGTCCTTTGTTCTGGTCCTCTCGCCTATTAAACTTCACTATTGATCATTAGTTACACAGTTATTAAAACTGTAAGACACTCATAAGGAGGAAGCCAACCTAGCCTTTCTATAGACAACAGCATTAGGGGCTTTTGTCTGTATTCCAGGTGTTCATATATTTGTTACTTGTTTTACAGGTACAGCTACAAAAATCAGAAATACATGTTAAAATATTATGTATTAAAGTACCAGATTTTATTTTTTTAAGAAAGTGATTTTTTTCTAACCACCTTTTGTCTTGCCTGAGGAATTTGGCCAGACACTTTTTGCCAATTTTAACTACAAGCTTTCTGTTATAGTCCATAGGCAGCACTTTGACAAACGCACAAAGTTATTCCTAGACAAAATTAACAACCCTTCCTTAGAAAGTAGAAGCATACACAAGAGACTTGTGCTGAAACTATTTCTGTATGTGATATCAGAGTTTGACCAAGACAGTGTGGGAAACCTTGTGGCTACAACTGCACTAACAAGTTAAAAGCCAGCACCCGAACATGCTACTGGGAGATAGGGGATACTGCACAGAAAAGCTTTAAATGTTGCCAGTCACATTAGTGCTGAAATTCAGTACTTGAAGAACCAAATTCTTTCTCTCTGTTCCTTTACAACAGCTCAGGAATGCAAAACAGAGCCACAAACATGGCTGGCTGTCACAGGTCTGCAAGTGAAATGCTGTTGTACTGCTCTGTAGCTAGCTGAAGTCAATCAGTGTATGCCATGAGTTTGGACTCACCAACAGAAATTCCAGCCTCTCTGTTCTTGAGAAAATTGATCACAAGTGTATTAGATTTGAATCAACATGACAGTTGATAATGATTAAGTAGCAATGAGACAATTATCAATGTGGATTGTTCCTGAAAGGAATGATGATACTTATAATCCTAATATTTCCATGTAAAGAGACTTCATATGTAAGTGATGTTTCCTACTGAAGTATCTTCTTTCAGCCCTTTGGTATGATGCTCTACGGGTGTATTACAACAGTACATAATAATCACGTTTTACAGAAAGAAGCTGCCATTCACTGAACAAGATCTAACTCAAATCTTAACCTTCAGCTAGAGGAGAAGCTGTAGTCTCTTTCATATCTAATTCTCTGGGGTGAAGGGAATAGAAAAAAGAAGCCTGCTTGGTACGTAGTTTAAATAGGACAGTTCATTTAAAATAAGGCATTTTGATAACCTGAATATCTCTGGAGGAGTCACCATACTGCCTTCATGCATAGCATCAAATGCAAATACTCGACCTCGACACAGGACTATTAAGTGAGATGGGCATTCACCTTCAGCCTCTGAAACGAAAAACAAGAATAAACAGAAATCCAACCTTGGGGATAAAGTGACTGACAGATACAGGAAAAACTCAGCAAATCCTACAGATCCTTTTTGGTTCAAAATGCGGCAGACTTCATACAGTTCAAAACAGGAAAGATTAAAAAAAGAGTAACTTTTGAAGTCCAATTGCATGATCTTACGGCAAATTTGAAGACATTTTAAAAACCAACAGAAGTCATAAGTAACTTTCACTGTTATAAACTACTTCAAGCCATCATCATTGCCTAGTAGCAAGTGTCATTTATTTGTGTATCTTGTAGGAACTTCCTTCGCTGAAATGAGTGTTCCTTGCTTTCTGAAAGTTGATCTAGCAACATTTTTCTCTTGCATGAGCATTGTTTGTTGAGCAAGTCTGCTGCTAAGACACTCTGCAAGTGATTGAGTCCTTCAGTTATCAGGTGTGTCAGGTGTCAGATGCAACCAGTTTCCAGTCATGCAGCTGGTGATGCACTACCATGTCAATCACACCTGATTAGCACATGCACATCTGTAAAAAGGGAGCACTGACACACCAATTTGGCCACTACACATAAACACAGATGATACTGGTCCACACCAGGCCAGTTATATTTGTGTAGCTCCATTGAACCCATCTATCTGGAAATTAGACGGAAAAGATGAGAACCAGGTGTCAAAATTCCAAGAAATATTGTTGTATTTTTTTCAAACTGAGCCACATGCACTACATATCCTCTAGCCCAGTACTCTGTTCTGGGAAAAAGAACATGATACTTCACCCATATGCATGGAACTGAATGGGTAGCCAAAGTCCTTTACCTATAAGGCTGTTACATCTATCTTTATGGTCCTGCTTTCGAAATCAAGTAACATAATTCATTACACACCTGGTTAAAGACATTCTAGAGTGAGGAATTTATCATTTCATTTAGACCTCATCTTGATAGATCATAAATTTAATTTGTAACATGGCAAAAGTCAGAATGGATGACAACTAATTCAATTACTTTAGGTAGCATTCTCCTAACCTTAGCTGTCTAAAGCAAAGGGCAGAATTAAATTTGGAAGTTACCATACCTAGAATTAAGTGTTTGATAAGTCACTACAGTTCGTGGAGATTTACCCAATACACTTGGTAACATCTAATGAACTCTTCGCCTGTGCTCATGAAGGTGTCTGCCGCAGGCTGAACCAAGTAGCTCCCCAGGCTCCACTGACCAGGCTCTCTTGGCTTTTAGTATGGTCTTTGACACCAAACTAACATTACCTGACAAATTTTAGGTGCCCTACTCTGCAATCTAAATGCTACTTTAGGTGTTCACACCATGTCAGTTCCCTCTATGGCCAATGGAGAGAAACAAATCCCTCCACATGGCAATTCCTTCTGTCTTAGATAATATCTATCTTACCTTTTTAAGAGCCCAAATGCTTCTCTGGAGGTATTTGTATTTCTACATGAATCACAGATAAACAAGACAACTAACTGGACCAAGCATTTCATTTGAAGGCAGACAATCTACATGGAAATGGGTAGCACTTGCTGCGTATGACATGAAAAATTATATAAGCAAGACTGCTCTTTAATGATGCTCTTACAATATTTTAAGGCAGAAGAGGGGCAGGAATGACTTAAATTGCCTCTCCACTGGGTAACACCTTTGTTTATTAAGTGTGATCATAACAGAACATTGACTTCCCACCATCTGAATATTTCTTCTAAGTTTTAGTACTTGAATTGACTCTTCAGTTGTAGTGCTAAGATAAAAACCCTTGAAACCTGCCTTCAAGTTTGCATTTTCTCATCATTTCATGTAGTATGGAGATTTGCTTGGATATTTCCTATGGAGCAAGGCAATACCTTCTTCTTGAGTTCCTGACTCTTACTGGAGCTCACACCTCCCATGATTATCTAGAGCAACACTACTGAACAGCTCTGGATGCATCAGAATGCGTGTAGGAGGGCTGTTACAATTTCAGTTTGCTGATTACTAATGCTACAGTATTTGGTAGTGAGGGAATAATAAGAACATTATACTTCAGCTCTTGATGCTGAACTCTAGAAAACTGTTGGGAGTTTAAGAGAATGCCTTCAAGAAGCTCTGTGGTGTACTTTCAAGATTGATAATAGAATCAGCTTACCAAGCCAAGAAATAGCACAATGATAAAAAATAAGTACATAAGAATACACTGGAGAAATGCATTCTCAAAGGTGAAAAAAGTACCATTAGAAACAATGTTGAAATTCTGTCCATATAATACACAGAATACACATATACTTGATACACAGAGAATTCATCTTTTATCAGTTCTTAATGCTGGCACACTTACTATAGGCATCAGACTGGTAACACAATTTGAAGCAAAGCTTTCTTTTACTCTTAGTAAGGACTAAACACTGGGCAAAAAAAGGGCATTTGTAGATGAGATGTCTTTTTTACTTTCTTATATAAGCACTCAACAACTAGTATCTGATTTAGTGCTTGAGGAAGCAAGTTTTTTATGGTTGAAGTGAGCACTCCATATTAATAAAAATAATTTGCTTGTATTAACCCTCAATTTTCGTTTGTTTACCAGTTTTAAAATAAGTGCCGATGGAGTCTCTGGTAACTCCAGGAATTTTGCAAGTGCAGAAGAGCATTCGAAATTGGTTCATGTCCAGAACAGTATTCCCAGATCTCTCTACGGTCACCTTCTCTCTGTAGCAACAAATACACCAAAATTAAATGTGAGCAATTATAATTATGGAATTAAATGTAGGCAAGACAAACCCATTTTTTACTGCAAAGAATGCATGCCAGTGAACATAAACATACATTTGCAACTAAAGAATACATAGATAATTAATATCTACAATCAATTATTTCTTCAAAGTCTTACCCTCGTAATAGATCCCAGTATTTCAGGGTGTGCCATATATTCACACATGCTCTTTCTATCTGAGTGCCCTCTTTCGGTGGCCAGCAGTGTTCAATATAGGGACCAGGGCCTCCCATATTGCAATGTATTTGTGTCGAGGTGCGAAGATCAAGATAAGCCACATTCAGCCACCAGTCCTCCAGCTGAAATGAAAAATGTCTAGCATGAGAAATAATTTTTAGTCATTAATTCTTTAATAATCACCTAACTGTTAAATTGCCTGCTCCTTTTACTTACTTTTTTTTAAAATACTTTGAATAGTAGTTCCTATATAACACAAGGAAGGACAGTGGTTCATAACTAACTGCTAAAGGTAACAACACATTTAGCTCTTTCATTTTCAAGCTTGAAATACTGCTTAAGAATATTAAACTGTAAATTATTCTGAACATTTCTTCCCTGATATTCATCATCTTAAACTCTTGCAGATGTCAGCTGTGGCTGCTGTGACTATCAGACAGATTACTCCATGAAGAATGGAAGCAGACTTGTGCTGAGAGGGGATCTGAGACAGAGTTCATAAGGTACTGTTTCTGTCACCATCAGAAAATCCCCACTCTGAAATGTGTCATGTTGAGATTTACAAAGTTCCCATGAATTCCACTTGGTAGTGACCTTCCTTGTATCCCTTTCCCTGTTGAAACACAACTTCAAATGCTACCACATAGCTTCCTTCCGGGAAGTAAAAGTGAGAGACCAAACTCTAAATTCCAGACTTTGTTTTGTTGGGGGTTTTTTAGTTTGTTTGGTTACCGTTTTGGTTTTTTTTTTTTTGCTAGGGCAGACAGAACAGGGATAGATGTCATAGAAGGAGAGACTGACAGACAAAGCATTCAAAAGCTGGTAGGTAACTAAATTTCAGCTGGTGAGCTCTCTTAGCTACTCAGCTTTGGGAAAAAAAACAAATCGCTTTCATATTCATAGGCCAAGTGGCACATACAAGGAAGACTTAAAATATGTGAAATGACTCTTTGAATTATATCCTGAATAACCAACTTTTCCGTAAGTTGAATTAAGATTTCTTACATTGAATTACGATTTCTTATATATCTAAATACGTACCCAATTCCTTCTCATTTTAGCTCTTTCCAGTAATTTCTGATGCAACTCTTTCCCAATGCCATTTTCAAATTTTTTAACTATATCCTCAGTTCTTTGATATTCTTCTTGATTTAGAAATGGCTTCACTGTAAGAACAAAATGTTTTTATTATAAAGACAGCTGTATCCCGAGATTTATTCTAAGATTCAGATATTCACAGGCAAGGGAGTGAATGAAAATTTATTTCTCTGAAACAAGTACTTGAAGGGAAAATATCTTTTATGAATCTATAAATAAGTCAATGTGTTCTAATAAAACAAATATTTTAAAGTAAATATACATGCTAGCAGATGAAAGCAATTGCTGAAAACCTGAAATACCTAACAGATAACGAAATCAAATATATTTACAACTGTAGCTGGAAACACTATGGAGTTTTGCAAGCCCATCATCTGTGACAGAACTCACCAAGCAATTAAATTTACAGGAACTTTATAAATTAACACATTGAGCCACATGTCTGCCACCCTACTGCACCAACTATAAGTTACTTGCCTTTATTTTCAAGTCCGTGGTCTACAAGCAACTTGTCCATTAATTCGCATTCACTGTTCCTGTGCTATGCTCACCTCTGAATGATACCACACGCAGTAACTGGTAGTCAGTTTTTTTTATTTATAAGTTCGTTGGAATTTCTCTCATATCATGTGCCACACAGGCCAAAGTTCTCCATAAACATCTGCAAAACTAGTCATTATTTTAATCTAAAGTCTCCTTAAACTCTTTTTACCATGAAATCTACGGTCAGTCACAGGCACTGCTGACATCAGTTTCTATACAGGCACACCTCATTTTTTTTCTTATACTCACCTGGTGTATAATGTATTCTCTGTTATCTTTGAACTCCATTGTGAGGTCAGTGGCAAACAGAATGGAGGGGTGTGGGTGTGTGTCTGGTGATTCAATGCTCATGCAATGAAGTCCATTGCATTAATATTCTCCGGCTGCTGGACACTACTGTCAGTTAATTTCTTGTCTGCCTTGCTAGTTATAACCCTGTCATCTACCTACAGCTGTTCAGAAACAAGAGAGGATACTTGTTTAATTTTTAGTCATAGTGTATCTGCCACGTCTTTTGCTAGTAGCAACTGAGTTCCAGCTGAGCAAGATCTCAAATACTTAACTTTGTAGAATTAAAATCTTACTTCCTTACAACTCTGTCTGGTTGCAATTATGACTGCTTGCCTACAACCACTGTTTTTCTCTTCGTCACAGATCTAGAGATCATCAAGCCCAACACTTCATCACAACAGGGTCAGTTACAGCAGGTTGCTCAGGACTGTGCTGGGTTTTAAATATCTCCAAGGACAGAGACTCTACAACTGCCCTGGTATCAACCTGCTCCACTGTTTGGCCACGCTGGCAATAAAAAGAGTTTTCTTACATTTAAAAGGAATTTTTTGTATTTTAGTTTGTGCCCTTATTCTTATCACTGTGCCCACTTTTATTCTGTCACCGGATACTACTATGACGTCTAGCTCCATCTTCTTTACTCCTCCACAAGTAATCAAACATATTGCAAAGATCTGAACAATCCCAGCTCCCTCAGTATCTTCCCATATGTCAGATAATACAGGACCTTATTTGCCCTCATGGCCCCTCTCTGGGCTCTCTTCAGTATGTCCATGTCTTGCTTGTACTGGGGAGCCCAGAAATGGACATGGAGCTTCAGATGTGTCCTCCTCAGCACTGAACACAGGGAAAGGATCACTTCTCTCTACCTGATGGCAATGCTTCTCCTAACAGAGCCCTGAAGACTACTGGCATGTCTTGCTGCAAGGCCACATGCTGGCTCATGTTCATCTTCATGTCTACCAGGATCCCAGGGGCTTTTCTGCAAAGCTGCTTCCCAGGCACTTGGTCCTAGCTTGCGCTGGTGTGTCAAATTATTCCCTCCTGATTGAATGACTTGGCATTTCCCTGTCTGATGAGCATCATGAGACTCCTGTCAGCCTGCTCCTGCAGCATCCCTGGATGTCAGTGCAACCATCGTATCAGCTACTCCCTCCACCTTTGTATAATTTCCAAACTCAGAGTGCACTCTGTCCCATCATGCAGGTCATTAATGAACATATTAAAAATTACTGGACCCCTGGGGTATACCATCAGAGACTGGCCTACATATGGAATATGTGTTGCTGATCACGAACCTTTGAGACCAGTAGCTGAGACAGTTTTTACCCCACCTGACTGTCCACTACCTAGTCCATGCTTTATTAGTTCATCTATGAAGAATTCTTTTAAAAAGCTTTTGATGTGCCAAAAGGCTTGCTAAAGTCAATATAAACAATATCCACTCTTCTTCCCTCACACAGTGAAACAGTCACCTCCTCATAAAAGCCTATCAAGTTGATCAAGCACAATTTCCTCTTCACAAACCTGCTGCCCACTCCCAGCCACCTTCATGTCCTTCATATGCTCAGAAATTATTTCCATTATTATTTTCCAGGGATTTCCAGGGATTAAAGAGAGATTGATGGGTCTGTAGTTACCCAAACCTTCCTTCTTATCTTTCTTGAAGACAGTAGTAACAACTGTTTTCTTCCATTCTTCAGGAACCTTCGCCAATCACCATGGCTTTTCAAAGATTACAAGTGACCTCTCAATGACAAAGGCCAGCTCCCTCAGCACTCATGGGCACATGCCAAGAGGACCCACGCGGTTCTTCATGTGTAATCTCTTCGGCGCTGATCCTCTTCCACCAAGGTTAAGTCCTCATCACTCTTACTCTAAATAATTCAATTTTTATCCTAATTATATAACACATCTCCATATTCTGCATTACCTGTCCTGAGGTGAGAGATAAGGATCCATTTCCAGATGCATCCTGGCCTCCTTATGGTACTCCACAACAGTATAATGCAAGCCCTAGTGGTAATTTTCCTATTCCATAGAACAGACATGGAGAGTGAGGGCCACACACCACCTACAAATGCAGTTTTAAACACATGCTGACAACCTCAGGCACAAGGCAGAACACCCACTTTCAAGAATTATCACACAGTGCCCGTGTTTAAATTGCATTGGGGCCTCCACAAGTTCCACTGTAACACCATCATGATAGGAAACATACCAGCAATCCCCTCACACCTTTGCTACAGATGATCAGCTGTGAACATTCAGGCAGTGACTTAACATATCTAGACCTCATCTAGATGCTGCTTGAATTGTACACCACCAGCTGTAAACACAGCTGAAGAAAGAAATAATAGCGAGAGAGACATTTACCTACACCATTTAGCAGATTACAGTTTTCACCCAGAAAACCTGAAGATGAAAGCCTTCCCAGACTGAGGGAAGTCCAACACTCAGGTTTCACACAGTGACCTTATTAACACATACGATTGAGAGAGTGATTATCCTCTGTTATTCAAGTTACAATGTCATTACAGAGCAATATGTGTGTAGAAAATGAAAAAAAAAAGGAAAGAGAGCAAAATCACTAGGCTCTGGTCTCTATTCATAAAATTGTTTAGGTTGGAAGAGAGCTTTCAGATAATTTAGTCAAACTATTAAAGGGGTGACTAAGATTGCTAGGGGACTGGAGCGCATGATGAGATGGGACTGAGAACTGAGTTTGTTCAGCTTACGAGGAGAATACCAAGGGAAGACTTTGCTGCGCTGTTTACGTGAATTGAAAGGCACAGTGAAGATGAAGCACAGCTCCTCTCGGAGATGTAGAGAAACAGGATAAGAGAAAATAGAGTGAAGCTGGAATATTGGAAATTTCTGACAAGGAAAATGGGAAGTTTTTGTTGGTTTGTTTGTGTTTTTTGCCATTGCTGGTTTGCTTCTTTGTTCCCACCAGTCATGAGGGTGATCAACCACCAGAGCATGTTACACCAGAACAGAGACTGTGGAATCTCCATCACTGCAGATAAACAAACCCTGGCTAAGCAAGGCCTGAGCAATCTGCTGTGGTTGGAGAAACTCTGAGCAGGAATCTGGTCCAGATGAACTCTTCCCAACCTACATGATTCTATGATACTAGGCCTCTTTCCTTTGAAGCACTGTTTAACCAGATGTAGAAGCAGCACTATTGGGAAGGAGCAGAACTTGTCCTCTTTCTCACTAGAATTCAGTAAAACATCTCTTGCCACCTTCTCCAGCCCACAGATCTTGTCTTCCTTTCTGAATAGGAGACCAGCTCTGTCCATGAACAAGAAGTATTTCAAGAAAGACGCATTCGCTTGCATAGTTAAGGAATCTGCTGGGAAGCTGGAACTTTCGGTTTTCATACTCTCATGTTGAGTTTAAGTTTCTGAATCTCAACCTCTGGAGTGAACTGGTAGGCTAAATAACATGGCTATGGCCACCTCTGATGCTCAAGGCTTACCTTCAAAACAAGGTTACTCATTAAAGAAGAGGTAGCTACTGTAAAGCCTTAAATAAGGCACATTTTGAGACATTCCTTGTTCAGCTTTTCCAGTTGACTAGCTTTAAAAAGACAAGCACTGCACTAACAGACACCCTGACTAATGCCAAGTGCCTGGAGTCCTCCTCAATGAAGGAGTTTCCCTGAAATGATTTAGAGTCTCTCTCAAGAGTCATTTGGAGGTTCTGAATCATTCTTCAGAATCACCTCCTTTCCTTCACTCGCCTTCAAAGACTAAAAAAAAAAAAAGCTTAAGCAATGAGAAACACACAGCTAGTGTCTAGAACTGTGCACTGCACACTTTGGCCTTCAGCCATTTGTACAAGGAAAGATTACGGCAGAACAGCAAATACTGGGACTAACTTTTCTCCAACCACAAGTGAGCCTAAAGGAGAGCAACAACAACGATCCAAGTTATAGAATGATTTATACACCATAACAAGAAAACAAGAGCAAAGACATCACTGTCAGATTTTACCACTTCCTGAGAGAGTTGTACATTAACTTGGAGAGCCAGTTGAGCTTACAAAACTAAACAGCAACCTTGTTATCGCAGGTTCACAGCTTTAGTTAATCTGTATTAGAACAAAAAGAAAATGTAGGGATTTTTTCGGACACTTATACCCACATGACATCTTCGCTCTAAAACCACCACTTTAACATTCTGCATCAAAAAGCAATGATGTAAGCAACACCAAAGAAGTGGGCCACTTCCACCACACTCAGAATGAACTTTAGGACTTCTGTTTTGGGAAAGGGAAGTTTTGGCGTAGTATGTTTCTGCTAAGGAGAGAACTCCAGGTCTTGATTCTGTTAGCATTCTTGTAATACATGCAAGATGGTAAAGACACAAAAGAGATGTTCCAGAAAAAACTCAATGTCTCAGAATTCTAAAAATTATTGAAGATACGTAAGAAAGTAATCTCAAAATACTGTGCCAAGATAATGGATCTCTGTCAATCCCAATATATCAAGACCTGGCAATAAAGAATTAATCAGTCATCTCTGCTTTATAAACAAAGCTAGACACAAGTACATTCATGTTGTTTTTAAAACTTTTCTCTTCTGTGATCGTCTTTAGACTAGTCAATGCTTCAAGGCAGCAATTATCCAAGTTAAATTATCAAAAAATACTCACCACTGCCTTTTCCTACTACTGTATAGTTAATAAATGTTCTTCTTTCTCACCAAAGTATAAAAAGTTTGATACAATCGGGTTTTTTTAAAAAAATCCTGGGCAAACACAGTCATAAAAACAAGTAGTTATGCAAAACAAAATTTGTAGATGGAGAAGTATCTTTTTATTAGACCAGCTAACACAAGTGGAAAAAATAATCAAAAAAATCTACCCTCAATCAAAGAAGTTAATCTTCCCACATGCCCAATTCCCTTGAAGGAAAGCTAATTAAGGATTAAATAGAAACTTTTACTCAGGTTGCTCTGGACAATTAATTTCTAGTTTTGAACGTGAAAGAGACCTTTGGCACTCTAAGTTTGTGTGTATCCCATGCTGCAATTACACCAGCTGATACAAGCTGCCTCTACAATCACTCTGCAAACATCTTTATATTGGCCTGGTTACAACAGCACATGCCTCGCTGCCATTACAACATTAAGTCATTACCTGCATCAAGGTATTTACTCAGAGATTCATCAAGAGGAGGTACTGGCAGGGAAGGCAGAGAGTCTTGGTACTGAAACGTCCGCTCCTCCGCGGTCTCAAGCACTTGCTTGTCCATGATGCAGATCTGCAGCGCAACCAAACAGACTGGTCACGAAGCCGGAGCTCGGTGACCAATCTCCCCATACTGTTCTCTCCCCCGCTCCGGCCTCCCGTCATTCACGCGATGAAAGACAGGTATCAGGAAACATTTCCCAACTAACGTCCGGACTGAGGATTTCTCGCTGGCTTGCAGCCACGAGAGGCACACACACTACGGGGGGAAACGATGCCCAGGCGGCTACTGACGGTCATGTGTCTCGATAAACCAGCTCAAGGAGCGCCGCTTTCTTTCCCGAGGAGAAACCGGTCAGTCCCGGGACACCCTCCCGAGGCCAGAGGACAACTGGGGAAGGGGGAATCGCCCTCCCGGCCCGCCTGGCGGCCCCAGCTCGGCGCTCCCGCAGACCCTGCGCAGAGACCCGGCAGTGGCACCGCCCCGGAGAGCCCCGCCGGGGTAAGCAAAGCAGAGCCGAGCCCACCCCCTGCCCCGCCGCCGCGCACCCCACAGGGACGAGGCCGGCGGAGGCCACCGCTCACCCCGGCCTGGACACGCCAAAAAAATGCCCCGCTCCGGCCCCGCTCCGGCCCGGCCTGCCGGCCCCGCCGCCTCCTTCCCCTCTGCCCCACTTCCCAGCGGGCCGGAAACGGGGCGGGAGCAGAGAGCGGCCCGACCGCCCCCTGCGCTCCGCGGCGCTGCCGTGGGGCGTCAATAAAGGGGCAGTTTTAATTGGGGAGGAGCTGTCGGCTCCCGGGAAGGCAGGGGGGCCCTGCGGAGAGACCTCGGCAAATTGGAGGGCTGGGCAGTCAGCCACCGTGTGGAGTTTAGCAAGGGCAAGAGCTGGATTCTGCACCTGGGACAGGGCAACTCTGGCTGTGTGTACACACTGGGGAGCGAGAGGGTGGAGACCTGGGGGTTCTGGTGAATGGCAAGTTGAACCTGAGTCAGCAGTGCCCTGGCAGGCAGGAGGGCTTCAGGCAAAGCATCACCAGCTGGGTGAGGGAGGAGATTGTCCCGCTCTGCTCTGCACTGGGGCGGCCTCAGCTGGAATATTGTGTGCAGGTTTGGGCACTGCAATATAAGAAGGACACTAAGCTCTTAGAGAGTGTCCGGAGCGCCTTGAAGGAAAGCCGTATGAGGAGCACTGAGGGCACTTGGTCTGTTTAGCTGGAGAGGAGGAGACTGAGGGGAGACCCCATTGCAGTCACAACTTCCTCTTAAGGGGAGAAGAGGGACAGGCACTGATCTCTTCTCTGTGGTGACCAGGGACAGAACCCGAGGGAATGGCCTGAAGTTGTGTCAGGGGAGGTTTAGGTTGGGTATCAGGAAAACATTCTTCCCCCAGAGGTAGCTGAGCACTGAACAGGCTCCCCAGGGCAGTGGTCACAGCACCAAGCCTGACAGAGTTCAAGAAGCACTTGGACAACACTCTGAAGCACATGGTGTGATTCTTGGGGTGGTCCTGTGTAGGGCCAGGAGTTGGACTCCAATGATCCTTGTGGATCCCGTCCAACTCAAGGGTATTCTGTGACTGTGACATGGGGAGAAAACACAGCTGGGGCTGTGCTGTGGCCATGGGCTCTTCCCAGTTGCTGTCCCTCATGAGCTGTGCTCTTAACTCCAGTGGCATCCTTAGCAGGACTGAGCCCAGCTGCAAGCCCTGGCTGGACCTGGGGGGCTCCTGGCTCAGGGTAGGTGGCCCAGCTGCTTTGTGGGTGGGCAGTAGCTCAGAAATCTGCAAGGGCGTTGCTGTGGAGCAGGTCTGGGCTAGACTGGTGGGTTTCTGTGCTACCTGTTAAAATGGTGTGTGGGAGAGAGGCTTGTGGGGTGTGACTTGCAGCTTCACGGGAGTAGGATTAAGCAGAAACCACCAGCAGTGAGACTGGCTGGGATTTGGAGCAGTTGTCACATCCTGGGGCAAATATTTCACCACGTATTTCACTGCTTATGCTGGGAAAGACATGTGAGGCCCATGCAGTCCTACTTGCCATGGTTAATGAGGTCTCTGCTTTCAGAGACACCTACCTGATACTGCTCTTAAGCACACTGAAGTGCTGACACTTGCATGTGTGCATGGGTGGTGTATGCTGAAAAGCTATGGCTCAGCCCAGAGTCATAAATTTTTTCTTTCACATAACCTGCCATGTTCAGAACAAAACGTCATTATCACTTACAGTTAATGTGAACAAGGCTTTGTTCCTTGACTTCTTTCCTCTTTCCACCTGAAGCAGTGGCACCTTCTATTTGCTTTTCTGTTACTGTGCGCCTTTGCTGCCAAAATGACTTCCCATTGCCTACTGCCATGTCTTAACCTCAGCCAGCAGCCACAGCTGCTCGTTCAGTGCCCCAACAGTGGGACCAGGGAGCGAATCAGATGAGTAAAAGTTAGAAAACTTATGAGCTGAGATAAAAACAGTTTAATAAGGAAAGCAAAAGCCCTACACACAGGCAAAGCAAAACAAGGAATTAATTCACTGCTTCCCATAGGCAGGCAGGTGTTCAGCCATTGCCCAGGAAAGCAGGGCTCTGTCACCCATAACAGTTATAGTTACTTGGGAAAACAAATCCCATCACTCAAAATGCCCCCCTGCCACTTCCACTTTATATACTAAGCATTTCATATGGTATGACATTGCTCTTTGGTCAGTTGGTGTCACCTGTCCCAGCTGTGCCTCTTCCCAGCTTCCCATACACCCTCAGCCCCCTCACCAGCGTGGCAGCACAGAAAGCAGAAAAGGCCTTGGCTCTGTGTAAGCCCTGCCCAGCAATAACAAAAACATCTCTGCATTATCAACCGTGTGTTCAGCACAAATCCAAACCATGGCCCCATACCAGCCACTGCAAAGAAAATTAACTCTACCCCAGCCAAAACCAGCACACCTATGTCACTCTC
>VWZG01011229.1:120759-162078 GCA_013396735.1 Grallaria varia | reverse complement strand
CCCAGACTGACCCCGGGCCCCCCTGTCATCCCCCAGCCCCGGGGGGACCCCCGGCCGGTCTTGGGGGGTTTCTCTCCCGGTCGTTCGCAGGGGACGCTCCGGGCGGGGGGACCCCGGGGTGGGCAGGGGACCCGCGGGGACTTGGGGCACCCACCGGGGACAAACCCCGAGTTCTTCTGCCCACTTGGTGGGTAAGTTCTTTTTGCCGGAACCGGTTCGGGGCGTGCGGGTTTTTTTTCGCCGCCTGGTTGGGTTGTTGTTTTTTTTTTTTTTTTCGGTGTTGTTTCCTCTTTTTTTGCATGGGTTTGTCTTTGTTTCCCGGCGCTTCCAACGCTGCTCTCGGTGCAGCTTTGTTGTGTCTCCCTTGCGGGATGGGGCTCAGGGGGAAGGTTGCAGAGCAGGTAGCTCGGGATTTGCATATCTTTAATTTTCCTCCCTCTGTCAGGCTGTGGAACTCGATGCCAAAATCGGTGGCTTCTCAGGAGGGTTCATTCCATGGCTGGGATAACCACGGGATGAGAACATTCCCAGCTGGAAGGGACCCTCCAAGGGTCACCGATGTCTCTGTTAGCATTAAACATGAAGGCAAACCAAGCTGCAGGAACATCTTGCTTTGCTCTGTTTATCCCAGAGCCCGCCGCGCATAAAAGGGGCTTATTCACCCTTTGGAGAGGAGGAATTCTCTCGTGGAGCTGGGGGCTGCCCACGCTGGCACTGGAGCTTTGGCAGCTGGAAAGGCCATGGCGCTGCCATCCCGCCAGCCTGGCTGCAGTCACCCCCTGCACGGTGGCTTTATGGGCAGTGTGTTCCAGCAATACCTTCAGCAAACATTTGACCAGAGCGATAAAGAATCTGCTGTTTGCTTTGGGGGACTCTGCGATAGCAGAGGATTGAGGAACAGTCTCTGGGGTTGCTCAAAACATAACGTTAAATAGCGGGGTTTGGTTTGTTTTTTTTTTTTTTTAAAGAATTGGCTGAAGGTTTGAAGCGTTTGCTTGGATTTTCTGAAGTTTGTTGCTTGGATTTTCTGAAGTTTGTTTCTTGTGGCACTGGGAGCCCGTCTGGGTCTGACCCTGTGGTGGAAAATAAATGAGCTGCCCTGGCTGTGACATCCCACTAATCTTTACGAGCCTCTCAAATACCTTCAACTTCGGTGCCACACAGGGAAGTTTTGTGGGTTATGTAAGTAATTCTCTGAATATTAAACCCACTGCCCACTTTGTGGGTTTAATACTCGGATTTCTTAATATGCGTGCCCAGGATTTGTTTGTGCCAATCACTTTTTCTGTCGGGGGAACCCCCCGAGTGCAAAGACTTTGGGGTGCCCGTGTCCCCAGGCTCTCGGAAACACAGTGCAGGGGAGGTTGTTGCTGAGATAACTGAGCTCCGACCTGGCAAGGGGAGTGAGGGAATGTCATTGTGGAGTTCTTGAAAAACACGCCCTAGTTTGAGGCTTAAGCTGGGGGATTTTGAGGCCTGTGTGTGCTTTGTTGAGCTGATACAACCAGGGGCTGTTGACAATAAACAATCTTGAATAGAAGCATTTTAGTAAAAATGGCAGCAGGGCTCCCTGAGTGACTGCTCAGTTCTTGCTGGGATAAGAACACTTGATCCCTTTTTTTCCCACCCCCTTGTTGCAGCTCTGTTTCTCCCTTGGCCTCACTGTTGGCTGTGTGAGTGTTTTTGTCAGGTTTTTTTGGGGTAGGAACCCCTCGTTTTGGGGAAAGGAGAGGACCTGCAGCTGCAGGAGCAGCCTGGGGTCCCTGCCAGCAGGAGCTGGCTCTGTCCCTGGTGGGAAAACCTGGCTCCAGGGGCAGGGAATGCTGCCTGGGAGCACAGCCTGGCATGTGCTGAGCCTTGAGTTTTCTGCAGGGCTGTGTTCCCATGAACCACCAGAGGGGCGAGAATTTGCCCCCAAACAGGGGGAAACAGAGTATTAAAATCTTATTTGGTGCCGTGCTGGTGAAGGTGCTGTGTCAGCAAGCAGGATGCAAAGTGGAGCAGGATTAGGGTAATGTATGCTGGAAGTAGAAATCAGAGTTTGCAGTGATGAGCAAGGAGACTTCCTTAAGGAACAATCTGTGCAGGCAGAGCAACAGGACTAATTATACCCCTGGATGGTTCCTTGTGGTCAGTGTGGAGGTGACAGTCCTGAGTCCATTGGAAATGTTGAGTGAAGGAGTGGGATGTGCTTCAGGAAACACCAATTGTTTGAGAATCAACAGAAATTGCATCTTATTGTTAGTGCTGGGCCTCAGAGATGGGTTTGAGTCAAACTCATTTATTCCTAAGTGCATAAGAACTCAGTTGTCTCCTGTCAGTGGGAAGAACATTCTGCCTAAATCTGAACTTCCAGAGGCCTCCTGTTCCCTCCCAGGGGGATCAGAGTCGCTGCCTCTGAGTGAGAATGATCAAGTGACAATAACTGTGTATCAGCTGAGAATTGGGTCATGGAGCTGTGGGAAACCTGGAACCCGCTCATTACTCGTGTTTTCCTTCTTTTCTCACTTTTGGGATATTTTTCTTTCTAATGCTTTTCTTCATCTGTCAGTAACACCCACATTGTGCATCTCTAATGATGGGAAGGGCTGTCTTTGCTCTTGCGTTTGCATCTGCTCCTGTTTCATGAGTGAGAGTGCCAAGGATGTGGACTTTAGAGAAGACTTTCCCCCTTTTTCACGTGTCTGTGGGTGCAGGAGCTCAGTCTCACACCTCTGGCTCGAGCTGCAGCAAAGGTGACTTTGGATCCAGCACAGGATGCTGTTCCTTGGAATGCTCTCAGTGTGTGCTGAGGGTTCACAGGGCAGGGTCAGTGTCTGAATCCATCCCAGTCAGTGGGAATTGTTAATATTAGAGCCCTTCAGCGCTCGGCGTGGGGGTGTCTGGGTGCTCTTACACTCTGGGGTGGAATTTTGAGACTTTCCTCTCACGTCAGCCTCATCCCAGCCATTAGTGGAGCTGGGAAACACTGGAATATCCACGTTCAAAGGCTCTAATTAAGCACCATCAGAGGATTTGTTTCACATGGGGCACGTTACACGACTGTTTGTGCTGCCTGTGTGGGGAAGGGTGTTCTCAGGGAGGTGTGGGAGCTCTGGCAGGGACAGCAGGACACAGGACAGCAGGACAACAGGACACAGAACAACAGGGACAGCAAGGACAGCAGGACACAGGAGAGCAGGACAACAGGACAGAAGGACACAGAACAACAGGGACAGCAAGGACAGCAGGACACAGGACAGCAGGGACAGCAGCACAGCTGCCTCCCAGGCCCCGCTGCAGGACCCAGCCTGGATCTGCGAGGGTGGAACACACTGAACACCCCAACAAAGAGCTTGTTTGGCTGCTGGGGTTGTTTGCTTGTGGTTTCTGCCTTGCCTGACGTTTTTAACCAGGAAAGGGGTGGCACTGGAGCGAACTGCAGCTGGTGGGGTGTGGATGCCCAGGCAGGGGCAGGGGAGCTCCACCTCAGTGCCAGCAAGTCCTGGGAGCAGCTCAGGCCTCAAGTGTCATCGCAGCCCCTCCTGGGCTGTGTGGCAGGGCTGCAGGTCCTTCCTCCTGCCCGTGGCACCAGGAGCTGGTTTCTGTTTACTTTTCTAGTCAAACACGCGCTGGCTGCCTGGTTTGTGGTTCTCCGAGGGCGTGCCTGTGAATGGCCCCGTGCACCTGGGTTTGTGTTCCCGTTGTCTCTGCCGGGCACTGCCAGCAGAGCAGAGCCCTGTGCCAGGGGCTCCGGGGGCTCCAGGGCCAGCAGGGATGGTGGCACGGCTGGAAAAAGGAGTATCAGCAGAACGGTGGAAACCCAGCCCTGAAGGGCAGCCAACTGGGATAAACCTTAGTGGAAGAGAAAACATGTTGACTCAAGCAAGTGGGTAGAGTCTTTTGTTTTGTTTGGCTGGAGAATTTCCTATGGAATCAGGGCATTTCTGTGATCCCACAGAATTCGTGCGTCTCGGTTTGCAATCTCTGATTGCCAGGCGCCTGTCAGAGGAGGTGAGGGCCTTTTTTATAGATTAGGCAGCTGAGGCACAGAATTTAAATTACAGAGTCAAGGCAAGTAATTGTCTGAGCAGGACTGGGTTGTGCTGAGCGAGCAGAAAGATTTCACTGGAGCTGCTTCCCCCACTCGGAGGGGAACTGTGGGCAAAGCACAGAAAAGGTTGAAGAAGAGCTTTATAAACATGAGCAAGTCGGATCTGATCCTCCCGTAGCTGTAACAGGACTTGCAGGTGGTTTTTGTGCATTTATGCAGCATCTCACCCACAAGTCTTGCATTAGGCAAAACCAGCACTGGGAAAGCTTTTATGTTGCTTCCTTGATTTACCTGCAGGACTGAGAGAGGACGGGTCCCAAATCTGCTGAGAGATCTGTGTCTCTTGTGTGCAGCCCAGCACAGGCACAGTTCTGAGAGCTTTGCAATCCCAAAAAGCCCTCTGGAGCCTGTCACAGGGAGCTGCCTGTGCTCATCCAGGGATCTTCCTCCCAGCCTTGCTTGGCTCTGCAAAGATCCTGATAAGGATCCTTCCTCTGCCTTCACTGCAGATGAAACTGTATTTTCTTTTTAAGCCTCTACAGCCCAGGAAAAAGTGATGCAAACGTGGAGCACATGGGCTTTGTGCAATGGCTGTGTCACAGGAAGAGGAAATGCAGCCCCAGCCATGAGCAGGAGGAGCATAGCCCCAGCTCCCCAGGGCAGCAAACAGAAGGTCCCCAGGATGGTCACAGATTTCTGCTCTGTGCGTGGTCAGAGCACAGTGATTGAAGTGATTAATGGTTTGGAGACAGGGAGTTAAACACAAACACTGGCAGGAGTATTTTGGCTACTGTGAGTGGGAGTCGGGTTTGCTGTCGGTGCGTGGTTGGAGCATGTGGACATGGGGAAGAGGAGGAAGGTTGCTGGAGCATCCAGGCTGGAATAATAAAGGATAACCAGGAGAGTTAAAGAATGTGCGTATTTTTGTCCCTTTTATACTTAGGAAATGAGGAGCGAGTTTGGGGCTATTTTTAAAAGCTGCAGCTCTGACCTTTTGCCTTGGGGAGAGGAGGAAATTAGAGGCTTTAAAGGGAGTCCTGCACCTCCTCCCTGGTTGCTTCTCGGAGGCTTTGCAGGAGCTGGAACCAGTTCCCTGAGCTGGGTGGAGGGGACATCTGGTAGCAGTGATGGTTCCCAGTTTGTCTCGTGCTTGGTCGGGTGGGTGATGTTTGCCATTCCAGTGGATCCTGGGCCTGGGAACCCGTTGGCACATCGGCGCTGCCTCGGAGCGCGCCGCCATGTCCTACATAGCCCGTGCCCCGTCTGCTGTTTTGGATCCTGTAGCATGAAATATTGATGGGTGGCAGAGGAGCTGCACGGAGCCCTTCCCAAAGCCGGGCAGCCTCTGGAGCTGCCCAGGGAGTGCCCACGGAGCTGCTGCTCCACTGGGGCTGTGGTGGAAAGGCTGATGGTTCCTTCCTGATCCCCTCTGCGTGATTAGTGTTGGTCGCAGAGTCCTCTGCTCGCTGGATTTATCGTGTTTATTCAGTGGCAAGTGTCAGGAGCCAAGGAGTGAACTCATGGTGAGCATTCCCGGGGGACGGGCAGGAGCTGGAGAGTTCCTGTTTGCCTTTCTCTCCGAGACAATGTGCAGATAATTTCTCAGGATGGGTCGCTTTAAACTGCGTGTCTCGGTTATAAAAAGCATTTCCTGAATCTCTCAGTGAGTTGCTCGGTGGCTTTGTAGACCTGGATCCACAGAGAGGGGAATGGAAGCATTCCTCTGTTGAGGCTGATTCAGTCCAAAATTTTTTGGAGAGCTTGTGAAATCAGGGAAGAGTCATCAGGCTGGGATGTCTCGTTGTATTAATTAGAATGGAAGACTCTTCACGTTTGCACCGTGTGTGAGGAAACAGTGATTTACAGCTAAGGGATACTCCCCAGGCAGCAGCATTCCATCTGCTGTGTGGATTTTCCCAGTGCATTCTGGTGAAAAGTCCTGGGAAAAGCCTCACACCTGCATTTTTCATCCTGAATCGTGTGCTGGTTTGTTACTCTCGCCTGATATTTGGAGTAAAATGCCTGTTCCCATCAGCTTGTGTTCTTTTCCAACTTCAAAGCTAAGAGTTTGGGAAGCACCACTCGGAGTAAACACAGGCAGGACGTTAGTTTAGGTTACACTGAGTTTATACCAAAGATAGCAGTGTAATAGTAACTTAACTTTCCTTGCTGTGAGCAAACACCTTGTTTTATTTAGTGTAACTTAAGCCGATTAAAAGGGAAAAAAACCTACAAAGTTTTAGCACTTCTCTGCCAACATAAACTTTCTCTAATTCTTGTTGACTTGAGAATTGCTGATGCAAACTAGGTCTTCTGGCCTCTGGATTCCACAGGGATGGGAGCCCACAGAGCCCACGGGGCATCCATTAATCCACTTTGTGAGCCCAGGATGCAGTTCCTGCCTGAGCGATCAGCGCCGGAGCCTCTCGGAATTGTTCCCCAGCAGTCAGGCAACCTGCTTTCCCCAGCTCCATGTCCCTAGGGAGCAAAAACAACCGGGGGAATTGTATCCCTTGCCCGATAAAATTAGGTCTTCTGTAATCTCCCTCGGAACAGCCGGATGGCTGCCTGCCTTGAAAAACATATGTTTTAATGCAGGAATAATGCATTCCATTTGGGATGGCTGTAGCCGTGGGAGCTGCGTGGCCGAGTGTGCCGAGCACTCCCGCCTTGCCTCTGGGACCAGGACTGATGTCATACACCCAAGTGCAGTGCTGGAAAAGGATTGTTAGGGGTGTTTGTCCTGCCTGTCGCTCCTGAGAAGGGTATTGTTCCTAAAGGAGATGGAAAACCAAGCCTTGTGTTGGAGATAAAGCATATAAATGGCAGAGAGGTGAAGTCAGGGCCTGTATTGCTGGATTTGAGCTCCCTGCATTGGAAAACTGCTTGGGAACAGCAGCATTGGAATTCCTCTAACAGCAGGGTTAGAGCTCATTTATCTGAGAGCAGTGCAAGGAACTTTGGGAGGAAGTTTTGCTTTATCCTTCCACTCCTGCAGAGAGGAAAATACCAGAGGGAAGGGATCTGCCAGAACTCTCCATGGGAAGGGACCTGCCAGAGCTCTCCTTTCCATGGGAAGGGACCTGCCAGAGCCCTCCTTTCCAGAGGCAGGCAGTGCTGTCCCTGCAGCCTTCCATCTCCGTGGTACACACAGATCCCTCTGTTCCCTTGGGAATCGCCTGGCACGTGGCACTTCCCCTTCTCCTTCCGAGTGCTCAGTGCCTTGACAAGGGGCTCAGGACAAGCATCTTCCCACTCGTGATTTTCCACTGAGCCATTGCCATGGTGGCCACCAGGATGGCCCCATGTGTAGGACCAGGATGGCCCCATGTGTGGGTCCAGGATGGCCCCATGTGTGGGACCAGGGTGGCCCCATGTGTGGGACCAGGATGGCCCCATGTGTGGGTCCAGGGTGGCCCCATGTGTGGGTCCAGGATGGCCCCATGTGTGGGACCAGGGTGGCCCCATGTGTGGGTCCAGGATGGCCCCATTTGTGGGACCAGGGTGGCCCCATGTGTGGGACCAGGGTGGGTCCAGGATGGCCCCATGTGTGGGACCAGGGTGGCCCCATGTGTGGGTCCAGGATGGCCCCATATGTGGGTCCAGCCATGGGAGGTTCTGGAATTGCCGAGTTTGGGACGTGCAAGGAGAGAATGTCATTGAAGTTGTGACGGTGGTCGCGTCCCCATCAGCGCCGTTCCCTGGAATTAGGAGTGTGCTCTTCCCTGGAAAATGATCCCAGAGAGGAGCTGAGCAGCCAAAAGACAGCCCGAGCAGGGCAAAGAGCCTGGGAGTTTTCTGCTCCCTTTCCAGCGAGAGGTGAACCCACCACAGTCAGACAAGGTCACCCTGGGGTGAGGAAGGGAACGCAGTCCCTGCTGACATTCCCGCTCACAATGTGCATTGTCACTGGGATCAGAAGGAGAATTCCTCCCGGGAGCTGGGAAGTGACATGGCAAATTCCAGGCTGTGATTGTTCGCCCTGTGATGGAGAGTCAGGTGATGAGAGCAGGAGATAAAAGTCCCTGATCCTCAGTGGTCCTGGGAGACAATAAACAGATCTGCAGCTTATTAAACTGCACTGCCTTTCCCCTCCCCTTAATTGAATACAAGCAGAAAATGCCTTTTCAAGGTGTTCCAATTGCGGATCCAGCGGCTCCCTGTGTGTCCCAGGGGGTGGTTGGAGCCAGGTCCTGATGGCCCAGGCTGTGAGAGCTGGGCTGGGAAGGGTGATGGGCATAAATTCACCTCAGGTGGCTCCATGCCCAGGCTGGAGAAGAGCCTGTCTGCTCCACGTGTGTCCTCCAGAACTGCAGCCTGGGTTTCCTGGCAAAGCCCTGGCAGCAGGGCTGGCTCCCACCTCCTCCACCTCACTCGTTCCATCCCAGGAAGATGCTCAGTCATTGCTAAAGCCTTGAACTTTGGCAAACTGGAGAGGGCACTTGGGGAAGCTTTTAGGAAGCTTCAAAAAACACCACAGCTTTTTTTGGTGTTTCAGGAGCACCGAAGGAATTTGTAGGTAACCAAGTTATTAATTATCTGGGGACAGGTTGTTTTAGGCTTTTGTGGCAATGCTGAAAAGATGCTGAATGTGAGACTGGAGCCTCTTGTGTTACAAAAAGGAGGTCTCAGGGTGGCCAAGTGCTCGTGGAGATGTTTTTAGAGACTGAGACCAGTGTTTGTTCTTAGGGCAGAACCTTCAAGTGATCCCTTGTGGATTAAAAATGAAAAGAACAATTCTTATTGTAGTCGGAATGGAAAACCCCCCCATTCTTATGCAATGTGGGATTGGAGGTTGGCAATGAAAAGGGGGAAGTCTCGTTATTTTGAGTTCCCAGGCAGGAAGGGGAGATGCACAGGGCTGGGCTGGGGGCTGGGTCACAGGCCAGGGGACGTCAGACCTGGGGACACGGCGTGGCTGAGGGGACATTGTGCCATTTGCTGGTCACCAGCAGGGTCTGGGAGTGCTGGGAATTGGCATGTTCAGGCAGTGCAGCCGTGATGCTGATGGCAGGTTTTGGTGGAACGTGGTGCAAACCCACTGTACCTGTGGAATTTCTTCCTCTCTGCTTTAAATTTTCAAGGCCGCCTTGAAAATACCCTGAATTCAAAAAGTCCTGTGGTACAGAAAAAAAAGTCAATTACTGAGTCCCAAATAGGGAGAATCGAGGATGAAGGCGAAGCAAATGAGTCAGATATAAATAATCCTCTTAATGCCTTGGCTGCAGCCACACCTGGAAACCTTGAGCAAACATTTCTGCTTAGTTATTCCCCTGTTTGATACACTTTACTTGTTAAGTCCTTTTTAAAATTGCAGCACCTGAAAGTTGTGTAGGGCCAGTCACCGTTAACATGAAAGACTTGGGAATGTTGTTTCAGTCATGGTGACCAGAAGCACAGAGGCCTGAGCTGGAACATCGTTTATTTGCTCTGATATTTCCCCCAAATCAGAAAAATCCATAACCCTGGAGCTGGAATTGCCTTGGAAGGCTTTCAAGGCAATTCTTTCTGCAGTAGGCTTTCAAAAAATGTCTGGCTGGAAGAGCAAACAGGAAGATGTAATTACCCTTTGCCTTTTGTGTGTCCAGCCCTGGTTCATTGGAAGAGCTTTGGTAAAACACTTGCAGAAGTGGCTGCTTGGAGCGTGGAAGCTGCAAGGAAAAGCATTTGGGTCCAGCTGGGTCCTTTGTGGTGTGTTGGGATTGCTGTCCTGTGATCTGGGGGGTTGTGGTTGATAAGCTGACCTTTAGTACATCCAGGAAAAGCCATTTTTCCAGGTGTTTCTCAAAAAGGAAAATTGGGACCCTTTTCCTCCCTCCCTCATCTGATCCCAATTGTTGTAGCTCCTGTAGAGGGGTTCCTGGAGTCTCCTGGGTTGCAGATTCCAAGGGGTTTGTACCAGAGGTCAGGGTTTGGATTTTGGTTCTTGTCCCAGCACATTCCAATTGCTTTGTTCTCCTGCCTGCTCTCCTGTGGGCTTCCCCTAGGAAATGGATCCTCTGGCACAGGATCCCATGCCTGCAATGATCCCATCCCTGCAGTGATTGATCCCACCCCGGCAGTGATTGATCCCATGCCTGCAATGATCCCATCCCTGCAGTGATTGATCCCATCCCTGCAGTGATTGATCCCATCCCTGCAGGAATTGATTTTCTTTCTGCATTTTTCTTGCAGTTCTGTATTGTGCTTCCAGTGCTAGGGAATAAACAATCCCATTGTGCAGGGGAGGTTGGAGAGAAGTGGTTGCTTGACTTCCCAAACATCATCATTTCCCTTGGGAGCCCATTACGTAGCGTGGCCCCAGTTTCACTGCTCTGAAACATCTGGAGTCAGCAGAGAAGTCCTGGAGAGCAAACTGGAGGGCAGTGATCCAACCCATGGCCACAGCCCTCCTTGTTCAGAGGTTTTGCTTAATGGCAAGTTTTCTAGTTGGACGTTAATCCTTTCCTTTCTCTCTCTTGGCAGAATATCTTGTTGAATTATTACTGTCACCACGTCCTTGGCCCTTCCTGCCCCTCCAGCCCTAAATTGCTCTGCTTTGCTGTTTGGAGCTGAAAGCAAAGCCTGCTGTGAAAATCATATTTTATCCCAAAGATAGGAAGCATCTCCCTGGTAATATTATTCCATTGACACCCTGGTTTTATAAACAGTGGAGTGTTCTGGGGATGTTTGATGTCCAGTGATTATGGCTCCATTAGGCACAGGAACAGATGGTTCCCATCCAAGTGCTTTTGGGGTTGTCTTTTTTAGCAGGAATAAAAGGGAATGTTGAATTCTGCCCTCCGGGGTGAGCCTGGGAAGGTCACATGGGCTGTGCTGCAGGGTCTGGTTGTTAAAGTGAGATCATGAGAGCGAGGAGGAAGTAAAGCAATCCCTGGAATCACAGGATCCTGGAATGGTTTGGGTTGGAAGGACCTTACAGCTCATCCTGTCCTTTTCCAGGAGGGATGATGTGGAACCAAAGGCCTCGGGGTCCCCACAAATGGCTCCCTGACAAGGTTAATTTAACACCCTCTGTAAATCTCTCCTTCCTTTTTCAGGTGATGGTTTGGTTGAGTTTTGTCTTTTTTATTTTATTTTATTTTTTTTTTAGGTTTGGGGTTTTTTTCTGGACATTTTAGAGTTGTGTATTAAGTTCTGCCCTGTCCATGCCTGCAGAAAATTAGAGAATTTAGCTGGCAGGATCTTTTCCTGCTGCCACAACCAGGGAGTTCAAAGTCTTGGGCGTCTCTTTTTGATGAGTAAGTTGGAGGGCTGACGTGTCTTTGTGCGTAGTAATAAAACCAGGCTAATTCTGTGGAATTAAGTGCTAATGGGAAATAAAACAATAAAGATTAGTTTGTTATTGAAAGTAATTCTGCTTCCACCTTGGAGGGACATTGATCATTACTGAGAGAAACTGCACAGTCACCTTTGCTTGAAATTTAACACAGAATGAAAAATTAAAATATGACCTCACTCTCATTAAAATTAAGTAATTGATGTCATCATTTAATTACAAGATTTTTTTAGGAGCCTTCGACAAGTCATTTCCAGGTTGTTATTAAGACCTGACCAGGAATCCTTAAACTGGAGGGAACGGGGACAGTTCTCTGTGAGGTGACAGGAAGGTAAAGGAGCATCTCAGGAAAATCCCCCACGAGGAAACCCTGAAGTGCTGAAGGCAGAGCCACCAGTGTCCTGCTCCTTCCTGGCCATTCCAGCTCCTTTCATCTCCTGCTCTGGGCTACACAGGGTGGCACAGGAGACTCGGGGTTTGTGCTGGCTTCATCATTCTCAGAATATGAATATTTCATTTAGGTTTCTTAAAGCTTTTAGCAGATTTGTCAGGCTGCTTCCTGTGGTGGTGGATGTGAGGACAACTGGAGAGAGCATTTGGATTCGCTTACAGGCTGGAAATGGGGTTTATTTGTTTGGATTTGTGAGTGGAATACTTTTAAGAAGCTCATCCTGTTCTGTGGGTAACTTTGCCATCATCGTAACCAGAAAACAGAAGCAGCAGTTTCTGCATTCCCAGCTCCAGTCCAGCCAATCCAGAGCCCATCCAAGGGCTGAAATGTGGTTGTTCTCGCTGCTCTTCTGTGGTTAAAAGTTTATAAAAATGATATTCCATCCTTTTGGACCCATCTTCACAATAAATTTGGTCTTGGAGAGGTTGCACCTCGTTAGTGGAAATACACCATGGAATTTTTACCTTTTACTGGGCATAAAGTTTCTTCTTTTCCAAATCCCAGACGCTTAGTTCAAGTGAGGAGCTCAGGATGGGTCTGGTGGCCTTTCAGTACATGAGATAGTTTGGCCTGACAAACATTTGGAACCAGTTTAGAGATGGACTGGGGGTTTTTCCCTCTGTTTTATTTACCAGTGAGTGTTTCTTTCCAGCTGACCAGTGTTTGCTGGCTCAGGCCATCCCTTGTCTAAAAGAATTTGTTTACAACTGTGTCTTTTGATACTTTAATGCTGAATTTACCAACAGGGGGTTTTTCATCTACCTGCACAAAGCTGTGCCCTTTGGAGCGGAACATGTTTATTTTCCTTGCCTTTTTATTACAAATAAACCCCAGTGAGTTTATTTTCCCTGTGTCCAGTGTCTGTGGCCTTGGTGTGAACAGGCATCAAACTCCAAGAGCAGTTTGGAGGGTGATTCGGGTGTTTGCTCCAATGTGCCAGGGGTGATCCAGGGGTGGTCCAGGTGTGATCCAGGTGTGATCCGGGGATGATCCAGGGGTGATTCAGGTGTGATCCAAGTGTGATCCGGGGGTGATCCAGGGGTGATCCAGGTGTAAACCAGGTGTAGAGCTGGAGTAAACCACATTTCCTTCCTCTCTTGCTCAGCTCCTGTGTGGGGTTACAGCGGCACCATCAGATTTTGAGGAATTTGGGACCCTGGAGCAGCTCCTGGGGTGGGGCAGGGCTGGGGAGGGATCCAGGGCTGTTCTCAGCCTCTCTGGAGGTGCTGGAAGTTCTTGGGTGAACAACTGTCCTGAGCTTTGCATCCTCTGGTTTTTGGGTTTTTGGGAGCCCCAGTGCCCTGAGAATCCCAGGAAAGGTGTGTCACAATCCCTGGCTGGGCTCACTCCACTCTCACCTTGTTTGTCACTAAGGAAAAATAAATCGGATTGAAACTTTCTCCTGCAGGGTTGGATGGTGGGGATGTTGGGTGAGGAAATGGGATCTCAGAACCAGCTTTGTAATAGGGTTACAGGGGCACATTTTGTAATAAATCCCACAAAATTCCAGAGCCCCTGAGGTGGGAAAAGCCCTCCAGGACCACTGAGTGCCCCCTGTGCCCAGTGCCCACCTTGGCACTGAGTGCCACATCCAGTTGTTCCCTGGACGCCTCCAGGGGCTCCAACCCTCCCTGGGCAGCCCCTTCCAATTCAAGAACTATAAATTGTAAATAATTCCTGTGTTAATTTGTTGTTAAGGACTGAAGTTTTCATACTAAGTCACATCTGTAACTGCACACATTTTTTTTGTTTTTGTGAGCTCCTTTGTTCATTTTGTTTCTGTTCTTTTTGTCGAGTTGCTGACTCTGTGCTCTGAAATAATCCGGCTGATTTCTCCACACTTCCTTCCCTCTGCAAGTGAGACGAGGATTCAGTTTATTTAAATTGGAATGGGAGATCCTGCACCCTGAGAGAGGCCACAGGAGGAAAATTCCCTGTCAGGAGTTGCTGTGGGTTTGGAAATGGCTGCAGAATTAGATCTTTTCTTACTTTTAAGGCTGTTTTTTAGGTTCAGGATCCACTGGTGTCAGTGTAGAAGGGGTGTTTGCCCTCCCAGTTGTGTGTCAATATGTTAGTACAGTGGTTATGTTCTGATGGGAGGTGACAAAATTCCATGTGTGAGGATGTTGCTGTTTGGAATGCCAGATATATTGGTGTGATATCGCAATACAATAAATTGGCTGTTCCCTTAGGGCCATAGCAGGGCTTTTCCTACTTAAAAGGGCCGCTTTGTACCCCCAAATGGAATGTCATTCCCTTCCATGAGCTCTGCATGTGCTCTGTTAATTAGGGAAAAGGGTGTGTTTTCCCTGGAAGGGGCCACGTTCGGGGACTCTGGGCTGGCTTTGGGTCCCTTGGGAGGTTCTCCCTTTGCTCCTCTTTTGCTCCTTGTTTTGTTCTTCCTGAGCCTGCAGGTTCCCAGAGTTCCAGGATGAGCCACGTCCTGCTCTCCGGCCGGGAACAAAGTGCTGCTGGAGGAGATGGTGACTCTGCCCCGGCCAGAGTCGCTCCTGGCATGATCCCTCCTGGATAATGGGCTTTCTCAGGCTTCTGGGGCCCTGCCAGGAGGGTTTCCTTAGCACTGACATTCCTCAAGGAGCCATGGATGGGATGGAAACGCAGGCCTGGAATCTGCTGCTCCTGCCACTGCTGCTCTTTGTGCTCAAATCTGCTCTCCCTGGAGAGCTGGAGGAGCCGTACGGAGTCCCAGAGCTGCTCCTGTTCCCAGGAATGCAGCTCTGGCTCGGGACTGGGGGGATGCAGAGCAGGGTTAAGGGATCTGAACAGGGTGCTTTGGTTCCCACTAGTCAGGCTTGAAGGGAATGAGTGGCAAAGCCAGGCACAGCTCTGGGAGCTGCCTCTGCCAGGAACACCTCGGGAACTCGGTGGGAGTTTCCGCCAGTCAAATTACGGGTGTCACACACTAATTGGAGACTGGTAAAAGTTTAATAATTGTATTGCTTTGCCTCTAAGTAGTGGGATCCTGCTCTGGTGACTAATCCTGTTTAATTGTGGCTGTCCTCGAGTGAGCACTTGGGAGAGCTGTGCAGTGACTGGGGTTGTGTTTCAGATTGCAGAGCTTTGGGAAAAACAACATCTTTTGCCCTCTTGGGCAGCCACCTCTTTCTCTGCTGCTTTTTCTATGGAATGGGAGTGACATCCCTATGAATGCACCCTTGGTACTGTCCCTTTGGAGTAACCAGGGTGGGAGGGATGTGGGATACAGGTGGTACTGTCCCTTTGGGAGCACCAGGATGGAAGGGATGTGGGATACAGGTGGTACTGTCCCTTTGGGAGCACCAGGATGGAAGGGATGTGGGATACACATCTGATACTCCTGAGTTATGAAGAATTCCCACTTTCCACTGCTTTTCCTGGCATGCTTGGCTGGTTGTGTTGTTCCAGCTGGGTTTTGTTTGAGGAGTGATCTCGTAAGTGCCAGTGCTTTCATCAAGGTGTCTCTCTTTGTTTCATCATGCATAGTCATCTCCCTCATTGCCCTGTGACTTGGAATAGCATTTTCCCATCTGGAAATACATCATTACTGTGCAGGGTGAGGTGCCAACTGGGTTAGTGCTCTGGAAGGTGTTTAAGGGCAGGTCAGAGCTGCTGAATACTCAGTGTGAGGAGCTCTGTTTGATCCCTGCATTGGGCAAGAATCGCTCTCCACTTTCTTCTCCCCTTCTTGCATCTGGTTCAAGACTTTAGGATTTAATTACAGAAGGTAACTTCAGGTGCAGTTGGTGTATCCAAACTGCCTTTTGGGATGGTTGGACAAGGTTTGGAGGAGAGGAGTGCCTGTGGCACCCGGCTCATGTTACAAACTGAAACCGAGAGAACTGTCAAATATTGGCACTGGAGAGCTACGAAAAGGGGGGTGACAGGGATTGTGTGCAGGATTAAAGCCCACAGGAACTTCTATATTAACCTCTTTGGGTGCCTACGTGGTTTTGGATTTATTTTTATTCCCGTGCTAAGCCCAGGCTGGGTTTGGAAAATCGTCTGTCCACGGTTGTGTCTCTGGTGGGGAAAGTGCCGAGTGGCCAAAGAGGCAGAGGGTGTGTGGATCCTCCCATGGGGCTGGACTGGCAGCCCTGGCAGAGGGTTATCAGCACCCCCAGCTCAGGCTGGTACCTGGAGGGACACAGAGCTGTGTCTGCACCGAGTGCTGAGTCACGGGGCTGTCACCAACTTTACTCATTTCCTGGGAAACTTTCGGTGCGGGGGGAAAGGGCCAGGGGTTTGACTCCCTGGGAGTTTCTGTCTGTGAGCAGGGGGTTAGTCAGCAAAGGGGATTATTCAGAATCACTCCAGCTGGCTTTTTGCTTGCTCTGAGCTGCCCTGCTTTGCTCAGCCCAGCCTGGGAGTGCAGCTGGTCCTTGGGACCGTCTGTGTGTCACTGTGAGTGCCCTGTGTAAATTGTCCTGGTGCAGGGCCTGGATTACAAACGTGCAGCCCCCGAAGTCACACTCTTCTCATTGACTATTGTATTAAAAATAGATGAAAACTCTTCTCCTGAATGCGTTTTGTAAAACCCCGTTCGTGACAAAGCCTTGGGTTTGTGCCCTTTGTAGCACTCAGGAGGGAAAATGCGTTTTCTCCCTGTGACAAGTTGTAGCTCTTTAAAAGATTTTTAGTTTTTGCCCCAGGATGGGGTTACATGCAAGATTTATTATTTGTATATGGGATTGTGCTGCTTATGTGCGTGTGCTGCACGTAAGTTTGATGGGAAACATGTAAAATTTATGTGGCTGCACTTTGCAGTAGAATATTCTCATACGGAGTTGAGGTGGGTGGTTGGATTTTGCAGGTGGTTTTTTGGAGACAGCTGAGCAGAGCTTGTGTTTCAGGTTATCAGGGCTGACACAGTTTAATGATGGTTTTGAAGGTTTTAAGGGTTTTTCTTCAAGAGTTTTGGGAGCCTTTTTAGAAACATTTTGCCTTTTGTAAAGGCCAATGTTACTTGTGCAATAAGAACATAGAAACTTTCTCCTGCAGAGTTGGATGACGGGAATGTTGGGTGAGAAAATGTGGTCTCAGAACCAGCTTTTTAACAGGGTTACAGGGGCACATTTTGTAATAAATCCCACAGAATCACAGGATCCTTGAGGTTGGAAAAGCCCTCCAGGACCAAGTCCAACCTGTGCCCGATGTCCCCTTCGCACTGAGTGCCACATCCAGGTGTTCCCTGGACACCTCCAGGGGTGGGGATTCCAAACCTCCCTGGGCAGCCCCTTCAATGCCTGACCACCCTTTCCATGAGGAGATTCCTGCTGATGCCCAAGCATATCCCATTGTCCCAGGTGAGGATCTGAAAGGCAGAGGCTTTTTGGCCCTTTGGTTCTTGCACAGAGGTGATCACGGGGCAGGGTTTGGAGTTTGGCTTCGTGCTCTTTTGACCAACAGACCTTTAAATAAACCTTTATATAAAAGGCACCCCAGTGGTTCTGTGTGAGCCACAGCGGCCACACGTGAGCCACACAGGGTCACACGTGAGCCACACGTGGCCACATGTGAACATTTCCTCGTGTTTGCTGGCAGAGATGAGTCCCCAGAGCGCAGTGTCTCCCATGAGAGGCTCTTTATTTCCACTCGCAGCTCCCAAAGCCCCTGAGAACTCCTTTTGCTGAGCCTGGACAGGGTTATTTTCAGCAAGAGAGCCCTTGAGAGGTTCCCACAGGTGAGCTGGTGCCACCTCCTTGTCACTGGTCACCCCTGGCTGGTCTCACAGCGGGGACAGAGCCCTGTCCTGAGCTCACCCACTCGGCCATGCATCACATATGGCCTCGAAGATTATTGCTGCAAATACATGGCCCAGACGGGTGAACTGGGGACAGAGGAGCTGCTGCCACTTGGAACTGCTGCTGTAGAATAAAAGGGTTCCTCAGAGTGGTTCCAGGAGTTGCATTTGGCGCTCCAAGTTCAAACAACACAAAAAAACCCTCCCAAAGTTTAAGGCACCCAAGGAGTGAGCCCTGGGTGAGGAGCACCTTGTGACCCGAAATGACCCGGACCAGGCAGGGCAGACACGGCACACAAACCCCATCTTGAGCTGCATTCCTTTGGAATCGTAAATGTTGGGATTAAAACGGTTTTAATTTGGTAAAACAATGCTCCTAAGCCCTTCAGCAGAGGGGTTTGGCACTGGAGAACAGAGTGGCCACAGTGCTTTGGCTAAGGCAGCTTGTCCTGCGTGTGTGAATTAATCTGGAGCTGATCTGTCTGTGCAACTTGGGGCACCAAAACTGTGCCACTTTAATGCCCGTGCCCAACAAACACAGCTTTGTGAGCTGGCCCGGGGGTTCAGTGCCCTATTCATGCCCCTGATGGGGACAGAATGGTGCTGTTAAAGGGACACTGCAGAGCCAAACCTGCCTGCAGATCCGGGGTGGGTGATTGGTGACAAACAGAGTGTAAGGCATTATTTCCTTCAAGAAATCACACTTTTTCTGGAAGGCTGTTAGTTCACAGACCTTGCTATTATCTCCAAGAAGGAAACCTGATATACAGCTTCACCCAAAGGAAGGAGGAGGAACCTTTGAAGCTACATCATCACTTGGCCTCAAACAGAGCAAGGCAATTGTCTAAACTTGTTTCAAACGGAGTTCTTGTGCTGCAGTTGTGGCCAGAGAGTGGTAGGATTGGAAGGCCATTGCACAGGTACAGCCTGTTTGAACACACAGCCTTAGAAAAAGGGTTTAAATGTTGTGTTTGGGGCTGCTGGAGCCTGGGATTGAGGATGTCCCAGCTCTGACCCTTGGGGAGAGTGAAAGATGTCCAGAAGGTGCCAGTGCTCCAGGAAAATCACAGAATCCCAGACTGGTTTGGGTTGGAAGGGAACTTAGAGCCCATCCAGTGCCACCCCTGCCACGGGCAGGGACACCTTGCACTATCCCAGGCTGCTCCAACCTGGCCTTGGACAATCCCAGGCATCCAGGGGCAGCCACAGCCTCTCAGGGCCTGCCCACCCTCCCAGGGAGGAATTTCCTCTTTAAGAAAGGAAAGTGGTAATGAAGGAGTGACAACAACATTTCTTGCTGCCCGCTGGACCCCTGGATTTGTTTCTGCCCAGGCCACAAGTGCACTCAGTGCTCACTTTGGGTTTCTCAGAGGTGCCCCCCTTGAAACACCTTGTCTGCAGCAAGGGAACATTTTGGGCTTTCAGCAGCACTTCTGGGTTTCTCTGTCTCCTGGTCAGTGCCAGGTGGTCCAAACCCAAGCCCTGCAGACCAGGCTGTGTGTTCTCTTCTTTCAGAGCAGGTCCAGGGTGATAAATCCTTGGGTATCCCTGGTGGGGCCGGGGGTCCCTGTAGGGAGGGGGAGCCTGTCCTGTGCCTGGAGATAAACAGGGGGATAGGCAGGAAAGGCAAAGTCATCAGGTCATTTCTAGGGGTGGGTGCTGCAAAGCGGCTGCATCAGTGATAACAGAATAATGTCATTATTTGTGTTACAATCTCATTGTGGCACTTGCCCTCAGCAGAGTAGCTGCCTGTGGGCCGATGGAAGCCCTGCCACGATTCCCTGGGAGCACAAACCACTGGAAACATCAACAGAACCTTTTTTTTTGTTTGAAAGCACACAAACATTTTGTGAAACTGCCCCCAAACTGCTTTCAGGCCGGAGCCTCTGCTGGCTGCAGCTTTGTTGGGGAGATGCTGTGCACGACGTGACCATTTTCCTTAATTCCTGCTCGGCAGTAATTATGGTTTTGTTGGATGGTAAATGATTCAGTGTTCTCGTTCCATGGGGGAAGGGGAGCGGGGATGTTGAAAGAGGAGCATTGTCTGAGCGTAGCAGGATTAGCTGGTGTTACCACCTTGCCCTCACTGAGCCCCATGGTTAGCAAAGATCATCAGCACTAATTGCTGAAAAGCCGCCCGGCGTCACTGGCGCTGAGCGAGGCTCCCCGGGATCCGGAGCATCCGGAGGCTCCAGAGGCTCCAGGTTTCCCTGGGCAGGATTTGAATACAGGTGGAACATCCAGGCTGCTCAGGTGCCCTTCCCTGGGCTCTGCCACTGCCAGCTCCTCCTCCCTCCTGCGCTCCCAGGGCTCAGAACGTCCCGCGTGGGTTTGCAGGAGGAGGATCTGGATCTTCTCTCAGGAAATGAGGAGGACCAGATGAAAACGGGGTCTCAGAATCCATCTCGTGCATTTTTCTAGGGAGTTCCATCTCTCAAATGTACACTTGTTGAGCCCCAAATGAGCAGGGCCTCGTGGATTGCATCCCAGGGGTGTTGGCAGTCAGGATTATTGTCTGGGGAAAATCCTTGTTCCTTGGTTGAACTGATCTTGTGTCTCCAAACCATAAATCTTGATGTCTGCTCTGAACCCACAGAGGGGCATCTCAGGGGTGTTTGCAAGACCTGCTGGTGTCGTGGAAAGTGGGATTTCTTTCCATTCTTGGTTTAAAACTGTCGGAGGAGCAGGAGGGAATTCCGAGACTTCCTCCCATGTGGGGTGGGTGGGTAGGGTGGGAGTTTGAGTTGGGATCACACAGCAGGGAATGGTGGGGTGGGAGCTGCTGGCCTGGATTGTCCAGCGTGGTGGGACAGGCAGAGAGAGCTGGGGAGGAGAAGGTTGTGTGGTTCCAGGATCTGAAGGGACATCCAGGGAAGATGGAGAGGGGCTTTTCATCGGGAACTGGAGTGACAGGACCAGGGGGAATGGGTTCAAACTGGCAGTAGTTTTAGATGGGATATTGGGAAGAAATTCCTCCCTGGGAGGCTGGTGGGGCCCTGGCACAGGTTGCCCAAAGGAGCTGTGGCTGCCCCATCCCTGGGAGCGTCCAAGGCCAGGTTGGAGCAGCCTGTGCTAGTGGAAGGTGTCCCTGTCCGTGGCAGGGGGTGGGTGAGGTGATTTCCAAGTCCCTCCCCACCCAAACCATTCCCTGACTCCACGACTGCAGTCCCTGGAGGGCTCAGTGTGCACCTGCCCTGGGGTCACCTGCGGGCACCACGATGTGGCTGCCCCTGAGCCGACGGTGCCGTGGCTGCAGTGGTGCCAGGAAGGAAGAGGAGCCTCTTCCCCCTCCCAGCAGCAGCTCAGCCATGTGGTGTGGCCTCTGAAACACCCAGAGCTGCTTCCCTTTGAGCAGAGCCCTGTTTCCTGCACGGGGCCTCCTCTGCTCAGCACGGAGATAAATCCGGAGCGAGCGGAGCAGGGGCAGGGAGGGAGCCAGGAGATCATCTCAGCATGGGTTGTGTTGGGAACTTCTTCCCTGGGAGCCAGGAGATCATCTCAGCATGGGCTGTGTTGGGAACTTCTTCCCTGGGAGCCAGGAGATCATCTCAGCACGGGTTGTGTTGGGAACTTCTTCCCTGGGAGCCAGGAGATATCTCAGCACGGGTTGTGTTGGGAACTTCTTCCCTGGGAGCCAGGAGATCATCTCAGCACAGGCTGTGTTGGGAATTTCTCCCCCAGGTATGAACAAACACCGTTTTAAAGCCCAAGGGTGGGCTCTTGTTTGCTTGGCTGGTGGTTCTTTGTGGTGCCATCTGCCCAGAGAGGGGCTCTTGGGGTGAGTTTGGGACTCCCAGGGAAGGTTTAGCACCCCAAGTGCCCTGGAGTGTTTGGTTTATAGAAGTGGGGTTGGTGGTTTGTGTCAGAGGAGTGAGTGTTCTGGGGATTGCAGCCCTGTTGTCCTGGTGCTCTTCCTATGCCTGTAATTGATGATATTCCACGTTCGTGTCCAGGTCTCACCATTTCCATTTCCCGTGGATCAGCAGGAGAGGAATAGGGTGAAAGAAAACTCTTCCTCAGTGGTTCTCCAGTCTTTTTTTCAGTGGATGGTACCAAATTTGGACTGTGCATGACCAGGAAGGTTTTATTCAGTGAATGCCCATGCTTGGTGGACTTTGCTTTTGAGCTGGGCTGGCATTCCCTGTGCCTGTGCCTGTGCCTGTGCCATGAGCTGGGCTGGCATTCCCTGTGCCTGTGCCATGGGCTGGGCTGGCATTCCCCGTGCCATAGGCAGGGCTGGCATTCCCTGTGCCTGTGCCTGTGCCATGAGATGGGCTGGCATTCCCTGTGCCTGTGCCATGGGCTGGGCTGGCATTCCCTGTGCCTGTGCCATGGGCTGGGCTGACATTCCCCATGCCATGGGCTGGGCTGGCATTGCCTGTGCCTGTGCCTGTGCCTGTGCCTGTGCCTGTGCCTGTGCCATGGGCTGGGCTGGCATTCCCTGTGCCATGGGCTGGGCTGGCATTGCCTGTGCCTGTGCCTGTGCCATGGGCTGGGCTGGCATTGCCTGTGCCATGGGCTGGGCTGGCATTGCCTGTGTCTGTGCCATGGGCTGGGCTGGCATTCCCTGTGCCATGGGCTGGGCTGGCATTGCCTGTGCCTGTGCCATGGGCTGGGCTGGCATTCCCTGTGCCATGGGCTGGGCTGGCATTGCCTGGCTCTGGCTGTGGTCGGGGTTGCAGTCACTGCCTGGCCCGGCGTTCCCCTGATCTGTGGCCATTCTCTTTTTCAGCTCCTGGGTTTGTTTGGGCTTGCTGGGGCCTGACTCAAACACAGCGAGGAGTGAGAGAAAGTTCTGGGTGCAGAGCACGCCCTGCCTGGGAATCAGGGAATGGTTTGGGCTGGGAGGGACCTTAAAGCTCATCCATTTCCAACCCTGCTGTGTGCAGGGACACCTTCCACTAGCCCAGGTTGCTCCAGCCTGGCCTTGCACACTTCCAGATATAGGGCAGCCACAGCTTCTCGGGGCAAACTCAGGGCCTGCCCACCCTCCCAGGGAGGGATTTTTTCCTGGTCTCTGGTCTAAACCTCTTTCAGTTTGAAACCATTAAGTCTGAGTCCCACTCCTGCCCTGGGTGTTTCAGGTGCCACTGGCATTCGAGTGTCCGTTCTCCTTCCAAGATTTCACCTTTAGGACCAAACTGGGCAGCTTGCTGGGACGTCTTAGCAGAGGCACTGGTGGTGTCGGGGGGCTCAGAGCTCCCTAATCCCCTTTTGTGGGGTGGCCCCTCAGGTGGGGCAGGAGGACCCTCTTTGGAGCCAAGCCTGTGGTTGGTGCTGTTCCCTCGCAGGGAGCAAAGGGCACATCCTGGTTGTGATCACTCTTTGTCACAGAACCCTGGCTCGGTTTGGCCGTGGTACCAAATAATTCTGTTTTCTCAGTGCCCTCTCTCTGGTGGCTCCCAACCTCTGGGCCCCAGAGATAAGAGGTTGTAAGTGCAGGCCAGGCTATGGAAGGGCTTGAATCGCTGCAGGGCTTTCTGTTGTAATCCCTTCAAGGTTTCATTCAGTCTTTCTTGTGGTTCTGATGTAATGTGAGAAATTAAAACAAAAGACGGCACCAGATGGTGCATCTCCAGGATCAGACAGATTAGTTTTTTTAAAAAGGGAAAAGTTTACAAATACTTACTCTGTTCTCTAGAATGATCCCTCTAATAATGGTCACTGTGGAGGGGATTCTCCCCCTGTCTCTGCTCCTGTGAGACCCCACCTGAGTCCTGGGGCCAGTTGTGGTGCCCCCAACATAAGGAGGGTGTGGAGCTGCTGGAGTGAGTCCAGAGGAGACCACAGAGTGGACAAGGGGACTGGAGCTCCTCTGCTCTGGAGACAGGCTGGGAGAGTCCAGCCTGGAGAAGGGGAGGTTGTGTGGAGACCACAGCACCTTCCAGGGTCTGAAAGGATGTCCATGGGTGGGTGAGGAGGAGGTTCTGAATGTGCACTTTGCCCTGGCCCTGTTGGGTGGGAATTGTTACCCCTCCTTCGCCTAAGCTGGATTTGTGGTTACAGAACATTTTCATGCACTCCCAGTTTCCCTTTTTAGGTCTTTGTTGCTTTGATATTCCATCCAGATAGCTGCTCTGATCCGAGTTCCTGCATTTAAATAGTGGATGGTGTAGATCTCTGATCCCAAGGGAAACTGCAGAAGGGCTGTAATAGGGAGCTTTGAAATCCTAATGTTCTTGGGTTTGTTGGGTTTCAGGTTTTCTTCAGCCGTGTTCAGGTGAAACCTTCGTGGCACTGAAAAGAAAAATAAACAGACCTCAAATGGAATCCAGTGTGATTAAATGAGTTTCCTTTGCTTGGTTTTAGGGGACATCACGCAGAAGGGGTATGAGAAGAAGAGAGCAAAGCTGCTGGCTCCCTATGTTCCCCAAACCCAAGGTAGGTCCTTGTTCCATCTGGCACTGGGATTTTGTGGAGTTGTGACATCACAGGGATCTGGGGAATGGCTGTGGAGCAAAGATCCATCTTCTGGCTCTGGGTTGTTCTGCTTCATGTGTGTCCCACTGTGGAGGTGTGTGGATGCTGTGGAGACTCAGGCAGAATTTTGCCTGTAGTTCCCGTGTTCCTGGTGAGCTCCAGGAATTCCTGGCAGCTCCAGAGCTGGTGGATGGGTCCCTGCAGTGTTGTGGGAGGCCCTGGCACAGGTTGTCCAGAAAAGCTGTGGGAGTGCCTAAGACCAGGTTGGACAGAGCTTGGAGCAACCTGGTCTGGTGGAAGGTGGTCCTGCCCGTGGCAGGGGGTGGCACTGGATGGACTTTAAGGCCCTTCCCAAACCAAGACATTCACTGGGTCTCTGATCTCCCACATCCACCCATCATGGCCCCCTCCCTTGTCTCTGAGTACCTGAGGGCTCTGGATCAATCACAAAGTGTGAGGCCCTCAAGAATCATTCTGGAAACCTCAGAATGGGAGAACGTGGTCTGTGCTGTGTCCTTCAGCCACCTTAATTCCTTTTTCATCATTTTCTGCCTTGTTTTACTGGAGTGGCTGGAATCATGTGCTGTGGTTCCTTGTGTTTCCTTTGGCTTGGAGACCTGGAGCAGCTCAGCTGGTCCAAAGTGGGATAGTTGTATGGAATTGTGAACTGGGAGGCAAGGCTGAGGGTGTGTCTGATGATGGTCGAGGGGCTGCTGACCCTCCCCAACTGTGTCACTGCTCTGCTGAGGTGTTGGACCCCCAAAAACCCAGGGGTCTGGCTCTTCCTCTGGGCACTGCCTGGCTGGGATGGGGAGTCCTGGGTGGACCTGCTGGAATTTGCCACCTCTGAGCTCCTGCCAAGAAAATCCTAATAAAGAGGGAAGGCTCCCAGTGCATTTCTTGCCCATCAGCAGGATTGGGAGAATGGCAGCAGTTCCCTTCAGGCTCTGGCTGGAGGGACATGAACTTGTCATGTGGCCACTTCCAGACCCTCCCAGCCCTCCCCATTCCTGCTCTCCAGCCCGGTGGGTTCTCTGGTTGGGTTTGGTCCTGAGCTCACCTAAAGCTGGGTCCTGTCCCTCCTCCTTGTTTTGCACCCACGGGATCAGTGTGTTCTGTCAGCCCCACGTGCTGAAGGGAGAAAGGCAAGCACAAGCTGTAATTTGGCCTTCAAATTGGAGCTTTTGTTACAACCTGGGGCTGCTCCCTGGACCAGGATGGGGTGGGAATGTCAGTCACTCCATCACTGCCTTCGTATCAGATCCATTTCTGCTGAAAGGGCCCATAAAGGGATACATAAGTGACTAATCCCTCTGCAGAAGTGGGGATTTCTTGGGCAGCGTTTGTGCCAGGGCAGATCCCGAGCCTGGGGAGGAAATGTGGGAGCCTCTGGTGCTTTGGGAGCCTCTTGGCAGCCTCTCCCTCTGGGGGATGCTGGAGATGCCACAGTCCTGGGCCCCTCATGCCTGGCACAGTTCACATGGTGGGTTTGTCCCAGAAAATCCTTAATTAGGAGGAAAAAAAAGTGTTTGGCAGGACTGTGCCCTGCTCTGTTCATTGAGAGCTGCAGACGGAGCCCAGGCAGAGGCCCGGGCTGGTGGAGGTCACCAATTAACACAGTGGTTTAATTGCCCTTCCTGCTCAGCCCTCCAGCTCTTTATCCATCTCACACCCAGCTGCCCCAGTGTCTGGGAATCTCCTGTTGTGAAGGTCCTCTGGAAGTCATGCGTGAGGGATTTGGAATCAGGTCACCTTAGTAATGAGAAGGAAATTAATTTAGTCCACAACAACGACAACAACAACAAAACCCACTCAGAGCATCCCATTTCTCTGAGCACTATCCGGGGTTGGCTCGGGGTGTCTCCGTGTCATGGATGGGAGGGAGGGGAACGTGTCAATGGGATCATCCAGGAGGTTCTTCCTGCTAAATCTGGGCTCCAGGGCAGCCCTGGGGCTCACCTGGGGATGCATTTCCTGCTGCAACTTCCAATTTGGTAACAGGAATTTGCCCTGGTGATGGAACTGTGATCCCAGGGCTGTCACTGCCCTGGTGATGGAATTGTGATCCCAGGGCTGACACTGCCCTGGTGGTGGAACTGTGATCCCAGGGCTGACACTCTCCTGGTGATGGAATTCTGATCCCAGGGCTGTCACTGCCCTGGTGATGGAATTCTGATCCCAGGGCTGTCACTGCCCTGGTCTGTGCTGGCTCCTGCACCAAGGGCTGGGAAGGGAGGAGTTGGAGCAGCTTCCCAGGATCTTTAAGGTCCCTCCCAACCCAAACCATTCCCTGATTCCATGATGGGTGTGTTTGGGTCATTTGTCACCTCTGAGGGGTATCACAGTGCCAAATAAAGCTCCTCACTGGACTCCAGGAATCTGAAATCACATCTTGGGCTGAATCAGAGGAGCACCTGAATTCTTCCTTCGTGCCTTGTGAAGGCACAGTAAGGTCCATCCAGTGGTAACTCCTGGAAAGTCTGAAATCTGGGAATCCCAAAATCTGAAACCTGGAGCCCCAACCCCAGGGAGTCCTGGATGTCCTTGGATTCTGGGGGTGTGTTCAGGCTGCCCTGGAAACCTGGATACTCCAGCTGGTTATTTCCATGGTTTTTACAGGCATGTAGCCTGAAAAAAACCCTCTTTTTCAAGGAATAGCCAGTCCCTCAGCAGCACTGCTATTCATTCCCAGAGTAACAGGTTTGGCTGCTGCTTCCCTGGGAATGTGGCACTTGCTGTCCTTGTTATTAATACAAACATTTATCCCTGTTGATCTTACAGTGATTCGGTCTCGAAATCTCTAAATCACCAAAACACGGGCATCACAGACCAGCCAATTCTCATTAGAACCTGAGGACAATTAACAAACCCTCAGCATCCTTCAAAAGCCAGTGATAAATAAAAAAAAAAATAATGAATAATTCATTTTCCATCTCCCTGTCATGTTTGTCATGTTTCTGCCAGCAGAAAGTGCAGCTGCAGCCGGGCAATTCCGAAGGGAATGGTAAATAAATCACCTGTCACCTGCCAGGCTCAGCTCCCTCGTGCTGCTTTGTTGTGCAGCCTGCAGTGATTTCCACTTCTCCTGCTCCAAACGCTCCAACATGTTGTTGTGTCAGAGCAAAGTGCTGCAACAAAGAGCCTGTTCTCGTGTGTCATGTCACTTCCAGCCACCTTTGATCCCTTCCCGACTGGAATGTCACGTTTGCCATGGGATGCCCCACAGGGAGATGAGAGGTTTTTGCAAGACTTAGGAAAGAGAACTGAATAGGAGTTTAATAGTTCATTAAAAATAGTGTTAAATCTGCTGCTGACATCTAGTGGGGGCCTGGACTGGTAAATACCCGAGTGATCAGAGCACGTGAGGCTTTTCTGCTCCGTTGGTGGGCTCTGATCCTGGGGGGCTTTTCCTGGATTCTGGGCTTCTGTGAATATTCCTGCAACTACTTTGGGGGTGATTTGCTGGTATTGTGAGTCCCTGAGCTCGAGGTGCTCTCCTGGAGTTGTTTTCTTGAACCCACACACCTCCAAAGGGGTGCCACTGGAATTGAAGCCCAGGATTTGTGGTTTTCTCCCCAAAACTGTGCACATTGAGTTGACACAACTGCTCTTGTTTCTGCACGACTCCGGGTGACAACCTGGAGGAAATTCCAGCTGGGTGACCTTTGGGGTTTGCGTTTTAAAACTGCCCTCTGACACACAGATTCATTTTGGAATTGAACCTCCAGTAGCAGCTGGATTTTCTCAGTGACAACTGGAAATTCCCAGTGGCTCTTGGTGATTTAGGTGAAATGATAATTTCTTACCAGATTATCTCTTTAGCTTCATGTTTTCATGGGAAAAACTTTTCCTGGGTGATAAAACCACACACTTGACATTCCGAAAGGAGCCAGTGCTGGACAGCTGGATGTCTCTTTGGGTTGGTGGTTGGTGGGAACAGCAAAGGCTGTTGCTGCTGGTTTGTTACTGGTTTTCCAGTCAATAAGGAGCCCTGGTCAGTGGGACAGGGAGTGACGAAGCAGCTTCCCAGCATCCATGATGCTGTCATGGGAAAAGGGAGACGCGTGGTCAGAAAAAGCTCCTTTTATTTCCTGCTCCCTGTTTTCCAGGGGTTGATCCTGCCCTACAGAAGGAATCCAGACCTCAGATGCCTGCTTCATCTGCAGCTCCAGCCTCAGCATCCTCCTCCTCCTCCTCCTCCAAATTCCACCGTGCTCGCTCCGGGGGAGCCCGAGATGAGCGTTATCGATCCGGTAAGGGCAGGGCAGGAGCCACCTGGATTTCTTTTCCTGGGGGAAAATGTGCTCTGTCCTCTCGAGGAATCCAGGCTGTTACTCCACAACAGATGGAATGTCCTGCCATGGTGGTTCTCTGTGAAGAAACGTTGAGATCATGGGGCTGCAGCTGCTGAGTTGAAAAGAATTATATGTAGAAAAAGCAAATAACTTGTTGCCACCTTGGTTTCCTGGCTTGAATACAACTGTTTGGTGCAAATCATCCAGAGAATGGGAAAAAATCATCTTTTAGCTTGTGTGGAGGGCAGCAGGAATCCTCAGTTCCTGCAGCTGGGAGTTGCTGGGACAGGGAGAGCAGCAGGAAGGGCTTCCCAGCACTCCTGAGCTGCTGCAGGGGAAGGTGTTGGCACCTCTCTTTTATTTCCACCTGGGTTTGTGTTTCACTTTGCAAGAACAAGAAATCAGTTTTCCCCTCCACGTGGGCAAATGCAGTTTCTGAAATCTCCCTTCTCCATCCCCATCCCGACCGTTCTGTGGAGCATCAGGAGAGCCCGGTCTGGGTTCTGCAAGACCATAATTAAAGCACATCAATCAGAGCAGTGGATGTAGATGAGCTCTCCCTGCCCATAGCAGGTTTTTAATGAGCTGATTCCTCCTCACCAGTGATGTGTCTTCCTTTAAAGAGCTCTGGGGGTTGCAGAGGGGCGGAAGCCTCACGGCCCAGCCTGTCTCAGCTCCTCATCTGCCTGTATTTACAGCTAAACTTGCAAGATTTCCATGAAATCTGCATCCATTTGGGAACAGAAGGTTTTTACTGAGCCAGACAACTGTCAGTTTGTGCACCTGGGGCTGCACACACTCTGTGCATATTTAAATTCTGCACTGGCATATTTTAGGATAATCTTTGGTTGAGGGGAATGAGCTGGTGGGGTTGAGGTTTCTGTAAGAGCTGCTGGAGACACAGGGATGTAACGCCTGATCCAGAAGGTTCCAGACTAAAAGCCCTGGCCCTGCCTTCAGCTTGGCAGCCTCAGAAACCTCACTTAGTTTAAAAAAGGAAGTAAAAGGCAGCGTCAGTCCTGAGAGGTCGGGACAGCATCGGTGGGAAGGTGCTGGAAATGGGGATCGTTGCTCTTTCCTGCTCTGCTTTTGGAAAACGGGGTGTGTGCCCTTGTCATTCCCAGATATCCACACGGAAGCAGTGCAGGCAGCACTGGCCAAGCACAAGGAGCAGAAGATGGCCCTGCCCATGCCCACCAAGCGACGCTCCACCTTTGTCCAGTCCCCAGCAGACGCCTGCACTCCCCCAGGTGAGCCTTGGGAAAGTTCAGGGACTGGGCAGAGCAGCTTCCAAAGCCAGGGCTGCAGTGGGATGGATATTCCAGCTGCTCACACTCCTGCACGAGCCTGTTGGTCCTGGAGCTCCCTCAGGGCTGGGGATGTGGCTCCTCTTCCAGAGGGTGGGATTTTGGGGTGTCCTGTGCAGGGCCTGGAGTTGGACCTGGATGATCCTGGTGGGTCCAGCTCTGGGCATTCCGTGGTTCTGTGGTCCACACCCTGCACTGAGGCTGGTCCTGCTTCCCTCACTCCCCTTTCCTTGGCATAATTCCCGTCTTGGTTTCATTAAGGGTCAGTGCTCAGCACACAGGAGGAGGATTTGCAGCGATAACGTTTCTGGGCAAGGACCTCGGAGGGGTCCAGTGGGATTCCAGACTTGCAGGACTTTTCCCACCCCTCCCACGTGGTGGCTGCAGCAGAATCCCTGGATCCTGGAGGGCTCTGGCATGGTGCATGTGCAGCAGACGTGGATAACCCTCTGTTTTCCAGCACTGGCTTCTGAATGAGTCCGTGTGGTTTTCTGTGTTGTGTCTCACTGTGCAGAAGCATCGCAGCCATTTGGACTGACAAAGTCATCTGAATGTTATGAATTCCCCTCTCCTGGGGGATTCATATCCCTGAGCCTGCTCTGCTGGGCCATGTCACTCCTCCTCCTCCTCCTCCTCCTCCTCCTCTGTACCTCCTGTTCTCTCACACTTCCCTGTTCCCCTTCCCCTCGGGGGTGCTGGTGCACGTTCCTGCTCTCGGCCTGGGTTTCAGCTCCTCTCACTTGGCCAGGACTGTGGCACATCCCGAGCTGGGGATGTCCCATGGATCCAGCTCAGCACTTCCAGCAGGGCTGCATTCCATCCCTTTCCACTCTGGCAAGGGGGTAGAACATGATTTAATAGTTTTAATGTGCCACTTGAGTGTAGGCAGAACACCTGAACTTTAGGTCAAAGCCCTAAGTGTGTTCAGCACCAGCATCCCCAGTCCCCAGTGCTGGCTCTGTGGCACATCCACGCCGAGCTCCCAGGCTGGGGACAGCCGAGGTGTCCCTGCTCCAGGACATGGCTGAGGTGTCCCTGCTCCAGGACATGGCCGAGGTGTCCCTGCTCCAGGACATGGCTGAGGTGTCCCTGCTCCAGGACATGGCCGAGGTGTCCCTGCTCCAGGACACGCAGGGAGCAGCTCCTTGTTGCAGATTTCTCTGTTTTGTTTTGGGGTTGGGCTTTCTGTTTGTTTTCTGCCATTGAAAGGGCCCCATTTAGAGCCCCAGACAAAAGCATTTTCTGCCATGGCCTTGGCACAGCCGTGTCCCGAGCCCTGCTTTGTTCCTGTCACTGTGGCAGTGACACTGACCCCTCCCTTCCCAGCTCAGAGTTACCAGGATTAGGCAAACCAGCGTCTGATATACTGGAATATGAAGGGAGAAGTGCTGAGGGCTAAGTGCCAGGCTTGGAGGAGCCTGGGGAAGGGATGTTGCCCGAGAGGTGAATCAAAGAGGGGTGAGTGTGTTCCCACCGACACGTGCCTGCTCTAACGCTTTGGCCAATGCACCAGCCGTGGAAAAAACAGACCCTCTGTGACCGCCTGTTGATATGTGATTGGAAAGAGCATGTTCAGTGCCATGTGCTTTCCCCTAAGCAGTTAGATTTTCTTTCTGCTTCCACACAGACACGTCTTCCGCCTCCGAGGACGAGGGCTCGCTCAGGCGCCAGGCTGCTCTCTCTGCTGCATTGCACCAGAGCTTACAGAATGCTGAGTCTTGGATCAACCGATCTGTTCAGGGGTCATCCACATCCTCATCAGCATCCTCTACACTTTCCCATGGAGAAGGCAAAGGGACCAGTGGGTCACTAGCTGATGTATTTGCCAATACTCGAATAGGTAGGAGCTGGGTACTGTGTTGATAAAGCTGCAGTTGTCCCTTCCCACGGGGAAATCCGGAGCAAGAGTTGAGCTGGTGTTGATGGAACTTGCTAGGATTGGTTGGAGTTGCACCATCACGTTGGGTTTTTTCCCCTGAAGAGCTGCAAGAAGGTTGAGGTGGTTGGAAAAGGGGCAGTGGGGAGCAGGAGCTTCTGGGAGCAGGGAAGGCTCCAGGGACAGCGTGGGCAGAGCAGGAGGCACAGCCGTGGCACTGTGCTGCCCTGTGCAGGTGGCACTGCCATCCGTGCCCTGGCAAAGTCCTTGGGGGTGTCTGTGCCTGTGGAGTGGGGGAAGGCTGTGTTTGACATCCTCCTTCTGCTCATTGTTTGCGTTAGGCCAGAAAAGAAACAGGCCCAGACCCAGCCGTGGGTGGGAGCAAACGAACCTTCATTAAAAACTGGGTTAATCAGGGTAAAGCTCCAGCCCAGCTCTTCCCTGAGGGGCTGAGGAACAACCAGAGCATCCAGGTACTGAGGAGATGGAGCAGAATCTACAGATGTGGATACCCCAGGCTCAGGTTTCTGAGGCTCTGAGGTGCTCCTTGCTGCTGATGCTTCTGTATGAAATGGCCAAGTTTGTTTTTGCTCTGTGTGTTTGTCCTTTTGAGCTGCTGGGGAGGCAGTTCCTGCACCGTAGGACGTGTCTGTATTCCGTGTGCTCTCTGCTTCTGCTTAACTGGTCTGGGGCAAGCAGTGCATAGAAGTGCTGGTGGTTTGAACTGTTTCACTTATTTATTATTTTTGTTGTTGCTGTTGTTTTTGTTTGTTTATCTGCTGGGTTGCAAATTGTTTCCTGAAATGGAAAACTGAGGAAATTGCCCATAAAATGTAGTCAATATAATTAATGCTTTTGAAGCAGAGAGAGGCTGTTTTTAATTAGAGAATGCAGGAAGCCACATCACCTTTTGTAATGAATTGAGGTAATGCAGCTTTTCGCCTACAGAATATCTACTCTCTGATCTGATCAGTGTTTTATGCAAAGCAGAAGCTCTAAACCTGTGTCAGAATTGTATTTGCCACATTCATCCCATGTTAACACCTGATTTAAGGGAATAGAACTCTCACATACACAATTCTGTGCCTCTCTCTGAAGGGAGCAGTAAAAAGTCCTGCACTTGTTTGGACTGTACAAATCCAGGTCCTTCCCAGTGCTCTGAGAAGTTCAGTGCAAGGGAACTGTTCTTTGCCACTGTGTCTCCAAAGGGATGCAGAAATGGGTTGGTTTCAATCCTTGGGAAAAGGGAAACAACACAGAACCAACCACAAAACCCTTTCAGTGGGAATTATTTAGGATCTGGCTTCAGGTTTGTTGGGTTTTTCCTTTGTAAGCAACACTTGCTGGTGCTGCTAAGCCAGAACAGAATATTCCTGCCCCATCAGAGGAGTGAACCCGCTGGGCTGTGCAAAGAAATCCCACGGAAGCAAGAGCCCTTTATTTAAGAGGAATCCACTGGAGAATTCCTGCAGGATGTGGATCCAGGCTCGTCCCAAGGGCAGGGCAGTGTCCTGCAGCTCCAGGCAGAAGTGAGACCCAGCTCACCCAGCTCACTGGGTTTAACTGGGTTTGTTCTGGAGGGGCTGGCCGGGCTCTGTAACCACCCAGCTGGAGGGAATTGAAACCCAACACGATTTGTGCTGATCTGCTTTGGCCAAACTCCCACATGGTTTGTTTTCCAAAGCCCTCACTGACAAAGCAGCTAAATAGTAGAATTCCAGGCAGAGGGATCAGTGCAGAGGTGAGGGAGGGGCTTTGGACCTTTCAGAGCTCACGTGAGTCTTAAACCTTTTACTTTTTTTGATTTTTTTTTTTTTTTTGCAGTACTGATGTCACGAGCTTGAGCATCAAGGTTAGAAACTAGGAACAGGAATTCTGTTTTGCTGAGCCACTTTCCTGACAGGGACAAAACCTTGTGCCTTTGAGGTTTGGTGTCCAGAGCAGATAATGTGCTTAACATTTAGGAACCAGTGTGTTCAGCATCAGTAACAACTCCCACGCATCCGAGCCTTTAAACCCTTAGTGCTGGTAACAGGTAACTGACACTTTGCTTGTTGTTTTTGACATGAAAAGGGGGATTTAACTGCTTTCTTCTTTTTTTAGAAAATTTCTCAGTTCCCCCAGATGTCACAGCAACTACCTCCACTCCCTCGGCACGGCCGGCAGCGATCGACCTCCCTCCCTCTGGAATTGTCAAGGGGATGCACAAGGGATCCAACCGCTCCAGCCTCATGGACACTGCTGATGGTATGGAACCTTCCAGAGCCCCCAGGGGCTGGGCCAGTCCTCAGGCAGGGCTCAGATCCCCTGGTTTCTCCTCCCAGCTCAAGGTTATCCCGTGTAAGCACTTCACAAACCGGGAGTGGTCGTGGCATCAGCACCAACACGTTCCTGTGCCACAGTTGTGTTGGCATTCGGGAGGAATTTCCTCCTGGAAAGGGTGGTCAGGCCTTGGAAGGGGCTACCCAGGGGGGTTTGGAGTCCCCAGCCCTGGAGGTGTCCAAGGAACGACTGGAGGTGGCACTCAGTGCTCTGGTGGGGATCTGGCACAGGGTGGACTCGATGGTGGGACTTTTCCCACCTCCAGGATTTTGGGATTCAGCCATTCCGGTGCCTCCACAGTGACCTGCCCTGTGCTGAACTGCAGACACTCCTGGGAGGGACCATGGGCTGCTCTCTGCCACTTTTTAAGATAAAAAAAAAGACAAATGCACAGGTGGGGTAATTGTTTTGGAAAGCTTTTGTCCCAGAGCCCCCCAAAAGGCTCCGAACTCCTGCCTGAGCTCCCGGGAAGCTGAAGGTCCTCACCTCAAGCTGTTGGACACAAGGCTTTGTGCAGAAGGTGACACTGATGGCCTGGTGTGTCCCCTCTGCTGGCACATGGAGACCAGGATTTGGAAGGGAGGAAATGCTTTAAAAATTAATTTCTGTTAATGGCCTTTCCCGACTATGAAGTTAATGCAGAACTGGTGGGAAATTAATGTCCCCCTGCCCTGGCACAGCTTTCCTGGCAGGAACCAGGGCCTGAGTGGGTGGATGCCCAGAGAAGTGCCCTGCACTGGCCAGAGCTGAGGGGTAAATGTTTGTAAGGGACACGTGAACACTTTTATTGGCCCAAATCTTCCCCTCCAGGTGTCCCCGTGAGCAGCAGAGTCTCCACAAAAATTCAGCAGTTGCTCAACACCTTGAAAAGACCCAAAAGACCACCCCTGAAGGAATTCTTTGTGGATGATTTTGAAGAAATCGTGGAAGGTAATGGCACAAATAATGGTTTTATTCATCACTTGTTACAATTACAGGTGCAAAGAAGCTGAATTCAGTTGTGCCCTGGTTGTCCAAGTGGACTCTCACTCGCTGTTTGCAGCAGCCTGACACAAAACCAGTGCTGGAAGGAATTTACTGTTCTGCTGAGCTTTGGGGGACCTGCTCAGCACTGAACTTCAGACCAGAAACACTGGAACACACTTTTCAAACCCCTTCATTTGCTTGGGCCGCATTAATTGCTTTCCCAAGAGGGATTGTCCTTGCTGGGACTTTCATTCCAGCCTCGTTTTGTAAGATTTCCTTCTCTCCAGTTCTGGTTCCTCTCCTCACTGATGTGCTGAGCACCTTTAAACAGCACCCAGGGAGAAGATTTGTTTCGGGCAGGAATTCCTGGGAAATGGGCTGGGCTGGGACTCTTAAATCTTTCCCTCATCACCTTCACATTTATTTTCAGCATGTTTGCAGCTGAACTGTCAGGTGCCAAATGGGGTAAGGGTGGGAATATTGTTGTATTTGGGTTATACTGGGGACATCCCCATATGAACTGGAAATCCTGTTGAATTCTCTCAGTTCCCCAGCCCGACCCCAACCAGCCCAAGCCCGAGGGCAGGCAGATGACCCCAGTGAAGGGGGAGCCCCTGGGAGTGGTGTGTAACTGGCCCCCTGCCCTGGAAGCAGCTCTGCAGCGCTGGGGGACCACCCAGGCCAAGTGTCCCTGTCTGACAGCTCTGGATGTGACAGGAAAACCAGTTTATACCCTCACATATGGTGAGTTGGGCTCTCTGAGCAGGGGATGGGGGGCTTGGGGGGTCCCCAAAACCTTCCTGGACGCTCCAGCGTGGCTGGAGGTGGTAAAAGCAGCCAAGAGCTGAGCTGTTCCCCTGTGCTGGTTGAGTTGAGGTCTCTGTTCTCTGTGTCCCAGGCAAACTGTGGAGCAGAAGCCTCAAGCTGGCCTACACCCTGCTCAACAAACTGGGCACCAAAAATGAGCCTGTCTTGAAACCTGGAGACAGGGTAAGGACTTTGGGGCTGCCTGGGTCTCCCTCTGGAGTAAAAAGAGGGTTTTTGGGGCGGGCTGTAACTTACCCCAGACACAGAAATCTTGTTCTTTTCATAGCAGTTCTCTCATCCCAGGGACAGGCTACTTGGGAAAGGAATTTGTGTAATATTTCAGTTGTTCTGGCTCCTCTGGGAGCAGCTTCTTGGCTCTGGACTCTGAAATACATGGAAGGAAGAGCTCAGCTGCTCTGAGGGAGACCCAGAGTGTGATCCCGGGGTTCTGGCAGTGTGAGCACCTCCACATGGGAATGGTGATGTCACTCCTTGAGGAGCTCAGGCACATTCCATACATTCTGTGGGAGAAAAAACGTGAATTAACGCAAAGTCTTCTGAGCTTTAGTCCCTGTAAATCTGAGCTTTGTATTTTTAGCTTCTGCTCCAGCTAACCAACTCGCCTCTGTGGGTTGCAGGTGGCCCTTGTCTATCCCAACAACGACCCCGTGATGTTCATGGTGGCATTTTATGGCTGTCTCCTGGCAGAAGTGATCCCAGTGCCTATAGAGGTACCTCTTACCAGAAAGGTAACGTTGCTGGAGCTTGGAGGAGCCCTGGGCTGATGTGGGATGGAAAGCAAGTCAGCCCATCAGCCTCTGAGAGCGTTCCCCCAGCTGCTGCCCGGGCAGCTCTGTGCCAGCAGGGACCTTCGGGAGCCTGGAATGGCATTTCAAAATGGAAAAACATATTGACCCGAGCTGTGCTGAGCAGCTGGGGCTGCTCGATGGAGCTGCAGCCTCCATCCCCTCACTGCACAGCATTCCCAGGGAGCAGAGGTCAGGCTGGACCTGCCCCTGGGAGAGGGCAGGGGGCTCAGGCCAGCCTGGCTGGGCTCTGCCTCTGCTGGACACCAAGGGGCTCGGTGTGTCTGAGGAATCCGGGGCACTTTCTGTGGGTTATTTGCTCCACAAAGTGTTTCCTTCACCCTTGCCAGAATTATTGCCATGTCAAGAACTGTGGGAAACCAGAGGGTGTCCTAAGGGAGGCAAAAGCACCAGGCTCCTGGCAAACACCAGGCAGGAGCTGCCCTGGGAGCATTCCAGGATCCCAGAGCTTTGGATTCCACAGCCCAAAGTGCTGTCACAGCCCCGTGCAGAGGTCCAGCCCCTGCAGGGTTTGCCCAGTTGGGTCTGAGAGAGGCTCCTCATTTCAGTGGTCCTGGGGTTGTGCAGCACAAACGAGTTCCTGGCCATGGAGAGGTCTCGTTATTTCAGTGTAATTACACCTTTTGCTGGGATTTTTGGCCTCTTGATTCCTCTTTGGAGCATCTGGGTTTCCATTAGTGACCCTGAAGGGGGTGTGATCCGTGCCTGGCTGCTGGGCAGGGCACTGATTTCACATCCAGTGCCTTTGAATCCTGCCAGTGGAATATTTCATGGGATCTCAGGGTGGTTTGGGTTGGAAGGGATGTTAAAGCCCATCCAGTTCCACCCCCTTCCATGGGTAGGGACACCTCCCACTAGGCCAGGTTGTTCCAGTTGTGATTCTGGGTGGTTTTGGGAATGGGTTGTTCCTTCTTCTTCCTCCCCACAACGTCACCAGTTCCCGGAGTGTCACCGGGGTTTGGTGAGGGGACAGGTGACCTGTGTCACCTTGGAACAGGAATCCCCCTCTTCCCTCAGGATGCTGGTGGGCAGCAGATTGGCTTCCTGCTGGGGAGCTGTGGCATTGCTCTGGCCCTCACCACTGAAGTGTGTCTGAAAGGGCTTCCAAAAACCCAGAACGGAGAAATTGTGCAGTTTAAAGGTGAGTCACTCCTGGACTGGCTTTTGGTTTGTCCTTTTGCTGCAGCTGAATGGTCTGAAAGGAGCTCCCAGGGCTCTTCAGGCATCTGGGGGGCAAAAGGGGCAACCTCTGATCCTGTCACTGAACTGTTGTGGGTTTTGAGAGTGTCTGAGAGAACTTTGGGGGCCTGGAAGTCAGGAGGAGCCACCCCACGTGCCAGGGTTGTCCTCAGGTCCCTTCAGTGGCATTTGGCAGGTTCCAGGGCAGTTTATTCACAACACAACAAGCTATTTTTAGGAATGCTGCAGGGATCTTTCCTGAGGAGAGGAAGTACCTCCTTGCCCACTGAACTCCCTGATGAGAAATGAGATGAACCTTCTGGTTGGTAGCTGGGCTTGGCTTGAGATTCTACTTGTGTAGCTGAACTTGGACAAGTGATGGGGGGTAGTGTATTCCTGCAGAATATAAATCCCCAAATAAATAAACTGATATTAATGTACAGTTTAATTCTGGCTCCAGGTTGGCCCAGACTCAAATGGGTTGTGACAGATTCGAAATATCTCTCCAAATCTCCCAAGGACTGGCAGCCCAACATCTCAGCAGCAGGAACTGAGCCAGCATATATTGAGGTAAGTAGTGAATGGGGAATAGAAAGAAGCTTCCATGAGCTGAATTTAAAGTTCTGATCACCAGAGAGGGAATAATTTCACCTCACTCCCTTAAACTTCCCTGCCACTGACACAAGTCCTTCTCTGTGGACATCATTTCAGTCCTGAGTCCCTTCATGGCACTGCTTGGGATGGGCTGGGGAGCTGTTCTTGGTGCAGAGGGTGAGGAGGTGGTGCTGGAAAAGCCAGTCCTGACACTGCTGGAGCCATCAGCAGGCTGAGTGCTCTGCTCTTCCTGGCAAAGCTGGGCTTTGTGCCTAGCCCAGGAGGGACTGCTGGGCTTTAGGGGGTAATTTGGCCACCCTTAAATTGCACATTGGCTGTTCAGTTAGTTGGGGGAGCAGGGAGAGGTGTGATGAGAATCAGTAACAGTGACAGAAACACAGGCACACTCATTTTTTCTCCCTGGAAGTGCCTGTTTGCCCCACAAGAACCATCCCCTCGGGGGTCTCCCCTCCAGCCCCATCCCCCAGGCAGGTGGGGCTTGGGTTTGTCTCAGAAAAAAACCCTGATTTCACATGGATATTGTGATGAATTGCCTCCACCCGTGGGATGCAGAGCCCCTCCCTGACTCTCTGCTCTCTCCTGCAGTACAAGACCAGCAAGGAGGGCAGTGTCATGGGGGTCACAGTGTCCCGGGTGGCCATGCTGGCCCATTGCCAGGCCCTGTCCCAGGCCTGCAACTACTCTGAAGGTGGGTGAGGGCACAGGAACCACGGGGGCAGAGGGTTGGCAGCACCACCCCAAGGGGTTGCCTCTCACGTGTGTTACTGCAGTCTCTGAGCAGCCAAGACCTGCTGAACAATAATAGCTCAGATTGGTCCTCCCCAGAACAACTGAGGGTTCTGTGCAGTCCTTTCCTGTGCTAAATGGCATCATTTCCATGGCCATAATGAGGAGGAATAAAAAGGAGGGTTTGCATCCTCTCTAGGAAGTCACTGGGTCTGTTCTGCTGCACCAAAAGGGGAGCAAATGAGTCAAAACTGGAGTGTTTTCCAGTGGACTGGAGTCCCCTCTGATCCCCCATGGAAATGTCTTCCCAAACTTTTGTTCCTGCCAGTGTGTAAATACCAAAGCCTCTTGCTGGGGCTGTTCTGGTCCCATGATGGTTTTTTGGGAAACTGCTGGTGAGATTCCAGGGAGTTCTGCTGAAGGATGAGGTTTTAGGCTGGTCTGCCTTGTCATTCAAGGCAGTTCCTCAATCCATGAGTGGAACTATTTATAGAGCTGTGGGTCTGAGTGCTTTAAAATGCCAAGTCTGTCTTCTGGAAGCTGTCGCTGGAGCTTCCATTGCTGCTGGAGTCAGGGCTTGAGTGATGTTCTCTGCTCTCCCTCCCTGCACTGCTCATGCAGAGCGAGGTTCCAGAGCCTTCCTGTCCTCCTGATGGATGTTCCAGGCTGGAATATGATTCCCTGGCACCTTCCTGGGCCGTGTTCCTGCCCTGTTGTTGCTCTGCACAGCAGAGGGCTGTGATGGGCAGCACGTGTGGGTGCAGGGACAGGCCCATCCGTGGCAGATTCCAGCAGCAGTGGTGGGCACAGCTCTGCTGGCACCTGGCACGTCACAGCCCCAACCCTCTGTCCCCAGGTGAGACCATAGTGAATGTGCTGGATTTCAAGAAGGACGCAGGGCTGTGGCACGGCATTCTCACGGTGAGTCCGAGCATCCCAGGACCCTCTGCAATTAACCAGAGGTTAATGGTTGCAGTAGATATTAGGAATGAGATCCTCCCTGTGAAAGTGGGGAGGTGCTGGAGTGTTTTTCCCCACTTTTTGTGGGATTTTGTGGTTTTTGTGGATACTCCATCCCTGGAAGTGTCCAAGGCCAGGCTGGACAGGGCTTAGAGCAACTTGGGATAGTGGAATGAGATGAGCTTTCAGGTCCCTTCCCACCCAACCCGTTCTGGCATTCCATGAATCAAAGACAGGTGGTGAAGGCAGCACTGGAGGCTGTGGATGAGGACCATTGCCTGTTAAACCAACCATTTCTCTCCCTGCCAGACTTGCAGCTCCCTGAGGGAGTCCCAGAACATCCTCACTGAACCTCTGGAAATTCCTGGTGGGGGTTGGTGGGTGCTGAGGGTGACTCTTATTTCTGCTTGACCAAAGGTTTGTGAGCCCTTTTGTGAGCCTTTTCCTCCTCCTGCTTTTCAGAATGTAATGAACAAGCTGCACACCATCAGCGTGCCCTACTCGGTGATGAAGACCTGCCCTCTCTCCTGGGTGCAGAGGGTTCATGCTCACAAAGGTATCTCGGGGTGCCCCACAGCTCCAGCTTGGAGCTCTCAGGGGTGAGGAGTGAGGGTCATTAAAATCTCAGGTGCATTAAATCCTGTCTTCTGGCTCTTCCAAGACAGATCTCCAGGGCCAAGAGTTTCACTAATGTCCAAAAATACTTGATTTTAATTGGCAGTTGTAGAGATGATTTTCTAGATGCTCAGGCAGGGCTGGAGTTTGTGTTTCCAGGACTCAACAGGAGATTTTAAGCCCCCAACATTGTGTAGCTACTTGTAAGTCTTCTTACACTGGTGCTTTGCCATCAGTGTTCTAAGGCTGGTTCCACCAATGTGCCACCTGCTCCAAGGCTGGAACAGGAATGTGGCAGCAGGTTGGGAGCACAGGGGACTGTGCCATTTGTTTCTAAATAGGCACAAATTCTGATTTATTTCTAAGTATGCACAAAGTCCTAATGCCTTGTGAGTGTTGGTGGCCATGGTGGGGACCTCCTGCCTTGGAGGCAGTTTCTTGGATGAAAGCAAGGGAATGGTTGGGCACATCAAGAGCTGTTGATCCCCAGGCCCCCCTGAGGACATCCTGAGGGTGGCAGCAATTTATGGCCTTTGGAGGAGGAGCTGTGAGTGTGACAGACCCTGGCCCAGGTGGCGGGCAGGGGCCTGCAGGCCACAGCAGATGCTGTGGTGTGCTGGGTTTGCTATTAAGCAGGCTCAGTTAATTAACTCCTCGTTTGGGGATGGACATGAAACGGCTCCTGGAAGGCTTTTACTTGTCCTTAGTGTTTTTTGTGTTGATTTGCAGCCAAAGTGGCTTTAGTGAAGTGTCGGGACTTGCACTGGGCCATGATGGCCCATCGAGACCAAAGAGATGTGAGTCTGAGCTCCCTGCGGATGCTGATCGTCACTGACGGTGCCAACCCCTGTGAGTGTGGGCAGCCTGGGGCTCTGGGGGCAGGGGGCTCACCTGGGGCTCC